>BTPG01000002.1:51188439-51215939 GCA_036245525.1 Semisulcospira habei | reverse complement strand
TCTGTGTCTATGTGGTATGCCAACAGCTTCTGTAGCAACAGTTCATGGTTGATTAAGTCAAAAGCTTTAGAAAAATCTAAAAAATACCGCGCCGGTCATTTCAGCATTGTTTATTGAAGTTAGCCAGGTATTGGTCAGATGAGACAGAGCCGTGTGACAAGAGTGGCGGGGTCTGAAGCCTGACTGTAACGGATAAATCAAGTTATGTGTCTCCAGGAAGTGACTCGGGTGCCTGTGGACATGTTGTTCTATCGGCTTTGACAAAGTTGATAAAAGTGAAATTGGCCTGAATTTGTTGGGGTCAGTGAGGTCTTTAGTTTTAGGCAGCGGAATGACTTTAGCTATTTTCTAGCTTCTTGGGAAAGTACCTTGCTGGATTATAAGATTGTAGATACATGTTTATGATTCAACCACATAGGGGACAGACAGTTTTAAAAAGAAACTATTAATGCCGTCACGACCAAGGGAGCGTTTATTTTTCAGCTGATTAATAGACGTGCCTACTTCGAAAACAGTTAAGTACGGAATACTAAAAAAAGTCGTTTGGCGCCAGTCTCTCGTCGCAAAAATGTTTAAGTTTTACACAGATAGTCGGTTTGTTTAGGTTATTAGTACTTTTATTCAAAAGTGAGTCGGCAGCAGACAGGAAATGTTGATTAAAAGTATCAGCATGTATAGAAGTACATGGTGGTGTTTGACGTGCTTTGGTAAAGGCATTGAGGGCTCGCCAGACAGATACGGTATCACTTTTATTATCCATCAAGCGCTGGAAGTGTTTTTTTCTGGGCCTCGAGCACCAGGTACTTTACGCGGTTGCGCTGCTTGCTGAAGGCAGCATAATCTTTGTTCCGCTTCAGTTCATTTCAGAGAGCCATGGCGTTTTTAATGTCCTTACTTAACCACTGAGGTAACTGTGCGTGTTTGACTCTTCTCACGTAGTGGCGCATGCTTGTCAAGTACACCAAGGAACACTCTGTACCATTCGGCCAACGCTTCTTCAGGAATATCTGTGTTATAAACTGACTGAAAAGAGATTCCGCTCAGGTCGGCGAGAAACGCGTCCCGATTGAAGTGTTTAAACGACCTGTAATAAATATTGGTATGCTGGTTTTTACGACATGGCTTGTCCACCTTCAGAGCCCAACTACAGCACACGTGATAGTGGTCGCTAATCGCCACTTAAAGAACACGAGAGCTAAGGACCCATGACTTGTTGGAAGTGTATACATGATCAATCAGAGTGGCAGATGACTGCGTAACTCTAGTTGCGGATGTGATAAGCTGCTTGAGGCCTACCATAGTAATAGTAGACTCCCAAGCAGGGTGTGGGGAAAACATGTTAATATTAAAGTCTCCGAGCAGTAAAATATCATAGCTGCAATTGTTAACGGTGTCCATCATTTGTAAGAAATCGTCGTACCGCTTAAATGATGCAGACGGATTTCTGTAGACAAACCCAACAAGCAAAGGGGCCGATTTGTTTGTCTTTACCTCAACCCACACGCTGTCAACAGAGTCTGGATGAGGTTGATAAACATTTTCCTCTAAATAAATCAGAATTCATTACAGAAGCCTCAATCAGGCAACACCTTTTGCATCCTCTGAAAAAAAACACCAAACAAACAAACAAACAAACAAACAAACAAACAAAAAGAATGAAAATATATTGAATCTCTGGAACACAGTGAAGGTATTTGTGCATCCAATAAACGGCCATTTCCGCGAAATCGCAAAAAAAGACGCAAATAATGTGTCAGATGCCTTCACAACCTGCTTTGACACAAATTATAGCAAGACTGAAAGTGTACCATGAAGTTCTAGTTTTGTCACCATTTTCTTAAGCCATTGAAGCGAAAGGGAAACTCATATCATGTAAAATATAAATTACGTAAAAGAACTAAAACTTACGTCATGACAAAGACAACGAGCGTGGGTTCAGAATGTCACTTCACTCAGTCAAGGGACGAACGATAGACGACACTGATTGTGCCCGTCGAACCACTGGTGAGAATCGAGGGAGGCAACGAGTGTGGGTTCACACTGAAATTCACTCAGACGAGGGTCTCATAGTGCCGCCCGTGATACTCTGGACAGGGGATGTAGCCGTACCGGCCATGGCTAGGGGCAACAGGTGGCACAGGGAAAGCAACACTCCAAGTGGCAGGATCACAGGAAAATTTGGGGGAAGGGGCCACGGGGTAGGAAACACGCTGATTGGTCATTGGCTGGGGTGGATAATGTGGGGTGGGGAGGATGGGTACTTTACAGTTGAAATCTATGGGTAGGTGACCGTTACGGTGCAAGCCTCCTAGAGGCGGCATGGGGGGTCCGTATTGCAGGCGTTCGTCACACATAGTTGGCCGCAGCACAGGCTGGTGGGCAGAGCTAGACCGCATAGACGGCAGGGATGCACGAGCTGTGGACCTAAGGTTGAAGGCAAGTCGCGAGGTCCCCTCAGTGCTTGGATGGAAATATCATTCTGTCTGTAGAGCAACTTACGTGGGGCCCCACCACGAGACAGAAACACTGGCACGTTGTCAATGTACAGAGCCCTCGCGGCCTGATCACACGCCGCCATCAGGTTCCTGTTGGATGGAATGATGGCGCTGTTGGCGGGGTGTCGACCAAAAGCAGGCAAAACAGACGACATTTTGACGGAGGCGCATGGAAACTTAATTTTTACCAGTTTGAGGAGGGCGGCCCAGGTGTCCACACTGACCACTTGTCGGCGTTTGCATGTGTTGATCCCGACATGCAGCACGGCTAAAACAATGCGCGGTGCAGGAGGCTGCGAGTCGAGCCACGCCATCAATTCAGCAATGGACATGCCTGGCACGCAGATCTTCTGCATAGGTACAGTCGGTGATACAATCTTGCTACCCACCTCTCGCAAGATTGAATCACCTATTAGCACAGCAGGGACCCCAGGCAAAATCCTCTCTTTGGTCAAGACATCAGCGGGGATAGGGTGATCCTGATGTTGATCACGCTTGGGGCGGCACGTGTTGCTGAGCGATTCCATGCCTATATTTTGATATGGACGTTTGTGCAGTCGTCAACAGAGAGGGCAGCAAAGCGATTGGACACAGGCACGGCGGCGACTAAAACGTCACGGTATGAGGCTCGGTCAGTGTTGTGTGCGGGCTGAGTCGGCGAGGGAGTGGAGGGAGTGAGACCTGAGCTTTAAATGGATAACGGGGAAGCCATACCAACTGAGGGAACAATGAACAATGAACAATGAACCTTTATTTTCCAACGGTAGAAGTTATTGGTAACAGGACCAGTTTTCAAACTTGCCGTTGCTACATCCACTACATAAGTGACATAGACATGTAAACATACACATACCACACACTGCTGCATGCATGCATTCGCTCACGCACGCACGCACGCACCACGCACATACACACACATGCCCACACACGCACTCAGGTACGCACGCATGCACATCATAACTCGCGCATGCACGCACGCACACGCACACGCACACACACACACACACACACACACACACACACACACACACACACACACACACACTCATGTACACCGCAATTCAGTACGCATGCATAGGTACAGTCGGGAGTCTTGGCTAGGTTGATGGCAGGCGGAGATTGGTCAGTGGGAACGGTCTATCGGGGCTGAGAGGAGGTCAGGGATGGGCCAGGCTTTGTTGACAACAGAGTGCCGTCCACCTGTGCATCTGTCATCTGCTTCTTGGAGGGCTGGGAAGTGATGCGCAGTGAAGTAAACATTCTGTTGTGGTCACCAAGCTGAGACTTGAGTTTCTTGTTTTCAGCCTCCAGTGACTTGACACGACAACAAAGTTGTTCAAGCTGTGGTGGAACTCGGCCTTGATGTCACGAATCTCAATCCGGACCAGCTCACGCACCTCTTTCTGTAAGTCATACACTGCACACATGGCTGTGTCGTGTTGAGAGCCGATCGCAGCACCGAGACCATCAACAACACGGCCGAATTCCATCAGCTTCTTGGCCGTGTCAGCTTGGAGCATGGAAGTAGACGGTTGCAAGGCAGAACTGGTGTCCGCGAGAGGGGGGCAACCGCCCGGGCTGTCACACTGGTCACTGGCCACCGAAGAAGTGGCGTCACAGGTACAGCCACTGCGGTCGATGCCGTCTGAAGCAACCTCGGCACTGCCAGTCGCGCTGTTTGAAACTGCACTGGCAGCCATATCATTGGCGCTGTCGTGGTCCTGGTCGATATTAGTACTTCCTGCTACCTGCTCGAGACCTACACCGACCGTGTCAGTATCGTCAGCTTTAGGGAGCTGTGAGCACATAGTGGCGCATGGTGGCAGGGCCCGTTGATCAGGAGGTTCACCAGACATGCTATAGCTGGGGAGGAGGAGGTTCACGACTGACCTCAGTTTGCCGAATGTGACAGTTTTGTAAATAGTGACAGTTTTTGTAAATAGTTTTTGTAAATAACAAATATATATATATATATATATATATATATATATATATATATATATATATATATATATATATATATATATATATATATATATATATATATATATATATATATATATATATATATATATATATATATATATATATATAATATAAACATAGTTTTTGTAAATAACAGTTTGTAAATATGACAGTTTTTGTAAATAGCATCCTGGTCAAGACTACCAAAGTGTAGCAGTTATTTCCCAAAATTAAAAGTCCGATATGTCTGTAACGTGTATACATAAGTTTTGAGGTCGTGACCTAGCAGAAGCATAACTGACACATTTGGTGCCGTGAATAACTGTTACACTTTTGGTAGTCTTAACCAGGATGTTATTTACTAAGATCTGACACATTGCTACCTCCCCCTGCCGATTCCGTCCCCCGTCACCTTCTGTACACTGTACTTTTGTCGTCATAAGATGCCGATTTCTTCTACGTTAGGCAACAACCTTAACCATGTCTTTTTTCTGCAGTGCTTGCATTTTTGAGGTGTCAATTACTTATCCAAAGAGAGAGAGAGAGAGAGAGAGAGAGAGAGAGAGAGAGAGAGAGAGAGAGAGAGAGAGAGGGAGGGAGGGAGGAAGGGAGGGAGGGAGGAGAGAGAGAGAGAGAGAGAGAGAGAGAGAGAGAGAGAGAGAGAGAGAGAGAGAGAGAGAGAGAGAGAGAGAGAGAGAGAGAGAGAGAGAGGAGGAGGCAAGAAAAGCAGTGATAAAATAATACAATTACGAGGTAATTTCGGAATACAGAGACCAATGACGATTAAATATCTCTAATTTACTTTTCATTACGTATGTATGTTTTTCTACAGAATAGCTGTTGCACTATGAACACGTAAAACAACTGAAGTCCAGTGATGGTTTTCTCTCGTGTTTATTTCAGTCTGAAGGGCATTGTCTGGGGTTGGGCAAGACCAACCACAGACTACCATTCGGTCGTTCTCTCTAGTCACTCCCTCTTCTACTTTCGCCCATCTCTCTCCTCTACTTCACTCCCCCCTCGTTGTGTGTCCTCTCTGTCCCTCTCTCTCGCTGTGTGTCCCTCGTTGTGTGCCCCAGTATGTATATACCCTTGCCCTTATCAATCATCTTCCCACTTAGGACCCGCCCCTCGTTTGGGGCCGGTCCCGTTACGTGATTATGGCGTCCCCGCGTGCCGACGGTTCCGTTAATTAGATGCCACCCATTTCCCATCTAGAAACTGTTCTGGAGGGCCGGTCCGTTATCTTGATTAGGGCGGCCCGGCATGTCCGGTAGTTACATACAGACGCTACCCATATCGCACGTCACCGGAAACTACATCTGGATGCCACGTGTCGACATGTATAGCGATATTTAAGCATCTGCTTAAAATGCACAATATTTTGAAAAATATTTTGCAGTCTTGATTTATATATGTGAAATTTTGCCAATAACAGAATAAGGTCAAACACCTTATCTGTAACAATATTTTGCTGTCTACCAAAAAGTACAAATATCTCATACAGGGAGAGAGTGGGAAAGTGATTATATGTATCTTTTAACCAGTCGATTAGATCTGTCCAGAAGGACTGGACATGCCCACAGTTCCAGAAAAGGTGTGTTAAGGTTTCTTCCTCATTTCCACAAAAGGTACAGACAGATGAATCTGACAATATTCTCAAAAAAAAGATATCTTTTCGTTGGAAGCATTCGGTGGATAAGTCTGTACTGAAACCAGCGTAGCTGAGGATCAGAAGTAGTTTTTATGGCCGTACAGAATATTTTCTCCCACTCTAAATGAGTTTTAAAGTGCTTGCTCCATTTTTCTACGCAGATGAGATTTGATCTTAGTTTGGTCAGCCGTTGATAAGCAATCTTGCACCCTTGGCAGATAACTTTCCAAACACAATTGTCCGAGATGACTACTGAACTATATGCGTCTATGTTGACACATTTTTTGTATTCTCTAATTGCTCTAATAATTCCAGCATACGTCAGAAAGTGTGTGTTTATATCAGGATATTTTACCTTGAAGTCTTCAAAACTCCCATTGCATACCCATTCGGGGACATGTACAATTTTTCTATCAAGCACAATATGTACATTATAATGAATACATTCATTTGCAAAATCACTAAAACACTCTATTGTACGCTTATTGTATACTTTTTTTATAATGTCTGAGAACATCAAACCAAAACTTGTTGTCTGCACACTTTAACAACAGTATATTTGCAAACTGCCCTCCGAGCTGAAAAATGTTTACAAACCTAGGATATGACAAGAACAAAATCGTTTTCACAAGAGAGTCATTACAGTACAGTCTTCTCAGCCAGCTCACCTTTATAGATGAGAGAAATGAGTAAATATCGACCATTTTTAAATCACCTTGCTCAAAAGAGGAACAAGCTTGAGATTTGTTAACCTTTCCCCTTTTAATGCTCCACAGGAACGAGAAAAATAATTTATTTACTTCCATCAGAAAAGTGTCTGCTGGATCCGGAATATTAAGAAATAAGTGAACAATTCTGGACAATGCAAGGGTTTTTATAACAGTTACTTTTCCATAAGGTGTCAGGTCTCTTCTGGACCAGACTAAAATAATCTTCCTTATTTCTACTAATTTATTTTCGTAGTTTATTTCCACAATATCTTCAGTATTAATAGAGAATGTTACTCCCAAGACTGTAAATATACTTGGGTTCCACGATAGATTCAAATTTCTCATAAACCGTTTATTTTAATTGTTCCTTGACCCAACCCATATAACATGCGTTTTGTCATAGTTTATTTTCAGCCCTGAAATAACAGCAAACCTTTCAAGGGTTTCTATGCATTCACAAAAGGACTTTTCATCGTCATCCAAATACAAAGTGGTGTCGTCTGCAAACTGGGACAACAGAATATTGAGATTTCCAATATTGATACCTTTAATATTCTCATTTTGTCTAATCATAATGGACAGAACTTCTGCCACAATTAAGTACAAGTATGGCGATGCGGGGTCTCCTTGCCTGACTCCTCTGCCTACACTGAACCATTTAGAGTATCGTCCGTTTAAGGAGACACAAGCACTGATATCTGTGTAAAATGTTTTAATCCAGTGTTTGATACTGGGACCGAAATTGAATAAATCTAGTGCTTTAGCAATAAATGACCACGACACACTATCGAAGGCCTTCTCAAAGTCTATCAGGAGAAGAAGGCCCGGGATACGATGTTTCTCTGTTGCTACTAGCACATCTTATAATAATCTGATATTCTCTCCAATATAACGTCCTTTTAGGAAGCCTTTTTGATCATCATGTATGAGGCCAGGAAGGAGAAGACTTCAATCGTTCCGCTATGCAGGCGGAAGCAATCTTATATGACGTATTTAGTAATGTTATTGGTCTCCAGTTTTTAATGTATTTCTTATCCTTACCTTCCTTGGGTATACATATTATTATACCCTGCCTTTGGGTTATTGACATGTGCCCTACTTCAAAAGCATGGTTAATAGATCTAACCAAAATCACACCGATATCATTCCAGAAAAATTTATAAAATTCGTTAGTAAAGCCATCTGAGCCTGGACTTTTAGTATGCTTCGTGTTTTTAGAATGTACAAGGCTTCTCTGGCTAATATTGGACCTTCAATGCCCTCACTCTCATCTTGTGGTAAACGTGGAGCAGTAACAATAGATGGCAAGTCAACATCTAGCACCTTATTAGGTTTATACAATGTTTCATAAAAACACTTTGTATCTTCAAGTATTTGCTCAGGATCAGAAATTAATTCACCGTTGTCGTTCTCAATACATTTCATTTCTTTATGTGTGTAGTGTCGTTTCTCAAGGCTACAAAAGTATCTCGTTGCTCTCTCACCCTCACATATCCATCTGGCTCTCGAACGAACTATCATGCCGTCAATTTTCTTATTTCTAATAGTTTGCAGTTCTTCTTTTAATGTCTGGAGACCTTGTGAATTAACATCACTTAGATTCTTTTCTAACATGTAAATTTCATTTTCTTGTTTGTCTTCTTCTTTTTTCTGAAATGAGCCATACGAGATACTTTTCCCCCTGATCTCCATAAGTATCATTTCAAAGAACAAACTATCATCGACGGTTAATTGAAAATCCTCGTTGTTAATTGTATGTACATTGTCGAAATTATAGACAAGTGCCCCATATTGTTTCTTAAGATCCACCAAAACCTGTTTTACGGAATCAGCGTAGACTTTGTCTTTTAACAGACAGTTATTGAATTTCCAATAGGAGAGTGTTTTTTTTTTTCTTACTTCACCGGTCATCAGCTCCATAGAGATCAAAGAATGGTCAGATCTGTAGCTTATATACCTATATCCACTTTTTTTAGTTTTGGCAACAAAACGTCTGACACCCAAAAATAATCTAGTCTACCCCTCTGTGTGGAATTAAACCTTTTCCATGTATATTCCCTCTTATCAGGGTTTAATTCTCTCCATATGTCCACCAGTTCAAGAACTGACATCAATTCCACAATTTGTTTTCTCGCCCTCGGGCGATGTATACCCCGATAACAAAAGGAATCCATGGTTGGGTTGAGGATGACATTCCAGTCACCACCCATAATAATATTTTCATTATCCATGTTCTTTACATGATCGCGCAGCTTTTGAAAAAAATAATGGTGAGTTGCAACCGCTAGGGCCATACACGTTGGCAAGAGTACAACGTTTTCCGGCTATGTCGATATCCATAATAATAAAACAACCACCATCATCCCGAATTATATTGTGAACCTTATATTCAAAGTTCTAAACAAAATAGCTACGCCCTTACTGTTTGACTTGTTACGGCTGAGCCAACATTCATAACTCCACTGACTTCTTATGGTGTTTTCTAGTTTTTTCAGGTGTGTTTCTTGTAAGAAGTAAATACTTGCGTTTTTCTTTCGAAGGTGATCAAAAATATCACGCCGTTTCCTAAAATCAGATAGCCCGTTACAATTGAATGAACATATTTTCAGCGAGCTTGACTTAGCCATTCAAGTCATTTACAAGAACAATATGACTCATAATAATAATCAATCCCACAGTTACCATATCATCTCTTAATTGAAAAGGTGGCCACGCATAACACAAAAGACCTGCAGGCGGATACACGCCAAAGATTACAATACTATAAGGCAGCATATGAACAAGAATACATGTGAGTTTGCACCCGGACCAGACAAATAAATGCATGCATAAAAGGCTCACTGGGTACAGTATTTTTTTCATGTCTATTAGGTTACAAGTCCGTCTTATATCCAAACCCATCGTGCTCATCAAGCATACAGAGAGAAGGAAGGATAGACAAGAAAAAAGAGAAAAAAAAAAAAGACACAGAGAAAAGAGGAACATGAATTTCAAACATAGTACAAATATATAACAAAATATACAGCAACACATACTTCACGAGACAAGAACTAATCAAAACTGAATCGGCTAGGCCGTGCTGACCTAATATCCTGACTTAAATTACGATACAATAAAAAAAAAAAATGCAGCCTGTTTAAACCTGAATACGGGTGGAGAAGGCTGGGAGCGAGGAAAGAGGTGGGAGGAGGGTGGTGGGGGTGGGGGTAGTAGATGACAGATGTCTAAGTATATGAAGAGAAAGCAGATGTAACAGAGCTTTCCAGAATTATTACACCGCTGTTGGGGAAACCGATAAAGAGGGCGGGGAAACAAACAAACAAAAAATAAATAAATATATATATATATATATATATATATATATATATATATATATATATATATATATATATATATATATATATATATATATATATATATATATATATATATATATATTTTAAAAAATAAAAAAATAAACCCACCGATATACGACACAAAGATAAGATTACATACTGCGTGAGAACGAGAGCCATAACTCGTATTATACAATGGCAGAAAATAAACAGCGCTCGTGGATCGAGCACTGACCTTATTTCACTCACACGGCAGCCGGGTCGGCATGCGCACCCGAGAAGAAAAAGCGTACACCGAGTCAGGCAAGTCAAAGTATAGTCTGATCCTACAAAAGTAAAAGCACATACAATTAGAGTCAACGCCTCAAAGCCTGTACCAGCCATTGTCACAGTGTGCACGTGCAAATAGCGAAACCTCTGTACTTGAGGAAGTCAGGCTGTGGATAAGGCTACAGTCTGTTCCTACAGAGAGAGCCCTGCAGCGCATCACGTCTTGCTTCGCAGATGCTGCCCAGCTCTTTGGACTCGAGGTCAGTCTGAAAAAGACAGAGGTCCTCCATCAGCCGGCACCCAAGACAGTGTATCGCCCTCCTCACATCACCATTGGCGAGTCTGAACTAAAGTCAGTGCACCAGTTTACTTACCTTGGCTGCGCTATCACGTCGGACGCCAAGCTGGACAAGGAGCTTGACAGCAGGCTGGCAAAAGCGAACAGCGCTTTCGGGCGACTTTTCAAGCGGGTGTGGCACAATCAACAGCTGAAAACAGGCACCAAGATCAACGTGTACAGAGCTGTGGTCCTCACCACCCTGCTGTATGGTTCCGAGTCCTGGGCCCTCTACCGCAGCCAACTACGACTCCTCGAACGCTTCCACCAGCACTGCCTGCGTACCATCCTGGGCATTCACTGGAGTGACTATGTCACCAACGTCGAGGTCCTTGAACAGGCTGAAACTGTAAGCATCGAGGCTTTGCTGCTGCGGACACAGCTCCGCTGGGCGGGGCATGTCTCCAGGATGGAGGATCATCGCCTACCAAAGATCACCCTGTTCGGCGAGCTTGCTACTGGACACCGTGACAGAGGGGCACCAAAGAAGAGATACAAAGACTGTCTCAAGAAGTCACTTAGTGCCTGCCAAATCGACCACCACCAGTGGTCTTCGCTTGCTGCGGACCGTGACACCTGGCGCTCCACCATTTACAAGGCAGCTGTCTCCTTTGAGGACTCTCACAGAGCTAGCCTTAAGGACAAGTGGCTCAGGAGAAAAAACAGAGATGCCGCAGCTCAGAACCCTGGCCATACCTTCCCCTGCAGCCACTGCGGTCGAACCTGCCTGTCTCGGATTGGCCTCCGCAGCCACGAACAAGCCTGCAGACGTCGTGGGCAACTCCTATAAAATCTTCGTTCGCGAAGTCAAGCCAAGTTGTTCCTACTACGGGTGGCATCCGCAAAATATATGTCGCACACACACACACACACACACACACACACACACACACACACACACACACACACACACACACACACACACACACACACACACACACACACACTGTAAACCATGGCTCCACACTAAACTATGAAAATAGTTCTATAGTGCATACTTCATTTTCTTTTTAAGTTATGGAAAAAAAGGAAAGAAAAAATCAGTGTACACATGCTTCCAATAGTTAACCATGATTGATCCAGAGCCTACGTTATTTTGTATGTTATTTTGTTTTGTAGTGTGTTGCAAGGACAAGAATGAAAACAGGCCTGCGCACCTATTCTTTATCCTTGGAAAATAAAGTTTCATTTCGTTTCGTTTCATTTCATTTCATTTCTCTCTCTCTCTCTCTCCTCTCTCTCTCTCTCTCTCTCTCTCTCCTCTCATCTCTCGTCTCTCTCTCTCTCTCTCTCTCTCTCTCTCTCTCTCTCTCTCTCTCTCTCTCTCTCTCTCTCTCTCTCTCTCTCTCTCTCTCTCTCTCTCTCTGCCGTTTACATCGTGGGCATTAGTTCACCCTATTTCCATGGACTAACAAAAGTATGTTATTTGGTGTGTGACTTCATGGGTGAACGAGGATTTTGGTGTTGTGTTTTTATTGTGAAAATTGGACAGACTGAACGTGAGTAATTTGGAACTATATTTTCTCAACAATGGTCATCTTTGTGAACTGTGAGAGACTGTGATGGCGGCCATGGCGTGGCTCCTCGCCCACTATAGCCTCTACCCACCCCCTCTCCTCTCCCTGCAGTCTGTTCACCCTCTACTGATTGCACCCCCTCATCCCATCTATTGCAACTCTCTCCTTTCCGGCTCCCTCACTCCACAACTTTCACTCTCCAGCGCGTCCAGAACAATGCTGCCCGCCTCGTCCTCAGAAAGAAAACATCCGAGCACAAAACTCCTTCACTGGCTCCCCATCCCCCAACGCATCCAATACAAGATTCTGTCTCTCTGCTACAAATCCCTGAACAACTACGCTCCTGCCTATCTCTCCAACTTACTTCACCCCTACACTCCTTCCCGCTCCCTCCGTACCGCCTCCGATCCTCTCCGCCTCCACATCCCCCGCACCAAATTCAGCACTTTTGACCTTCTCCATCCTTCTCCGTCTACGGTCCACCCACCTTGAACACTCTCCCACTCTCTCTCCGTCAGAAACACTCTCTCTCCTCCTTCCAGTCCGGCCTCAAAACTCACCTCTTTCAACACTTCTAGCACTATAACATCACAACACTCCCCACCCCAAGCTGACTGTTGTAATGTATTTGTGGTACGTGAGTCATTGTCTAAAGCGTGCGCATGCGTGCGCGAGTTGTGAGTGCGCGCTTAGAGTTATAATTAGTATAAGATAAGTGCATTATAAATATCGTAATTATTAATTATTATTATCCCCCTCGACTATTCAAGTTCTCCCATTTTGTTTTGAGGAGCGCGCGCGCGGGCCGATAGATAAGGAGCCGCGCGTGTAGTCTCCTTCAATACCGCCCACTGACAGCCCAGAGGTGAGCGCAATCTGTTACATACACTGCAACTATAGTCGCGCTATTCTTGTCACTGTTTTACGCGAGCACGCGTTGTGTGCCGTAGTACACGCTCAGCGGCTGACCGTGTACCGCTTTACTTGCCAGTGGAACTATAATATATATTATTTTCTCAACAATACGGCACCACTTGACTTGTCAGTGATTACCTAGCCGAGGTAAACATCGGCCATGATACGGTAGATGCTTCGCCCCAATCATGTCACATACCGGTGAGCACGAAAGACCGTCCTAAGTCAACTCGATCAGCAAACAAGATGGCACGTCGAGAGTGAAGCGAGTGCATTGATGACACCAATCCCCCAACAATGCCAGGCCCCACCACCCGATCTAAATCCTATTCCCCACCTGAATCCATAGAGATCACAGATACAAATGGCCCCATACAGAAGCACTTTATAACGGACTCCACCAGAGTGTTCGCGTGGAGACTAGCTCTACATGAATGCTACCTCGCGCATCCAGCCCCTGGAATGTTAGCGTCTTAGGGAGACCGAAGCAAGAACAAGAAACCCATTGACTCCTCCATTCAACCCCCCTATCATGACACCCTGATCGACTAACTGACGGAACCCCCGGAGATGTAACCATCATACGTCCTATCTGATAAGAGTGCAGGGGAAAAAACTGCAAGCAGTGGATAGATGAAGAGTTTCTCAGTAGTTGTTCAAGAAATAGTAGAGGACACTGTATCCCAGTCTTCTGTCCCTCTACCTACCCTCCCCTCAGACACTGTCACCACCCCAATTCTTCGAAACTGAATTAACATCTGCCATCACCCAACCTCCAACCACCCTGCACCACGGAGGTATCCCACCCAAGTTTCCGCAAGCTCAATCCACCAACACCTTCCAGCCTGACACTTTCCCTCTTTCCATGAAGCTTGCATCTATTCCCTCCCCCCTGCCTACGTCTGGCCCCTCGTCTGACGTCACTAAAGACAGCAATCTGCCCATAGCCACGCCCAGTCCACCCGACGGCGAGAGCTCTGATCCTGTCCAGATCCCGTCAGCACTAATCCCTCATCAGCTGGAATGACTGACGGATCCACAGGTGATGAAATCAGCGAATTTAAACAGTGATAGGATTAATCTTCTGACCTTTCACTTTGCCCAGCCGATGTTGCATCACCCCCTATCCCTATCCCTTCTGCAACAACAGCTATCCGATGCCACGGCCTGCATCCGAGATCTGAAGACAGAGCTGCAGACTGTTACATCTGAATTAGCCACTGTCAAGCAGCAGTACGCAGCCCTCATTACCCGCCAGGACAGGTTTGACAGCGACCTTAAGGACAGTGCAACAAAATTCAAACATGATGTCCAAGCTACTGACCTGTGTCTACAAGAGCAGGAAAACTCAACAGCTAGTGCTGTTGAGAAACTGACTCAAGAACACAAAGCCTTGACCTCGCAGTGACAAAACTTGCATTTAGCAAGGAGACGCAGGGTGCTACACTTCGGGAGCTGAGAAAGCAGGTGGAGCACCAGCATCACTCCACTCTAAAATCTCACTATTTCTCCAACACACTGAGGCGGAGAACCAGCCCACCACAGTCCCCTTCCATATCCCGCTCTAGCACCAGCGACCTCGGCAGTGTGCAACACTCACCAGCAACTGCTAAAAAAAACAAACCCCAAGGCCCTGCAGCATGAGTCGACAACAGCCAGCGTGACACCTGGTTCAGCCGTAACTGTTACGACGCAAAATCGCTTTGCAGCCCTCTCTGACGACAACAGCGACCAAAGTACCTGTGGATTATCACCGTCACCGAGCAGACAGTCTTGAAAACGTCTTATACACCACCACCAAACACTCCATACGACCATCTATGTGCCATGAACATCAGACACCAGTCAAACGACCTTCTGCTTGGTGACTCCATTATGAAACGAGTGAGCGAGCGGAAGATGTCGTCCAAAGACTGTGTCGTACAAAACCTGGCGGTCTCTGGCCTCAGTGTTGAGGCTTTGAGCAAATCAATGGCTCGCCAACCTCTCACCTTCTCATCATGTTCGCCACGTCGTGTTTCACGTCGGGATTAACAGCTGTAGGGACACTCAGGGTCACGTTACGACTAACGCGTGGCTACAACTAATCCGCCTGGTGTCCGCCGCTTTTCCGCGCGCTACATTACAGGCCTCTTCTTTAGTCCCTCCCTTCAGCAGTCACCACGCCCTGTCACAACCTGCGCGCATGTCAAACGCCAACCTGAAACCGGTTTGTCAACAAACGCGTGTACAGTTTGTTGACCACACTTCCAGCGTCCTGACCAAGAACGGCGCCCCCAAGCAGGTCATGTATAGACGTGATAATACCATGACCCACCCGAGTGACGAGGGCACTAAGCTGAGTGCCCTTAGGATCCTTTACGGCGACCCTCCCCACACCCCCTACCACCAGCTGAGAAACGCCGGGGGGCCCGGACAAGAGGACGGGCCTAATCCAGCCATCAGCCGAAACGGTTCACGTATCGATAGCAGACGGTCTTTGATGTCTGCCGCTTTGAGCCAGCAACGGCCGCCCGTCACTCGCCACACGCCCAACCATCCACCACCCGAGAGCGTGTCAGGTTCACAGCCCGGCGGTGTAAAGCAGGGCCGTATCTATGCGACTCCCCGGTTCCAGACCACCGACTTCCCGCCGCTGCTGCCGTCAGGGACAGGACCCATTGTCCAACCAGTGGCGGCATCACCCACGAACGCCTATCCTGTGAGCTGCACGTGGCTGTCCAAGCTTCCAAGACTAAAAAAGCAAAGACATACGTGCATAACATACAGATCATTTAAAAAGTTCAAAGAAAAATCCTTTCTCTCTGATCTAGCTTCTGCAGAGTTTACTGAAGTGTACAATGAAACCGACCCAAATAAAGCACTAGACACGTGGTATCACATCTTTTTCAAAGTGCTAGATAAACACGCGCCCTTGAGACAACAAAGAGTTAAATACGCCACTTTACCACTCTGGCTGACTGTGGATCTTATCGAGGCCATGGAGCACAGGGACGAGCTGAGAAGAGAGAAGCGTTTCACCGATTACAAAAAAAGAAGAACGTAATCGAGTAAAATCCATGGTTCTGAAGGCAAAGAAATTACTTTTTGATAAGTTATTGACGAAAGTAAAGACTATGCCACACTATGGCGTGCGATAAATTTAGTTACTAGAGGCACGAATAAAAGCACAGCTCCTTTACCGCCGCATTTCACTGCAAACAGCTTCAACAGCCACTTCGTCTCCGTAGCTGAATCATTAATCCCGCCGGGAACTAAGTCGCATGACTATGTATGCCCGGACAACTTAGTCGATTTCTGCAAGCAGGGAACTGCCGGCACAACACCTTTCATCATACCCACTATAGCGGTCCATAAAGTTGGTAAATTGATTGCATCCTGGGAAAATAATATTAAAAAAAATCATCAGGACTGGATGAGATTAGTGCGAAAATACTCAAGATATCACTCGCATACATTGTAGAGAGTATCACTTATATCTACAACCTCTGTATTAATTTTGTTTCCCAGACGCAATTAAAGACGCGAAAGTAATACCTCTACCTAAATCTAAACATCGTAGTGAAATTAATAATTTCAGGCCCATATCACTTCTACCTGTTCTGTCAAAGCCATTAGAACGGCATATTCACAAGCATCTCTCTATATACCTGGAAAGCCGAAAACAGTCGGGCTTCAGATCAGAGCACTCATGCAACAATACGCTGATAGACAACTGGTTATCTTCCATCAACGAATCTAAACTTACAGGGGTCATGTTTCTATATTTTCGTATAGCCTTTGATCTGGTAAACCACGAAATACTAATCAAGAAAGTATCCATGTATATCATCGGCGTTGTTGCTCAAATCCTACCTCGAAGGTAGAAAACAAAAGTATTACTAATGGCTCATACTCGAATCAAGGGTTAGTGAAGCATGGCGTACCACAGGGCTCTATTCTTGGTCCCCTTTTATTCTGCTTGTTCATAAATGATCTTCCTCTTGCGATAAAAAATTAAATCGTTACATGTGATATGTTTGCAGATGATGCCGCTGTACACACGCCAGATAAGAATATATCAACCATCAATTCACGACTGCAAAACACAATGCAAGATATTGATGAATGATGCAGTCATAATATTATGATTTTTAGCCCAGCAAAAACGGAGAGCATGGTAATTAGCACCTGCCGAAAACACGAACTCGGCTCTCTCTCACTCAGTCTGTCTCTCCAAGGCAAAACCACCAGCCAAGTTACTAACCATCGCCTGCTAGGAGTCACATGGACAACCAGCTTAGGTGGCAGTCACACATCAGTAATATCTGAAAAAAATGTTTCCAGAAATCTGTACATCTTAGCAAAACTTAAACACATTACCGATATGGAGACACGTCAACTGTTCTTCAATGCCCATATTAGATCACATATAGACTATGCTTCTACTGTGTGAGATGGTTCGAGCGATGTCAATTTGAAAAGATTGAACTCTCTACATCGGAGAACCCCCCCCCCCCCCCCCCGGGTCTGCCCTGGGGAACTTGGTGGGGTTAACTAATTTTTAGTTCCCACGGTCACCCTGGTCAGCCCCACAGGGTGGGTTTTCCCCTCTATTCTTGGGCATGTGTTTCTGTCTACCCTTGGTCCATTCACCTGTATTTTCCTTTTAAAACTCTCCCAACTGTCTGCGCTGCCTGTAGCTCTTGATATTGGATGTGTGTTGCTAAATGGTCTTAGCTTTATTTAGGCCCCATGTCGTAGGTTTATCTAACGTATTAGACCGGCTGGCGATATACATTCAATATTCTAATATTAGGTTTTTTTGTTTTGTTTTGTTTTTTTCACAAGCAGTGCAGGTACGTCCTGAGAAAGTCTTGTTGCTGTCGGGGCTTTAAACAATGTAAATCAATCAATCAATCTACATCAGAGAGCTGACAAACAAATTCTCCCTGATCCCAGCTTAACTACTGACCAAAAATTGGCAGCCTTAAAAATTCTGCCCCTGAAAGGTCATTTAACTTACAATAAGGGAATGATTATGTCAAGGCATAAACCATAAGCTACCCCGATATATCACATCGCTATTTACCGTCCAGTCATCAACATACTCCAGATCAAGAAAATCCCTTTTTGTGCCGCGACCTAGAATTGATCTCTAAAAAACGAGTTTGACGTTCTCTGGCTCTAGTCTTTGGAATGCCTTGCCTAGAAACGTCACCGCATCAGCTACTTTCTCCTCGTTTAAAGTCAGTCTCATCAAGTACTTTTTTCGTCAGCAGCATCCCCGTGACTATGCACATATTGAAAAATAGTATTCTGATTAGATTTGTAATTGCGTGTATCCCAGGTTTCTATGACTCATTTTTATTCGGTTCAGCTTGTGTGTAGCCAGCTACTCATATGATTGACTAGCTTAACGCCCTAAGCCGCGCAAGCGCGCGCAGGTGTGTGTGTGTGTGTGTGTGTGTGTGTGTGTGTGTGTGTGTGTGTGTGTGTGCGTGTGCGTGTGCGTGCATTTGTGCGTGCGCGTGCGTGTGGGTACGTATATATTAGAGACAGAGAGTGGCGTGCTAAAATGTGCATGCGTTATGTATGCGTATTAGGTTGCGTGTATTCTAATAATATTATTTTAATTAAACCTCACAACATGTCATTATGCCCGACCAGTAAACCTGGTAATTCCTATGTCAGTTCACCCTTACATTTTTTTCTCTATTGGCTTGTGTTGTGTCAAGTAATTGTTTTCCCCTGTTTAGTAGTAGAAAATAATTAGTGCGATAGTAACTCAGTAATCAGCAGATTAGCAACGCCAAGTTCGAAAAATGATTGTTACTACCAAAACTGTTACCGTTGTCAAATAAAGGATCGTTGTTATTGTCATTGTCTCTCTCTCTCTGTTTCTCTCTCTCAGTATCGTGATACTATTATGCGTGCGGACGGAGAAAGGTTTTCTTTCAACCCTTTGTGCGTGTAGTCACTGACACTGTGAACAGTACCATGGCTGCTTGCACACAGGGGTTAAACGTATACATTTGTTCAATTCATTGGCAATAACCTCAACACTGAAAATGCTCGGTTGAGCTATATATGTAACACACATATTCGTTACCTCTTCTAGGTCATTCAGAGGCGGATCGACGGATCGGTGGATTTCTTCCGGAACTGGGAACAGTACGAAAATGGATTTGGTGACGTCTCGCGTGATCACTGGCTTGGTACGTGTGCGCGTGCGCAATAGGTCATCGGGCCGACGTCGGCCGCCGTTGGCCCGCGCACGGTCGTGCGCGGGCCAACGGCAGCGGACGTCGGTCTGATGGCTTTTGCGCACTGGGATGGGTGTTTGGGTGCATGCGTGCGTGGGTATGTATTCACGATCGAAGCTTCTACTTATATTTAGGACCATAATTCAGGTTCAGTGGATGTTTAAGGGTTAACGACTTCATTTCTCTTTTCACCAAGGCGGTGACGCCCATGTATTAACTCTCTCGATGCTGTTGGCTCTGATCCATGACGTCCTGTGCACATCGCTCGTCTGCTGTTGGTCCCGCCGTTCTAAACGTTCCATGCTTCGACCAATGCCCGCTGTGTAACAAATGTCAAACGACCCGCAGAGCTGACTGAAGCAGCCACTGTATGGTGTCACGAAAACACCCTCCTGCAGCTTGTATTTTATAGCGCATTTTTGCAAAACAGCAGAGTCTGAGGATTTGATGGCAAAATCTTGCCATATTTAGATTTCTTGCAAGTTCCGTGTGTATACGTAGAACGCTACTTCATTAGTTATTTACTTGTTAGTTTATTATATTCTTGCATGATATAGTGCCATCCGCCGGCACCCAAGACAGTGTATCGCCCTCCTCACATCACCATTGGCGAGTCTGAACTAAAGTCAGTGCACCAGTTTACTTACCTTGGCTGCATTATCACGTCGGACGCCAAGCTGGACAAGGAGCTTGACAGCAGGCTGGCAAAAGCGAACAGCGCTTTCGGGCGACTTTTCAAGCGGGTGTGGCACAATCAACAGCTGAAAACAGGCACCAAGATCAACGTGTACAGAGCTGTGGTCCTCACCACCCTGCTGTATGGTTCCGAGTCCTGGGCCCTCTACCGCAGCCAACTACGACTCCTTGAACGCTTCCACCAGCGCTGCCTGCGCACCATCCTGGGCATTCACTGGAGTGACTATGTCACCAACGTCGAGGTCCTTGAACAGGCTGAAACTGTGAGCATCGAGGCTTTGCTGCTGTGGACACAGCTCCGCTGGGCGGGGCATGTCTCCAGGATGGAGGATCATCGCTTACCAAAGATCACCCTGTTCGGCGAGCTTGCTACTGGACACCGTGACAGATGGGCACCAAAGAAGAGATACAAAGACTGCCTCAAAAAGTCACTTAGTGCCTGCCAAATCGACCACCACCAGTAGTCTTCGCTTGCTGTGGACCGTGACACCTGGCGCTCCACCATTTACAAGGCAGCTGTCTCCTTTGAGGACTCGCGCAGAGCTAGCCTTAAGGACAAGCGGCTCAGGAGAAAAAACAGAGATGCCGCAACTCAGAACCCTGGCCATACCTCCCCCTGAAGCCACTGCGGTCGAACCTGCCTGTCCCGGATTGGCCTCCGCAGCCACGAACAAGCCTGCAGACGTCGTGGGCAACTCCTATAAAATCTTCGTTCGCGAAGTCAAGCCAAGAGATGGAGAGACAAGAGATAGTGCTAACAGTCGGCAGATGTGATTTCGAGACCTGAATTAAATTGGCCCAGACATTTAGCCGACATTCTGATTCGGGTCGAATAATCACATCTTTCAGTTATCGGCTTTATATCCAGCACAATAATTTGGCTCAATATAATGACGCACCCAGTCCAAAAGAAACCTTTGCCCCCGTCTGTTACGTTTGTGGTTGTGTTATTTTTTTAAGAGCATGTGTGTGTTAATCATCGGAAAGATCCGATATTCATTTGAGTTATTTTGCATAAGTATTACGTACCTTTTTAGTAGGATTAATTTTTCTTTAGCTTGGAGAATTGCGGTCGACTTTTGTTGTTAATCTGGAATGACGCGTCTTTTAGATACATTGTTGTAAAGTCTGTCCTACATTAGACTGGAGGTCACGTTATACATTTAAATTGGGAAGTTCAGGCAGTGCAAGGCCCCGTGTTTTTAAAAATAATATTTGCCTTGTTTGAAAATTTGCAGTTGGGCTGAATGTTGGAATTTGCTGGAAATTTGTGATTAGCTGAGAGGAGACATATTTGGTGCTTTGATTCATACCATACCACGTTCCTGAGCTTATCCAGTGGACAATTGTGGGCCTATTTTGAGTTGCCTTTGACGTAGTGATTTGAGGGGCACGCTGATTTCAGCTGTGCTTGGGTGTGGGGTTGGTAAGGAACCAGTTTCATAGCCAAGAAATGAGACGGGTGATGTGTTTTTTTTGTATTTTGTGCATGGCAAATGTGCAGCTGGTGGGCGGTAGTGTTTTTTTAAGGAATTGAAAAATTAGGGGATGACTGGGACTGACTAAGGCTAAGAGACTGGACAGTACGGAAACAGCACTGTGGTCCGTGGCCTGGAAGGTTCTAGTAGGGGCGCGATTATTCTAGTAACCTCAGATATGACGTCAAAGTTGTGCAGTAACATTTTGTAACATTTACGGAATGCGCCTAGATGTTTTAGAAAACTGTAGATAGATTTAGAGCGTCTTTTAAATGAATATTAAAGCGTTTTGGTTACGTTTTCTTTTCTGATTGATTGAGTTTTGTGAATTTCCTGGATTGTTCTGGAAATTTGTAATAGTATAAAAGACGGTATTAGAAAATATGTGTGTGCATTGCATATCATTCATTCAAGGAAGGTGTTGCGCTATAGACTCATACACGCACTCACGCATGCGCACGCACACGCAAGCACGCACGCACGCACGCACGCACACACACAAACACACACACGCAAACACACACACACACAAACACATTACTACTTTGATGTTTGATAAAACGAATGTGTTCTTGTAGAGTATACCGTTTCGCTTTTCAGGATTAAAGAACATCTACACGATGACGTCATCAAGGAAGTACACACTGCGAGTAGACCTGGAGGATTTCAGTGATAACACGGCCTACGCTGAGTACAGTGACTTCAGCATCAGCGGTCCTGAGGACAACTACAGGCTGGATGTGTCTGGCTGCAACGGGACTGCCGGTGAGTGGGTTTTCTGCAGTGTAAGTACGGGCCATGCGTGCAATTATAAAACACACATGCAGTAAAAATTAAATAATATAAAAACTTCGTTTAAATTTGTTTGTCTAAACATAGTGTAACTGCTAATTATACGCCGTTTGACATCGGAACGCACAGCGTTTTTCGCAAATCTTAGAACAAATATCATTCAGTGACAATTGACCTAATACGATTTATTTTAAAGAAACTCGATCAATGTGCCATGTTGCTGTACAGTCGTAAAAAATCGTTTTTTCCCCATGAAATTGCATCCCTAAATGTGCCCCAGATATATTAAGCCCGTAAGCCCAGTATGAGAAATTCTTCATGCTTGACCTAGATATTGAAATCTGCTGGGGCTCTATTTAGCGTATTGAAAATGGGTTCGTTCTTGACTTTTCACGACTGTAACAGCAACATCTACAAACCATATGCGTTCATTAAAAGTACTCCATATTACGTGAGTTGGCACTAAATGATATTTGATTTGAATGTGGTACAGAAAGTGTTTCTTTGCGGAGATATCTGGGAAACACGTGTGTTCGATGTCAAACGGCCTATACTGTGAGAACGTGTTCTGCAAACAATGCACACACTGGACAGACAACTTAGCATGTCAAACAGCAAACCCATTGTTATAGTAGCATCTCTACTATTGTTTTCATTCCTACTTCAATATCACGTTCACACTGGTCGTCGACAAGAGGGGGTAGAATTTAGTACTGACTAGTTTACCTGATATCGCTAGTGACGCGCTGTTTGTATTTATAGACGCTAGATTTCAAGAACTCCGTCTTTGAGTTGGAGCCAGTAAAAGATAATCTGGCGGGGAGTGTGCTGGAGTATTCCTTTTGCTGGCCAATCATCGTTGTCGGTATGCTTTCATTGAACCAGCTACATTATTATTGGCGGTGTCTTCATTCGCCACTCATTTCGCTGTCTTCATGAAGAAACTCAGCCCCCCCCCACCCCTCCCCGCCCCCCCCTAACCCCTCCGCCCCCCTCCCCACAAAAAGAAAAAAGGAAAAAAAGAAAAGAAAAGAAAAAAAGCAACAACAAACAAAACAAAACAAAGAAAAACAAACAAACAAACAAAAACAAACAAACAAATAATAATAAAATAAAATGAAGAAGAAAGAAATGCAGACCAAACATGTGACTGCCAAGAGTAAAATACAGAGAATAACCCAACGAAGAAAGAAGCAGGCTTAGAAAAGACAGTTATCACACAGCTTGTTAATATTTCGGTTATTAATATTACGCTTTCATTCCATATCCTTCAGTTGTCACTTCTACACGCACCGA
The DNA here is from genome assembly GCA_036245525.1 of Semisulcospira habei. Taxonomy (NCBI): domain Eukaryota; kingdom Metazoa; phylum Mollusca; class Gastropoda; family Semisulcospiridae; genus Semisulcospira; species Semisulcospira habei. Next base: position 51,192,234 of record BTPG01000002.1, on the reverse strand, counting down.
TACCATAAGATTACTGGTGTTTGTTTGTTTATGTTGAAAAAAAAAAGATAACTGAAATAGTAATCAGATTTTTTGTAAATGTATTTTTTAAACATGCTTCTTTCTTCGTTGGTTTTTTTCTCAGATAAAAAAGAGGCACGAACCTATGCTAGACACCAGGAAAAAAAGTCAACTTTCGCATCTGTTGTCAACGTAGTCCCGTGATAGGGGTCTTGTCATTGCTGGTCTGCTCTGTAGCTACGCTTAGTCGAGGTGTCATCCACTTCAGCTTACACATACACGTGTTTCACTGCGTGTGAACAAATTAATTTGTGATGTTTGGTATTGTTATTAGTGTTGTTGCTGTTGATATTATTGCCTCTTTTTACTGCTGTTCTCTTGCCGGATAACAAGCAATGTGGTGCTGGCGTTTCCAGCTGCCAGGGGACAGACCTCTCTAACGATGTCTGTGCAACCGTCGCTGGATAACGCGTCCGCCTGAGGCACGCGGATATACAACAGGCCAGCAAGAGGCATAGGCACTGATGAGCCAAAGCGCAAAGCCAAAGCCGGCCTGTTGTATGCATCTTGTATTTGGTCCGCCGTGAGTCATCTCGGTGCTCTTGTATGTCTGTGAGTCATAGACCCTCACAGCAGACCTTGACAGGAGGATACAAGCCTCTGAAATGAGATGTTTTCCAAGGCTGCTTGGCATGAGATCACATAACGAACGAGGAAGTGGGAAGCAGAATCAGGCAAGCTATCGGGCCCTATGAAGACCTATTAGCCATTGTGAAAAAAACGCAAACAGAAATGGTATGGGAATGTCACGCGTTCAGCAGGGCTTGCCAAAACAATCCTGCAAGGCACTGTGCAAGGAGGACGAAGAAGAGGAAGACAAAAGAAAAGATGGGAGGACAATATCTCAGAGTGGACAGGACTGAAGCTGTGCGATACTCTAAGAATGGCAGAGAACAGAGAAGAATGGAGGGAGCTGGTTGCCATGTCATCAGTAGTGCCCCAACGGTCGGCAAGACTACGGGCTATAGATAGATAGATGATAGATAGATAGATAGATAGATAGATAGATAGATAGATAGATAGATAGATAGATAGATAGATAGATAGATAGATAGATAGATAGATAGATAGATAGATAGATAGATAGATAGATAGATAGAGATGGCCTTAGTTGCCTGCTGGGCGTTTAACCAAATGAATAACTAACTAACTGTATTTGGCGTGTCGCAGAGAAGGGGTTGAGATGATCACAGCTGACAAAGCAACCCACTGTGTTGCAGGAAACGAGACAGATTACGGGCTGATCTACAACAGCAACACGAGTTTCTCAACCATAGACAGGCAGCACGACGGTCTATTTGATGGCGTCAGCTGTGCTGCACTGTATCATGGCGGCTGGTGGTACACTAAAGGCTGTGGCTATACCAACCTTAACGGTGTGTACATACCCTGGCCAAACAATTATATGAACACCATCTTCTGGTATGGATGGACAGGCACTAAAGCACTGAAGCGAGCGGAGATGAAGATAAGACCCGCTTAGAATGACTCCCGTACTGTGGTCCTTGTTTTCTCTGTCTTCTAATTGTTCTAGGGGCCTAACCTTCATAAGGAGCACTTTAAAAAAAAAAAATATATAAGGCATCCCTTTACAAAGGAACCCACGGACTCTGTCTTTATAAAAAACAACAACAACAACAACAACACATTGTACCCCTGACACACCACAGCAAGATATGGATCGACCATGATAGTTCACGGGTGATGCCAGAATAGCTTGGCGCCTATTGGCTATCACCTTGAGCTATCATGGTCGATCTGTGTCCTGCACTGCAACGCTGTCATCACGGATGGCAACATTTGGGGATTTTGGCCTTAGGGTACAATGAATTAAAGACTTTCTCTTATAAAGTCCTCTCTGACTTTGTCAGTTCTTTTTAGAGGCTTTTTTTTTTTTCACCAAAGGCCTATCCGACTTTATCATTTTATGAAAGGCTTCGCCATTTTGTTAACGCTTCCATTTGCCTGAGGCCTCCCCGACTGATAGATTACATTATATTTAGCCACATTTTGCTTGATATAGTGCCGATAACAGACAGATGCGATTACGAGATCCGAATTAAAATGCCCGAGTCGTATTAGTTGACATTTTGATTCGGGTCAAGTCATCACATCTGTCTGTTATCAGCAGTGTATCAAATAAACTTATCTCAGTTTATATACCCTGTACAAAATAAAAGTTTATCTCGCGCCATTCAGTTTGCGCCGATTGCCGTGTTCAGACAGAACAAGTGATATGCAGACGACTGCATTTCTGACTGTCGACTTAGCGCGCAGATTTTGTCTATGAAAAAAATTGCTTTCTACTCGTAATTAGATCACAGATAATGACGGAAAATACCAGCAGGTTTGTTTAGGTTGCCTTTTTCTCGGGTTGTCACTTACGCTATCGCTAGGGAGCGGCTTGTCAATTTCATTTGTTCAGCGATTCGTTTCGCTCGTTTGCTGGCGTCTGCTGTCCATTCATGCATGTGTGTGGGAAACAAATTTCGAGCGTACGTTCACTAAGAAGTATTTAATCACTACTGCACATAAGGAACTTGTTATAATGTTGCAGTATGAGCATATTTCGCGTTTCCGTTTTGACAAATTATGCAATTATCAAGATTGAATGTTTTTGGGTCTGGGATTTTGGAAAGGAAAGTGTATGAAGCAAATTTATTAATAAACTTGTTATCCAATATAGCAATACATTTGTCAAAGAAGGGGAAAATGTATGGAGCGGGTACATTTATATAGATACTACGCTACTGTAGTAACGCCTGATTACTGTGACCAGCAAAGAATATGTTTTTTTTTCTGAAACGGCCTCAAGCCCGGGCGTTTTAATTGTTGGCGCTTTGCTATGATATAGTATTAGTATCTAGTACTGCAATACAACCCGTTTGAAATTTGACTTTCGTTTCTCATGTTTTATTTGAGTTAATATTGAGTGCGAGTGGCTGTCTTTGTGGGACATCCTGACACGACTAAACATTCACAGACACATCCACCCTCACACAAACACAGCACACGGCCAGCGACACTACATCAATACGAGGCACAGTGCATACGCGTCAGTGGTTTGAAAAAAAAAACAACAACAACCAACAAACCACAAACGAGATGAGAATTTCATCCCAAAGTCTAGCGTATTGTTCGAAGATCACGTGCGTATTTTTTAAAGGAACATTCAGAGTTGTTCATATTTTTAAGCTTATCCTTCCGATCCATTTCCCTCCACTCTAAGCCAATCTCTAATCAATACACGCGCCGGCGCGCACAAATAAAGACGGTCACACAACGCTTCCCGCCATTAGTACGCTCTGTGGGCTGGAGTAGCGACAGGAATTCTGAAGAAAGAGAATAGCACGAGAAGCAAAATGACGTCCCCTCAAGCTTCACGTCATGGTGTCGCAGGTCTCACGACGACGAATTTGACGTTTTACGTCACTTATCCGAAAGGTACGCTTTTTCAGAGCTGACTTGTTCCACACAGCCTCTTCCAGCGCTGACTGTGATGAAAATAAAAAGTGGCTCCAAACTTGCAAAAATGAATTAAGTATTATTGAAAAGTTGAAGTTTAAGAGATACAACGCTGGATTACGAACTCAATCAACATGTCTCTTTAATCCCCCTTCTCCCCCCGGCCTGATCTGCGCTGAGGCAACGTCACACACAAACACAAACGGCAGAATGGCACACACAAACACAGACGGCAGACACAGGGCCCTTCCTACCGGTTTGACAGTTATC
>BTPG01000002.1:51085939-51183439 GCA_036245525.1 Semisulcospira habei | reverse complement strand
AGCTGAGTGAAGCTTCTTTACAAGAACCCTACGTGGGTGCGTCTGGTGTGATATACTACGACTACGACTACCACGTAACATTTTGCACCTCCGACGGAACTTCTTCAGTTGGATTAGTGCAAAGGGTAACCGGAGACAACAGATAGCAGTAACACGCACAGATGGCGACATCGGAAATGGAGACATTCCTCACGAGAATTGGAAAGGAATGTGGACTCGAGGGAGCTCAACTCCTCGAGTTTGTCAAGGAGAGAGAGAGGAGAGATTGGTGAGAGAAAAGGAGAGTGAAAAAGAGAAGAGACTAGAAGAAAAGGAGAGACTGGAGAGAGAAGAAAAGAGACTAGAGAGAGAAAAAGAGAAAGAGGAAAAGAGACTGGAGAAAGAATAAAGTGCCAAAGAGCGTGAAATCAAGAAACTCAAAATTGAGCGAGAGGAGGCAGAGAGGCAGCGCGAACACGAAATTCAGCTTAAGACGATGGAATTAGAAGCACAGAGTCAGAGGACAACTGAAACAGCAGCCTTAGCCAGCAGAGAGCAAACAGCCTGTGCGCCAAAACTACCGCCTTTTGTAGATAATTCAGATAAAAAGGACGCTTACCTGGAGCTGTTCGTGTGCTTCGCAAGCAGCAAAAAGTGGAATCAAGAGACTTGGGCCATCAAAACAGCACACTTCTAACCGACAAAGCGCTTGAATTCTACACCCGCTAGCCAAGAGAAGAAGACGGGGATTATGTGAAGTTGAGAGCCGCCCTGCTGAGACAGTATGACTTCACTGAAGAGGGTTACAGACGACGATTCCGGAAGTGCAAGCCTGAGGAAGGAGAAACACCCGGCCTATTCATTGAGAGAATCAGGACGTACCTAGAGAAATGGATAGAGCTGGCTGGTTTAAACAAGGAGTACCAGGACCTATGTGACCTCATCATCAAGGAACAAGTCGTCAGCGCATGTTCTAAGGACCTGGCCGCCCACCTCAGGGAACAAAAGGACCAAGCCCTTGCAGACTTCGCTCAAAGATCCCTGGACGTTTACAACATGAAGTGCGGGTCCTGTAAGCCGCAGCGGGTGTCTACACCAGCAGAGAAAAACCACGACGTCAGAGACACACCCGAAACACATGCCGATGGAGAGCCTGACATGTTTCCTTTGTGGACAGAAGGGACACAAGGCGATACGGTGTCCTTTCAATGACGTTCCCTGTCAAGGGACCAAACATAAGTTCAGAGTTAAATGGAAGATTAAGAAGTGAGTGGAACCAAATATACTCGCAAAATAATTGAATGAGGAAAAAGTATATCGCCGATTGCGAGTAAGTCATGGAGTAGGGGAGACGGGAAGCGGTCGTACGTGCCGGCACGCGCGACCTAACCTATTTTAGCGGGGAAAGTGGGTCAGGAGTGATTTTCTTCTGATAAGAGGAGGTGAGTACGTGCGGAAGTGAAAGGACCTCACCTATTTAGTGGGGGAAAAGGGGTCAGTACGGTTCCCGCCTGAATCTGTAATCAAAGAATATATCTACTAGCGTCTGAGGGAAAATTTCAGAATTTGGAAAGAGATAGTCCGTTCACAAAATAATTACATTAATATTGTGATACGGGTGCTAGGCTGAATTGGATGGATGGAACGAATGTGAAATGCATGGGTAGTATATTTTATATAGTTATTGACGTTAGTGAAATTGATGTAGAGATGTGAATGAATATTCATGACGTCGCGTAAGAATACAGAATGAGGAAGGGAGAGAGACTTGTTGAATATATGGATCAGAAGACACTTAGGACTTGGCGCTGAGCGGGAGAGACGAAAAGACGAGGTATGAGGGAACTACTGAGATGGAAAGTTGTGTGCACTTGTGTGAGTGATCGAAATAACCGGTTTCATTAATGATGGATTCATCGGAAAATCATCAAACCAAGAAGAGAAGAGACGTGCGGACTAATACAATTGTGAACTTGTGTACGTGACCGCTCCAGCCTGGAACATCTAAGACCAGAACGGTCAGACGGACTCAGCGACGGCGAGGCCAAGATCAGTAGCCACTTTATAAACACGAAATTGAAAGCCTGGCCAGGTAAGGTGACTTTATTGTTTCTGTGCATAGAACTAGACCGAACTAGACACAACTAAGTAGAACAAAGATAAAGACAGTGGCATAATAGATAATTTAGACATTAGTTAAGTGAGACATGTTTAATGCTTTTATGTAAATAATCAACATAGTTAGCATTTCGGTAACTGAGTTCTCAGTTGTATAGATGCATGTGTGGGAAGCGCATGCGAGACGGCCCTCTCATGAGTGAGAGAAATGTGTTGAATGAGAAGCTTATAGCTAAAATGATGAGAGCGTGAGCGTGTGAGTGGAGATCCCCTGTTAACAAGATAATATAATCTACACCCAAATCAAAAACAAACCACCATCTTTCCTTAGTCCGTGACAAAGATGGCGAGCCTGCCAGGATTTGGCCCAAAATATAGTCTCAGACGGGAAAGCGAAGTAAGCACTAGATTCTAGTGCTGGGACAAAGTGTCCACTAATTGCATGCTAATTAATTAGTCTCCTAATTAATTGCCCTGTTAGTTCTTCGTCATGTATGCTGAAGGCTGTCTGTCGGGGACAGTGAGCGAGGCTCTAACCAAGTGTTGTTATAGAAGCTATAACTTATGACACAGTTCCTTCTGGGTGCGGGGAAATATAATTAAGTTGTCTGGGATTAGGTGCAAGGTGCCTAGCGAAAATTAAACATTTCGGTCCCAGTAGACAGGGGGTTGATCTACGTACTACACGAGTGCTCGCACACGAACACGGGAAGTTCGGGCGGCATTGTAGCAAACGGAAGTGTAACCTCTATGCTATGCCTCTACTGCAGAAGGTCTGGAGGGAAGGAAGAGTGCCAGCATAGTGGAAAAAGGGACACCTGGTAAAACCTCCCAAGAAAGGAGACCAAGGATCTTGCAAGAACTGGCGCGGCATCATGTTACTGTCAGTACGTAGCAAAGTACTGACCCGCATTATCCTCGACCTGCTGAAAGACGCAGTGGACGACAAACGTAGACCGGAACAAGCTAGCTTCAGGAAAGACAAGTCTGTACAGATCAAATAGCAACGCTCCGAATCATCATCGAACAATCCTTGGAGTGGCAGTCGACGCTGTACCTCAACTGGTTTGTTCATTTGTTCTGTCTCGCATTGACTATGCCAACTCACTCTTATCTGGATGCCCGTAGTATCTATTTGATCGGCTCCAGAGAGTCCAAAATTCAGCCGCACGTCTGGTCATGAAGGCGAAAAAGTCAGACCATGTGTCCCCCATCCTGCACGCTCTCCACTGGTTGCCAGTGAAGGAGAGAGTCAAGCACAAAGTCTTGTCCATTTGTCATGTTTCTCTTTCTGGCACACACGTCCTGAGAAAGCCTTGTTGCTGTCGGGACGTTAAGCAATGTACAATCAATCAAGCTTTCTGGCACTGGACCCACTTATCTCTCAGAGCTCCTTCACTGTTACATCCCTTCGAGGCAATTGCGCAGTTCGTCTGACAATAAAATGCTTCGTATTCCTACAGTAAGGACTAAAGGATTTGGGCAGAGATCTTTCTCTTACCAGGGTCCATCAGCCTGGAATGATCTTCCTAAATCATTGAGACACAGTGAATCTAGTGCCAGTTTTAAACACAGCCTTAAACCCCATCTTTTCCCATCTTGATTATCAGTGTTCATGTAATTAGTCATTTTCTGTTCTTCTGTGTAATTGTACATATGGCTTCCTGATTATCAGTGTTCATGTAACCTTCCGTTTATTTCAAATATTTTGGAGGAGGTTGTTTTGAAACAGCTACAAAGCCATTTGTCTGGAAACGGTCTTTTAGAAATGCACCAGTCGGCATACAGAAAGGATCACAGCACGGAGACTGCTGTGCTGAGCGTCCTGGATGGTCTGCTAGTGAAGGCAGACGAGAGACTTGTCTCTCTCATTGCTCTGTTGGACCTCAGCGCAGCATTCGACACGCTCGAAGATTCTGTTTTGCTGAAGAGGTTAGAGGTGACCTTTGGCATCCGTGGTACTGCCCTGGCCTGGTTCACTTCATACGTTAAGGATCGTTCTCAGGCTGTTATTGTTAATGGCCAGCTATCTGCTTCTAGTCTTTTGTTGTGTGGAGTCCCTCAGGGCTCCGTACTAGGGCCTGTTTTGTTCACTCTATATTCACAACCTCTATCTGATGTAATTGCCGCCCATGAGTGTGATTTTCACAAGTATGCTGACGATACTGAATTGTCAAGAAGTAGCGCGCCTAGCCATTTCAGCTCCGCTAAGATGAGCGTACAGTGTTGTATAGACGACGTCCTGTCCTGGATGACTAGAACAAACTTAAGCTTAACACTGACAAAACCGAAGTCATGCCTGCCGGCTCTCAGTCTCGCCTTAGTCTGATTGACGTCTAGTTCGCACACATTGGTGGCTGCAGCGTTCCCTTCCAGAAATGTGTCAAATATCTGGGTGTAAAGATTGACTCGACGCTCTCCATGCATGATCATATCAGTAGCGTCTGGTTTCCTTGAGCTGCGCAGAATTCTTCTCTCAGACCGTATCTCACAGAAAGTACGACGTCAAGACTTGTAAATGCATTCATTACTTCCAGACTCGATTATTACAATTCTGTACTGGCAGGTTTACCGGCAGATCAGATTTCATGCTTGCAGATGATTCAAAACAATGCGGCGCGGAAACACGCTTAGAAAAGACGGGTACAACACAATTATTAATAACAATTTAATCAGTTGCCACACTCCTTCTGCGAACGAAGATAAGTAGCGGCTGATCTCTCTGTTTGTTTGTCTATTTTGACAAAGGGTATTTACCCGAAATATTAATAAACTGTGTTGTACCCGTCTTTTTTAAGCGTGGTTCTTTCTCCGTTTGGGTACTTCTAATGCTTTTTTTAATTTTTATTTATTTTGCTTTTTTTAATTTTATTTTTTAACACTCTCCCACTCTCTCTCCGTCAGAAACACTCTCTCCATCTCTCCTCCTTCCAGTCCGCCCTCAAAACTCACCTCTTTCAACAGTTCTAGCACTACATCACCACACTCCCCACCCCAAGCTGACCGTCGTAATGTATTTTCAGTATTTGTGGTACGTGAGTCATTGTCTAAAGCGTGCGCATGCGTGTGCGGGTTGTGAGTGCGCGCTTAGAATTATAATTATTATAAGATAAGAGCATTATAAATACCGTAATTATTATTATTTATTTTATGTAAACAATCAACATAGTTAGTATTTCGGTAACTGAGTTCTTAATGAATCAGCTGTATGGATGCGTGTGTGGGAAGCACATGCGAGACGGCCCTCTCAAGAGTGAGAGAAATGTGTTGAATGAGAAGCGTTTATGGCTAGAATGATGAGAGCGTGAGATTGTGAGTGGAGATCCCCTGTTAATAAGATTATATAACCTACACCCACATCACAAACAAACCACCATCTTTCCTTAGTCCGTGACATTCCCCGAGGCGATAACACCAGAAGGCCCAACCAAGACCGCGGGATAGCAGGCAGAAGCGGAAACACATCTCAACACAGAGCCGCCGCTGTACTCGCCAATGATGTGACGTCATCTAGCGACTGAGTCCGGAGAAAGGCGGGCGACACCGGAGCAGATCGAGTCTTTCAGAAGGAGTGGACGTATTTCAGTGGGCGATGGGGGTACATTCTTACCAGTTTTCAACATTGCGCTGCGTGAGAGTGAAGTGCCCAAAATGCCGGTGGTATCAGGATTTGTCGGTTATACATAAGTGAGGGTGCTGAGAGACACGGGTTGCAGCGGCGTCATCGTAAGAGCGGACCTAGTAGCTGAAGACCAATAGCTACAGGAGTGGACAACCCTCATTTTGGCCGACGGAACTGTGAAGGTCAGTGTCAACACCCCGTACCTGACAGAAGAGGTGAAGGTGTTATGCGTGAAGACCCCAGTCCACGACCTTATCATCGGAAACGTTGACGGTGCCAGAAACGCAGAGTACCCAGATCCGGAGTGGAGACCTGAAACCTGTGCCGTTACCACGAGAAGTCAAGCAAAGAAGAGTCAGCAACACGGAAGCAACCGTGGTAATTAGAGACAAGCTGGCGGAATTACAGAGAGGCGACCCCTCGCTTGACAAGTTCCGAGGTCAGACCGAACCCGTCACGCGAAGAGGGAAGGAAATAACCTTGGAGCCCAGAAAGGTTATCCTGTACCGGGTAATCATCAGCCTGTCCGTCAAGTGGTGGTTCCTGAACCCCTGAGGAAGCAGGTGATGAAACTGGCCCACGATTCCATCTTAGGAGGACATCTGGGAATCAGCAAGACCCTCGACAGGATCCGAACAGTCTTGTACTGGCCTGATATGAGAGGGGGGGGGGGGGACGACGTCACCCGATTCTGCAGGCCGTGCGACATATGCAAGAAGACTATCTCAAAGGGAACTGTACCCAAGGTTTTTCTAGAGAAAATGCCATTGACCGATATGCCTTTCAAACGGGTAGCCGTGGATCTGGTGGGGGCAAAATATCTCATACAAACAAAGATGGCCATCGCTACATTCTGAAACTGGTGGATTACACTACAAGATACCCTGAGGCCATACTACAAAAAAGATCGACACTCCAACAGTAGCAGAGACGCTCGTGGACATGTTCAGCCGTCTGGGGAATCCCGAGGAGATCCTAAGTGATCAAGAGACCCAGTTCGTCTCCGACTGCATGGAGGAAGTCACTCAGCTATTGAGCATCCGACGCCTCACTACGACCCCGTGCCACCCCATGTGTTACGGGTTGGTTGAAAAGTTCAACGGAACATTGAAGGCTATGCTGAAGAACCTGTGTGCTGAGCTGCCAAGATTGTGGCATAGATACAACAATGTCTTGCTCTTCGCATACCGTGCAGTTCCTCAAGATTTGACAGGGTTCTCCCCCTTGACTTACTGTACGGCAAGACTTTAAGGGGACCCATGCACATTCTGAAGGAGCTGTGGACCAAGGACATCGACGTGCTTGAGGTGAAGATCACCTACCAATATGTCTTCGACCTGTGAGAGAAGCTGGAGGATACCCTAAGGATGGTTCGAGTAGAATTGGAGAAGGTGAAGAACAAGGGGAAACATTATTATGACCGTAAAGCCAGACCTCGACGGTTCCAGCCAGGTGACCAAGTGTTAGTTCTTCTCCCGACAACAACAAGCTCCTGATGCAGTGGAAGGGACCGTACGTGGTTGACACAGTGGTTGGCATCAACGACTACAGAGTCAAAGTCAACAAGAAGGTGAAGACTTACCCAGGCGAATCTGCTAAAGAAGTACACCGAGAGAGGTCTTAGAACAAACCACAAAATGCGGCATCGGTGCGTCTGGCTGCTGACGAGAGACTAGACGACGAGAACCTGTTCCACCGTAATGAACTCAGACACCAGGAGGGTGTAGAAGACATCCAGTTCGGTCAAAACTTGACCCAGGCAGAACAGGAAGAGCTGAGAGTCCTAACTATGGAGTTCAAGCAACGGTTTACACCTGACCCTGGGACAACAGACACCATCTATCATGAAGATAATCTGACGTCCAACGAGCCCGTTCGCCGCAAGCCGTATCGTCTGCCTTACAACACGAGGGAAGAACTGAAGAAAGACATTATGGAGACGCCGGACCTGGGAGATACCAGGGAGTCTAAGTCGCCAGTGGTCATCGTGAAGAAAGCAGATGGATCCCATTGGGTGTGTGTGGACTGTCGTGCACTCAATAAGCGGACACTATTTGACCCAGGACCATCAACCCTTGAACTGTCTGAACTGTGCCCATCTCATAATTTGACGATGTTCTTGCAGAACTTCGACATTAGGTTACAGTCTGTCAAGGGTTCACAGAACTTTGGAGCGGATTACCTCAGCAGAGCAGTTTAAAGAAACATTTCTTTGTTCAGAAAGTGTTAAAGGAACTGTGAGACAATTATTCCAGAGCAGTTTATTTGATTAATTTTTGATGTGAGATCGTTGGTGTTTATCATTCTGTGAAGTTTAACACAGCCACAACCGTGTTTTAAGAATGGAGAAGAAATATGATGAAATGTCGGTCTAAAAAGGGGGTAATGTAACGTTTTTGGTTGTGTTATTCTTTGTGAGCATATGTGTATTAATCATAGGAAAGACCCGATATTCATTTGAGTTTTTTTGGATAAAAATTACGTACCTTGTTAGGAGGATTCATTTTCTTTTGCACTGAGACTTGCGATCGATTTTTGATGTGACGCGTAGTTTCGCCTATATTAAACTGGAAGGTTCGAGCAATCTTTCTAGGGACCTCAGATGTGACGTCAAAGTGTCGGCTACATTTCGTAACATTGTATCAAAGACGCCTACATAGTAGTGGAATTTTTTAGTTCATTCTAGTGTATTCCTTTTCATAAATATTAATGAGTTTTGGTTACGTTTTCTGATTGGTTGTGTTGGGAGAATTTGCTGAATTATTCTGGAAATCTATAATAGTATAAAAGACGGCGTTAGGAAGTATGTGTGTACATTGTATGAGAGACGCAGTGTGTCAAAAGTGTTGATGCATTGTAGATCAGTGTTGGTGCATTTGTGGATGCATTGTGTGAAGATCGCATCGCTGCAATAAAATATCGTTGGAATTAACTGTTGAGTGGTTTACAACCTTATGCCGCGTGTGACGAGTTGCAGCTGAGTGAAGTTTCTTTTGACAAGAACCCTACGTGCGTGCGTCTGCTCTGATATCATACTACGACTTCGACTACCACGTAACACACACACAAACACACACACACAACACACACACACACACACACACACACACACACACACACACACACACACACACACACACACACACACACGCGCGCGCGCGCGCGGCGGAAAGATGTTCTCTTGCAAGGTTTACGTAGCTAGACGTGGCGTTATTTTATCTTGTTACTTCTTTGCCAGAATTTCTGCCCCGTTGCCAAAAGCGTCATGTGTATGCTCCGGAATGAGCTCCGAATAGCCCCATTAAAAAATCTACCGTATTTTAAATACGGTAGACAAAAAGGACACATCTTTTACACTTGAGCGTTCCGGATAACACCACTGTTTAACGCATTTGAGACGTGCCAACTCCGGATACGCGGCTGTCAACCGCTTATCACAAGGCGGCACGTCTCGAATGAGTTAATGATGCCACAGAAATTTACGAGCCGTTGAGTGTCTCACTTATGTCTCCATAGGGCTACAACCCCTTTACGCAGCTTGAAAATGTTCTTTCCCTTATTTCCGCAGACATTGTCTGTGGAAGACTAGACGAGACTAGAAAATATGAGGAAAATGGGACTTGACCTTTCCAGCTACCTACAGAAGCTGCAGGGGACGCAATGATCCTTGTGGAAGGACGGGCCCCGCGGTCAGGCGGCTGGTGCGTGCATGGGTGTGATTGTCAAAGGCCGTCATCACCATTCATCACCACGCCTCTTTCATTGCGTGTCACCCTAAACCTCAACACCTTCCTCAGCATGACGATGTACATGTGGCCAATCGCTGGAATCATGATTTTGGGTCCCTGCGGCTGAAGGAGAACACGGAACACTGTACCGTTTTAGTTTCACTTTGATCTTGTAGATGGAAAGTTGCATCTTAGATCTACGACAACTCCTGTCACCTCCGCTAACAAAGCAAAATGGGATTAACTTTGCCCATGGCCACCTGATGCTAATAATTATTAAAATAGTTCCCGTGGACGATGTGCTGTCGACAAAGCCTCGCAGATTCGCCGATGACTAATAGTCTAGCAGATTACGCAATTTCTGCAGAGGTAAGTAGTTCGTTAAAAGAGTAACAATGGTTTGCAGGTACGAAACGAAAGTACTAATGCCATAATGATTTATACACAAACCAAGAGGAATCACTCAGCGCCAGACAGACAAACAGTTAGATCCCCTGCCACCGCCTATTATGCACCCAATCGCCAGCCCACAGAGAAATACGCAGGTATAGAATAAGACGATCATTTGCATCTTCAAAAAGATGTATCAGGTCTCTTATATAACCCATGTCTTTCTCCGGAACTTTAATGATTTATGCATAACAACAATATTTGTTCTTAGGATGGAGACATTTTGTTGAAGTGTTTTTCGAAAGCTATTTGTTAGCTGTGACGGAACCAGCCCTCGTATACGGCCGGTATAAGGTGCAAGACATTTTTGTCTACCGTATTGAAAATACGGTAGACTTTGAAATGGGGCTAGTCGAAGCGCATTCCGGAGCATTACATGGCGTTTTTGGCGTGCGGGGCAGAATTTCTGGCAAAGATAAGATAAGATAAGATAAACTTTATTGCCATATGCATAAACATTAGGAATTTTTTTGCGGCATAACTGACGAGCGTCCATATGAACATCAACATATAAACATACATACATCACAATCAAGCAGACTCTAAAATAACAAAACACATATATGTATAGCAGTCATTCTACTAAGTGTGCACACATATCTAAGTAAGTGAAATAAAATAAATTCTTTATTATTATAATTATTATTCTTTATCAGTTGCCACATTCCTTGCCAATGAAGATAAGTAGCGGCTAATCTCTCTGTTTGTTTGTTTGTCTATTTTGACAAAGGGTATTTACCCGAAATATTAATAAATTGTGTTGTACCCGTCTTTTCTAAGCGTGTTTCTTTCTCCGTTGGGTACTTCTTTGCATATTACACGCTTGGCAGTCACCTTTTTGGCCTGGATTGATAAATTCTTTAGCATAACAAACATTATGACAACAACTGACCGCCAAGTGAGCCGCAGCGAAGACAGATTAGCTAAATTCATATCTCTGTATATCCTGTTTAAGAAGAGGTTTAATAGAACATATATAAACAACTAAGAAGTAACAAGGTAAAATGACGTCACGTCTAGCTACGCAAACCTTGCTAGAGAACATTTTTTTGGCGCCAGAGCGCTAAGTGTGTGTGTGTGTGTGTGTGTGTGTGTGTGTGTGTGTGTGTGTGTGTGTGTGTGTGTGTGTGTGTGTGTGTGTGTGTGTGTCTGTGTATGACAGCGACTAGAGCCCGCGCTTGAGGACGTACAAGCTTGGTATTTTTAAAAAATAAATATTCTCAGGTGTTTTGGATTAACTTTTACGAATTATATTGGTTAATTTTAAACAATTGATTTTTTTTTTACAAAAAACAAAACAAAACAATCTTCTCATTAATAATCGCATTTTTTTTCATATACGGTATTTACATAAGCCTACAGTTTTTCTCAGCTGTCGGGTACGATTAGGTCAATTGGGACCTATATGCCCAAAGTGTGAAAATCTGAAAAATTGTCTGCACCACCTTTTCGGAGTCATTTGTTAAACAGCTAAAATAACTTTAATTTTTCTTTTACGAAACCCCCCCCCCCCCCACACACACACACAAAACCCTACCTTTTCATTAATACCCGCATGAATTTTTATAAACAGTGTTTGCATAAGCCTGCTGTTTGTCCCGGCCCTGGGGTAGGATTAGGTCAATGTGTGACTTGTCAGCACTAGGCGTGAAAATCAGGAAGAAAATTGCAAAGTTGATCCTCTGATACGTCAAGATAATGTTAGTACTGCGATGAATGACGTAAAACATCGAGTCGTCACTCTGAACACGGCGTCGTGGGATTAATGTGGAAGGATTCAGTACCATATGGTTTGATTCACACCAAGCTGTTACCTCATCTAGACTGCCCTGTAAAGTATTTGATATTTGTTGGACGTCTTTCGCTGATGTATGCAAAGTGGTGTCATCCGAAAACATGTCAAATTTACTTGAACTTTTGCATATAGCTAGTTTGGAGAAAGACATTGGATGAGTTCGTTAGCTATCTTTATATCCTTTCAACTTCTTTAGGAATTTTTTTTCAGAAAAAAAAATTTAAACAGTAAAAAACCTTGACTTCTAGAGAAAGTCAGACAGTGGCGGTGACGTAAAGGTACTCTAAATATGACGTAATTTCTCTCTCTCTCTCTCTCTCTCTCTCTCTCTCTCTCTCTCTCTCTCTCTCTCTCTCTCTCTCTCTCTCTCTCTCTCTCTCTCTCAAATAACTAAATCTCTCTCTCTCTCTCTCTCTCTCTCTCTCTCTCTCTCTCTCTCTCTCTCTCTCTCTCTCTGTCTCTCTCTTTCTCTCTGTCTCTCTGTTCAGTAGCGTAACTGCTACTTGTTCACCGGAAGACTTTTATTCAATTACGTGTCCTTTTACCGTTTTATAGTTTTATAGTACTTTTTATTTCCGTGATTTTCCGTATTAAATTGTCTTTGCATTATTTATTTTGTGTACTCTGTATTTTGTTATAAGTTCAAGCAAATTTTGCTTCAAAGGTGCAGTTATGAGAATAGTGCACCTCAATGTGTTCCATCTGTGTAACAAACCTGCCGACATATCTGTATATATTAACCATCCTACGTTCCACCTGTTCGGACTCAGTAAGACGCGTCTGAGTTCCTGAGTGAGCGATGCAGTAAACACTGAGTATCCCCAATTTTTCGGTTATTAGACGATACTCTTTGTCTCCAGGTCAAACTGGCATCTCTGTCTATATTCATAATTCTATCCAGCATTTAGTTCATCGACGCGTCGACCTAGAAACGATGTGGGTGGAGTGGGTGTGAGTCGAAGTTAAGTGTCCGAAATCAAAACCGGTATTAATTGGGTTCTTATATAGAAATCCCGCCTCAACTTTTGAGTGGTACGATCAGTTTAGTCTGAACCTTGACAGAGCTTTAAAAAAGAAGGCCACATTCTTTTATTGGGCGATTTTAATATAGATTTACTTAAGCCGCACCCCGCCTGGGACAGAACGTCATCTCTGTTTGGCTTAGTACAGTTAGTGAAGTCAGCGACCAGAATTACTCCAACTACTTCCACGCTTATAGACCATATTTTACTAATAAACCGAAAGCCGTCTCTGACGTTGATATCTCAAATCTAAATGTTAATGATCATTATCCTGTGGCGTGCTCCTGGTCTTCTAAACTCCCTAAACCAAAAAAGAACGTACATACAACTATAACGTATAGGACATTCAAACACTTCAGTAAAGACGAATTTCTATTTGATCTAAACAATACTCCTGTTAATGTTGTGCTCCTGTCCTATGATCCTAATACCTCAATATTTGGTGCTTTCTTTTCCTAAATGTGCTTAATAAACATGCGAGAGGAGGGTAAAATCTCACACTCTTCCTCAAAGGCTTACTCCTGTAATCGTGCAAGTGATGGCGCTTAAAAACGATCTACTTAGCAATAAAATGTTTACTGAATATAACCAACAGCGTAACCGTGTTAAATACATGATCGGAGAGGCAAGTAAAAAGTTAGTTCGTGACACGGTTAAAAACAGCAAGGATACCTCTGCTATATGGCGCGTTTAAAACACACTTACTAGGGGGTCTCCAAGTACCGCAACTACCATTCCCACTTATCGTACTGCTGATACATTCAATGATCATTTTTTTCTGTTGCCAAATCTCTAATTTCGTCAATCCAGGATAACACTTATTACCGTTATAATCTGCTGTCCGAGTTTTGTCAACAAAGAACAATGGGCACAGCCCCCTTCAACATCCCCAAGCTAGCTGTTCATGAAGTGGGTTTACTCATAAGTAACCTTCCAAATAAAAAGTCCTCGGGGCCTGATGACATCAGCCCGAAAATACTTAAGCTGTTTCTCCCATACATTGTCGAATCCTTAACTTACATTTATAATCTCTGTATCCAGCAGAACACGTTTCCTAACAAACTTAAATATGCGAAAGTAATTCCACTTCCAAAAACAAAAGATGGTTCTGACCCTAATAATTATCGGCCTATTTCTTTATTATTTGTTTGTCCAAACCACTGGAAAGGTACGTTTATAAACACCTGCTTGCTTACCTAGAAAACGGTAAGCTCCTCCACCCTTTCCAATCCGGATTTCGCCCATAGCATTCATGCCACACAGCACTTACACGCCGAGTTGACACGTGGCTCGAGGGTATGAATAAGTCACAGTTAACAGTAGTCTATCTAGATTTTTAGAAGGCTTTTGATCTGATTGACCACATTATTCTGACTGCTAAGCTTCACAAATACCTTAATAACGGAGACGCAGTTGCTTTTCACATGTGACCTTACTAATAGAAAACAAAAGGTTCTTGCTCATGGCTCATACTTCTCTCTCAAAGATGTAAGCTTCGGTGTGCCCCAAGTGTCTTACTGGGCCCCCTGCTGTTTTGCTTATTTATTAATGATTTGCCTCTACATATTACTTGTACAATGCCACCTTTTTGCTGACGACACCTCAGTTCATACTACTAGTAAAGATATAAAGGTAATTTCCGACAACTTACAACAAAGTCTTCATGACGTATCAGTTTGGCGTATAAACAATTCTGTGGTTGTTCATCCAGTCAAAACGAAATCGATGGTAGTCGCCACGTGCCAAAAACAGCAGATAACGCCTCTATTATCGCGTACTATGGGTTACAATTGATAGTCAGCTAAAATTGCAAGCTCATACAGACGTCTTATGCAAAATAGCAGCAAAAAATCTCTTTGTGTTATCAAAACTGAAATATTATATTGATTCAGATACCTTTAGACTATTTTATAATGCTCACATTACGTTCTCACGTCGATTACGCGTCAACGGTATGAGATGGATGCAGTGAGGCCCATTAAAAGAGACTCAATTCCCTACACAGATGGGCGAGACTTTTTCAATAGGAGATAATTCAACATCAGAATCCGGTCAAAGACAAAAGACGTTTGAGGAACCAATGACGCGTATGCACTGCGCGCGCCCCTTATAGTGCACACTGTGTCGCATTGGCACATCTGAGAGGCTTTTTCAAAAGTAGATTTTTCAACATCAGAATCAGGTCAAAGACAAATGGTAGAAAGCCTTGACAGCGAGGATAGCTTTCATATAGAAGGGACTTTGCGGGTTATGGTTCATCCCATCTTGTTTCTCTACCGTATTGAAAATACAGAGGACTTTGGGATGGGACTGATCGGAGCCCGTTCAGTAGAACGCAAAGGACGTAACAGTGTGTGTGTGTGTGTGTGTGTGTGTGTGTGTGTGTGTGTGTGTGTGTGTGTGTGTGTGTGTGTGTGTGTGTGTGTGTGTGTGTGTGTGTGTGTGTGTGTGTGTGTGTGTAAACACGAAAATCTCCGAAGCTGGCTCGTACAAGCTTGAAAATAGAGTAAATTCAGGGGGCGTCTAGGTGTCCATCCGAGTATTCTGAAATTGGATGTCTCATTGAAGAGGTAAATGACCGTTTACGGAAATTCGGTTGGAGTCCGTAATTGTGATTACATGCACTTGACATTTTGGATACTGCTAGTTTGTAGAAAGATATTGAATGAGTTCGTTAGCCAGCTTTGTATCTTTTCAACGTTTTCGAAAATAAAAATTAAATGCGGAAAAAATAAAAGGTTAGGCTTCTCGATTTCATCAGAACAACAAGACAGTGACGGTGACGTAAAAGCAGGAAACGCGTCAGTGTTTTATACAATGTTCCTAACTGACCCAACGCACTAGCATGTGAGTGTTTTACATGTGTATGAGCTGACGCATTGCTCTCCTCTAATTAGGAGGACAGTTTCTCTATTTTTGTTATGATGTTTGCGAACGTATTGTGGAAAAGGCGGATATGCATGCAAGCTTATACAGAAGACGCTTTGTGGGCATGGGCCATTCCACCTTGTTTTTTTCAAAATGGCTGTGGCTACCCCAGTCCACAGAACGTATAACTGGTAGGAAGCGCCGTGTGTCTGCCGTCTGTGTTTGTGTGTGCCATTTCCGTGCGGATTGGAGGGGGTGTCGGGGGAGGGGGATGGAGTTAAGATGGAGAGAGATGAATCAAAAGAATAAGCTTAGAAAACAGGAACGACTCAGAATGTTTCTTAAAAAAACACGCACTTGAGCTCAAAACAATAATGTAGACTTTGTAACTATGACATCATCTTGTTTTCTTGCTTTTTTGTATGTGCCAAACGATTTAATTTCCATTATAAGTTTATTTCAAGACTCTATCTTGAATACGGCTTGCCTGAGAATGAAAAGAGACTTTTGTATCTCACTCTGCCCTGGTCTTCCCTATACTTACCGAGATTTGCTTCTGCCTCCCATCTTGCAAACTTTGCACCACACAATCCATGCCCCCCCCCCCCTTTTCTGTCTCATCTTGTTTGTACTTGTTTAGTTCTACACCTCTACCGCGAACTGACAAACGCCAGCCTGTCCATCTGTTGAAAACAGTGAGATTTCCAGTCTTGCACATTGAAAACCTCGCGTTTCTCAACATGTACTGTTGTTGGCCAAAGAACACAGTGCCGTTTCCACACTGTCCAATCTCTTAGCCTTAGTCAGTCCCAGTCATCCCTTAATTTTTCAATCCCCTAAAAAAACCACTACCGCCTACCAGCTGCACATTTGCCATGCACAAAATACCCCCCCCCCCTCACCCCCCCCCCCTCCCAGAACATTGACCGTCTCATATCTTGGCTATGAACCTGATTCCTTACCAACCCCAGACCCAAGCACAGCTGAAATAAGCGTGCCCCTGAAATCACCATGGCAGTGGCAACTCAACATAGGCCCACAATTGTCCACTGGATAAGCTCAGGATGAACCAAAGCACCAAACATGTCTCCTCTTACCTAACCAGAAATTTCCAGCAAATTCCAACATTCAGCCCTTCTACAAATTGTCAAACAAGGCAAAAAGTTATTTTTAAAAACAACGGTCCTCGTACTGCCTCACCTACCTCATTTGAATATTAACATGACCTATTAGACAAGAAACAAAACATATTGCTTTTTTTTTTAAAAACCAAATCTCGTCCTCTTCTGGGTGCAAATGTGCCAGTGTATCAAATGTTTTTTTTGCCCTGTGTTATACCCGTTCTTGCCAGTGTGTAATGTATCCAGACCAAAAGGAAACGCATGTTGATTAACTCTTTGGAGACGTGCCGCAACCGGATTCGCTGCATAAAGCCGCGAATCCGGATGCGAAACGTCTCGAATGTGTTAAACATGATGAGCAGGCGATTGTGTTACTGTGTCTATCTGTGTGTCTGTCTGTCTGTATGTCTAGTCTGAAATATCATTACACTCTGTTGTACTGGTCTTGTAACCCATTAACTGTCGGGGCAAGGTGAACGCCACCCAGCTGCAAGAGACATAAACCCTCATGAACCTCCGCAGTCGCGAGAACTCATTTTGGGTTTATGTCTCTTGTAAGTACTAAGTTCTTTATGCCTATCTTTGTCCACTTTATATCGGTGTTCTTCCCGCGAATGTCGGCCAGTGTGGTGTCGTGCCACACGCGCCATTCGTGCTGACTGGCAGTGAAGTGGTTAATGACGTGGCGTATGTGCCCATTGCGCAAAGATCATCGGGCCGACGTCGGCCCCAGTTGGCACAGCCGTGCGGCTGTGCGCGGGCATCAATCTGTAGCGTATGCGTATTTATTCTGAGATTTGGTAGCATTCTGTCTGATGATGGGTGAGTTTGTGGTGTCTTTATGGCGGTGATTGGTTGAACTGCTGTGTGTGGTGGTGTGCAAGCCGTTATTCTGTCTGATGATTGGTGAGCTTGTGGTATTGATGGCGGTGATTGGTTGAACTGCTGCATGTAGCGGTGTGCAAGCCGTTATTCTGGCTGATGATTGGTGAGTTTGTGGTGTCTTGATAGCGGTGATTGGTTGAACTGCTGTGTGTAGTGGTGTGCAATCCATTATTCTGTCTGATGATTGGTGAGCTTGTGGTATTGATGGCGGTGATTGGTTGAACTGCTGTATGTAGCGGTGTGTAATCCGTTATTTTGTGTGATGATTGGTGAGTTTGTGGTGTCTTGATGGCGGTGATTGGTTGAACTGCTGTATGTAGCGGTGTGCAATCCGTTATTCTGTCTGATGGTTGGTGAGTTTGTGGTGTCTTGATGGCGGTGATTGGTTGAACTGCTGCATGTAGCGGTGTGCAATCCGTTAT
Organism: Semisulcospira habei; assembly: GCA_036245525.1. Lineage (NCBI taxonomy): Eukaryota > Metazoa > Mollusca > Gastropoda > Semisulcospiridae > Semisulcospira > Semisulcospira habei. The sequence goes on along the minus strand of BTPG01000002.1, from coordinate 51,165,429 downwards.
TCTGTCTGATGATTGGTGAGCTTGTGGTGTTGATGGCGGTGATTGGTTGAACTGCTGTATGTAGCGGTGTGCAATCCGTTATTCTGTCTGATGGTTGATGAGTTTGTGGTGTCTTGATGGCGGTGATTGGTTGAACTGCTGCATGTAGCGGTGTGCAATCCGTTATTCTGTCTGATGTTTGGTGAGTTTGTGGTGTCTTGATGGCGGTGATTGGTTGGCCTGCTGTGTGCAGCGGTGTGCAATCCGTTATTCTGTCTGATGTTTGGTGAGTTTGTGGTGTCTTGATGGCGGTGATTGGTTGGCCTGCTGTGTGTAGCGGTGTGCAATCCGTTATTGTGTCATGATTGGTGAGTTTGTGGTGTCTTGATGGCGGCGATTGGTTGGCCTGCTGTGTGTAGCGGTGTGCAATCCGGCCTGTGAGTGGGGCAAGTGTGTGGCGCCTGACTACTGTCGCAGTGAGGCGGGATGGCGCGGGAAAATCTGCAACAACAGGGAGTCGTGATTAATCAGTCAGTCAGTCAGTCAGTTACTCAGTCATTCCATCCATCCATCCATCCATCCATCCATCCATCCATCCATCCATCCATCTATCAATCTTAACAAACTGAAAAACTAGCTAGCCAGTCAACCAGCCAAATCCATCCACCCACCCACCAACCGAGCATCATCATCCTCATCATCAGCAGCAGTAGGTTTTCATAAAGTCGTAGTCCTGCTGTGCACGTTAATCCTTTTTAGCCCCGGATCCGTACAGCAGGAGATGGCTTGACCATGATAATTGAAGGGTAGTGCCAGATTAGCTTGGCGCCTTCAGGCGCAAAGCTAATCTGGCACAACCCTTGAATTATCATGGTCAAGCCATCTCCTGCAACTGGTACATAAAAATAATAAAAAATAATTACGGTATTTATAATGCGCTTATCTTATAATAATTATAACTCTAAGCGCGCACTCACAACTCGCGCACGCATGCGCACGCTTTAGACAATGACTTGCGTACCACAAACAGTGGAATACATTACGACGGTCAGCTTGGGGTGGGGAGTGTGGTGATATAGTGCTAAAACTGTTGAAAGAGGTGAGTTTTGAGGGCGGACTGGAAGGAGGAGAGAGAGTGTTTCTGACGGAGAGAGAGTGGGAGAGTGTTCCAGGTGGATGGACCGTAGACGGAGAAGGAGCGGGGGCCGAAAGTGTTAAGTTTGGTGCGAGGGATGTGGAGGCGGAGAGGGTCAGAGGCAGAGCGGAGGGAGCGGGAAGGTGTGTAGGGGTGAAGTAAGTTGGAGAGATAGGCAGGAGCGCAGTTGTTCAGGGATTTGTAGCAGAGAGACAGAATTTTGTATTGGATGCGTTGGGGGAGGGGGAGCCAGTGAAGGAGTTTGAGCAGGGGTGTGACGTCGTCGGATTTTTTCTTTCTGAGGACGAGGCGGGCAGCATTGTTCTGAACGCGGTGGAGAGTGAAAATGGTGGAGTGAGGGAGGCCGGAAAGGAGAGAGTTGCAGTAGTCGATGCGAGATAAGATGAGAGAGACAGCAAGTTTGGTGGCAGCTTCGGTAGTGAGGTATTTTCTGATCTGACTGATGAGGTGGAAATAACATGCCTGGGCCGTGGCGGAAACGAAGCTGGTCATGGACAGAGAGGAATCGAGGATAACGCCGAGGTTCTTGGCCGAGTCAGAGAGGGAGATGGGGGTGCTATCGAGTTGAAGGTGAAGAGAGGGAGGGAGCTGAGAGAGTTTCTGGCGAGTGCCTACCAGCATGGCATAGTCGTTAGGCAGCACCTCCAAATTTTGAGAAATGGGGCTTTGGGGCTAAAAGGGTTAAACTACACGACACACGCTGCACACTGAACACAAACACAGTATGGACAGTCTGACAGTGTAATGCTACACAAACTACACGTGCTATTGGTGGCTAGACACAAACACAGTATGGACAGTCTGACAGTGTAATACTACACAAACTTTACGTGCTATTGGTGGCTAGACACAAACACAGTATGGACAGTCTGACAGTGTAATGCTACACAAACTACACGTGCTATTGGTGGCTAGACACAAACACAGTATGGACAGTCTGACAGTCAGTGTAATGCTACACAAACTACACGTGCTATTGGTGGCTAGACACAAACACAGTATGGACAGTCTGACAGTGTAATGCTACACAAACTACACGTGCTATTGGTGGCTAGACACAAACACAGTATGGACAGTCTGATAGTCATGTAATGCTACACAAACTACACGTGCTATTGGTGGCTAGACACAAACACAGTATGGACAGTCTGACAGTCAGTGTAATGCTACACAAACTACACGTGCTATTGGTGGCTAGACACAAACACAGTATGGACAGTCTGATAGTGTAATGCTACACAAACTACACGTGCTATTGGTGGCTAGACACAAACACAGTATGGACAGTCTGATAGTGTAATGCTACACAAACTACACGTGCTATTGGTGGCTAGACACAAACACAGTATGGACAGTCTGATAGTGTAATGCTACACAAACTACACGTGCTATTGGTGGCTAGACACAAACACAGTATGGACAGTCTTTTAGTGTGAGGCTATGTCATGCGCGTTAAACACTATACGTCGGGGTGCTTATGGTGGGTACCCACAAACACAATGCGTCTTTAGCTGTGTGTCCATATCGCGGCGCAGGAGGGACAAGACAGCGGTGGAGACAGGGACACAAATCGAGAACATAGAATTAAAGGCATGTTTTCATCAGCGACGCGGAAGCCTGACGACAAGCGATGGCTGCACAACAACATGGGGACACACACAGCGATTTTCCGCCTGCCACCCAGCTATGTTTTATGGCGCCGCTTACCGCGATATGGGACAGTGCGACGAGTCGGCTGATTGGCTGGTGTTTACTACACACACACGTGTAGGCCAATGTGTTAACTCATTGTGCCCGAGGTACGAAATACCCATATTCTGGAGTTAGCCTCTGAGGACTGCATTACAATTTAGGAGACAGATCGACCATGATAGTTCAAAGGTGGTGGCAGAATAGCTTGGCGCCTATATAGGCGACGAGCTATTCTGCTACCACCTTTCAACTATCATGTTCGAGCCATATCTTGCTGTGGTGTGTCGCGAGCAGAGTGAGTTGATAATTGCTCTTTCAGACTGTGAGGAGGGCCGATGGGGCGATAACTGTGCCTCTGTGTGTGACTGTAACGGGTAACGGCCCCTGTGACCCGGAAACAGGCATCTGTATCTGTAACCCAGCCGGTAAGCCTTGACTCTTTCGCCTTAACCGCCTAGCGTGGGAGATGGATCAACCAAGACAGATAAAGGGCAGTGCCGGATTAGCATTTCCGTCTCTAACCGAGGAACTATATTAGTTATTACTAATGGCGCCACCTGGGAGATGGATCACCCTGGTTAGTTCAAGGGTAGTAACAGATGAGCTTAGCCCCTTGACGCAGTACTATCTATCAGGCTTGAGACGCCAATCTAATCCGGCACTACCCTGAACTGTATTCAACATTTGGTCTGATTACAAGCATAAGTAAGATTTTGTTCCAACCCAATGCGCAAAGGACCATCAGGCCGACGTCTGCCCGATGACCTTTACGCACTGGGCCGTGTGGTTTGTCCGCCTGGCCGTGCATCCATCAGTAAATGAATAAATGAATGAATGAATCCTTGAACTCATCAATCCATCACTCAACCAACCAACCAACCCACCAATTAATCAGTTGTCATCGCGACAGGTTACGTGGGCAGATGGTGCGAGTCGCGGTGCTCGAAGTGTTAATTACTATGGCAACCTCTGTCAGTGCAAGTGTCGTTGCCAGAAAAATGCCGCTTGTCATCACGTGACCGGAGCCTGCACATGCGCACTCGGATTCAAGGGACCTTTGTAAGTCAGCCATCATTGTTCCTATTTTGTCACGTTCTGTTTTGAGGTGTCATTATAGCTTAAAAAGAAAGACAGGGAAAAATCGAAGAAAAAAAAATGGGATGAACCATAACCCACAAAGTCCCTTCTATATGAGAGCTGTCCTCGCTGTCATTGGTCTCTACCTTTTGTCTTTGACCTGATTCTGATGTTGAATTATCTCCTATTGAAAAAGTCGTGCAGATCTGCCAATGCGCCAGTGAGTTCTATAAGGGGCGCAGGACATACGCGTCATTGATATGTCAAACGTCATTTTTCATGACGTAAGTTTTAGTTTTGAGCTAATTTTATATTTTAGGTGATATGACATTCACTTTCGCTTCAAAGGCTTGAACAAATTGTGACAAAACTAGAACTTCACGGTACAATGTCAGTTTTGCTATAATTTGTGTGACAGAAGGTTGACTTTACCTAGCTACTTGATATACTACGTACATGGGTCACCTGCATGCTCTTCTGAAAGCGCGTTGATGTGCCGGTGTGTGCGTGTTAGTGCGTGCGTGCGCGCGCTCTCCAAACATCTCCAAGAGGCATAGATCCTCATGCGCCTGGAGGGCGCATGAGGATCTATTCCTCCTGGAGATGCGCGCATGTTTGTGTGTGTGTGTGTGTGTGTGTGTGTGTGTGTGTGTGTGAGAGAGAGAGAGAGAGAGAGAGAGAGAGAGAGAGAGAGGGGAGAGGGAGAGGGAGAGAGGGGGGAGGGGAGGAGAGGGAGAGAGGAGAGAGGAGAGAGAGAGAGAGAGAGAGAGAGAGAGAGAGAGAGAGAGAGAGAGAGAGAGAGAGAGAGAGAATGACGTCATATAAAGAGTGTTATGTCAGTGTCTGCGTGGTGACGGAGTTGCCTTTTTTTACGTCACCGCCACTGTCTGGAAGTCAAGGTTTTTTTTAGTGTTCTAATTCTTTTCTGAAAAGAGTTAATTTTTACCAAAGAAGTTGAAAGAATACAATGCTGGCTAACGAACTCATCCAATGTCTTTCTCCAAACTAGCTATATGCAAAAGTTCATGTAAATATGACAAAAATTACGGACTCTAATTTGGGTCAACCGACTTCCTATAAACGGTTGTTTTTGTCTTCATTAAGACATTCAATTAAAATATGCTCGGCTTTTTTAGCCACCCACTTAAGAACGTATTTCGCCAAGTTTCAAGCTTGTGTGTACAGAAATATCGGAGATTTTCTTGTTTACATACATCGCACACAAATACATACGCACATTCGCACATACGGCGCTTCGCGCCAAATGTACGTTCAGCATCTAGGCTAACATAACTAGACATGACGTAATTTTTATCTTGTTACTTCAATTGTTAGAGGCCTATCCTGCCCGCCTTTGACATCGTGGACATGCTATTAAATTCGCCCGACCGCGACCCGTCCTAAAAATGTCCCTTTTATAAATAGAAGGAACTTAAAAACCGAAATGAATGAACGAATGAATGAATTTATAAGCACGTAAAATATTAACTCATTGGAGACGCGCCGAATACGAATACTGACGCGGCGATTCGCCGTGTATCCGTATTCGGCACGTCTCGAATGAGTTAAGAGTAATACATGTCCAGCCTAGGGCTGATGTCTTGGAGTGAGCAGGTGCCAGGAGCCTTGTGAAGGAACACACGGCCATGACTGTCAGTCTCTCTGTCAGTGCCAAAACTCCGCCTCCTGTGACGTCATCACTGGACAGTGCACGTGCACCGCCGGCTGGAAGGTCAGTACACTGGACAGACGTTGCGCGGTGATCGGAGATAGGTAAGAATTGCGTTGCCATGACAAACACAGTGGATGAAAAGCATCGACAAGCAGGCAATACGGCATGTTTGTCCGTCCGGACTTTTAATACACTGTTTCATGGCCGAAACGCGTGCAACTCTGACATACATCTGATTTTCGGAATTGTCTGTTGGGCATGCGGGCACACACACGCAGATGCACGCGCACACTCATATTCACGCGAATTTTGGTTAAATCTGTGCACTTTGCACGCTTGTAAGTTACTTCTTGGTCTGGACTGATTGCTTGATTTATTTATTTATTGATTAATTAAGTGGACACAGCTCCGCTGGGCGGGGCATGTCTCCAGGATGGAGGATCATCGCCTACCAAAGATCACCCTGTTCGGCGAGCTTGCTACTGGACACCGTGACAGAGGGGCACCAAAGAAGAGATACAAAGACTGTCTCAAGAAGTCACTTAGTGCCTGCCAAATCGACCACCACCAGTGGTCTTCGCTTGCTGCGGACCGTGACACCTGGCGCTCCACCATTTACAAGGCAGCTGTCTCCTTTGAGGACTCTCACAGAGCTAGCCTTAAGGACAAGCGGCTCAGGAGAAAAAACAGAGATGCCGCAGCTCAGAACCCTGGCCATACCTTCCCCTGCAGCCACTGCGGTCAAACCTGCCTGTCTCGGATTGGCCTCCGCAGCCACGAACAAGCCTGCAGACGTCGTGGGCAATTCCTATAAAATCTTCGTTCGCGAAGTCAAGCCAAGAGAGATTAATTAAGTGGTTAAGTGAGTGAGTGAGTGGTTGTCTGGTTGGTTAGTTGGTTGGTTGATTGATTGATTGGTTGAGTGCTTATTTGATTGATTCATTGATTGAATGATTAGTTTGTTGATTGGTTTGTTGGTTGGTTGGTTGTTCGGTCGGTCGGTCGGTTGATCGATTGATGGATTTTTAAATTTATCCATTTATTTATATTTTTATCAAATACTTTTCTTAATTGATTGATTTACCAACTGATTGATTGGTTGATTGATTGATTGATTGACTGATGGACTGATGGATTGATTGATTGATTGACTGTGCGACAGGGCCGCTACTGTATGGGGAGGGAAAATGGCGGCCATGCACTATCTCCTGGCCGGCCGCTTCGACAAAATCCGTCAATTGTGCTAGGGAAGTGATGCGTATTCTTGTTCAGTATTTACCAGGCAGTGTTGTGCCATCAAGTTCTGCGGGAACAGTGATGTACTACTGATTTCGACAACTTTATTTGATGGTGTTGTGTATCAACTAAAACATCGTCTTCATCTTTTAACACTGAGTCGGAATTTGGACTATTTTCGGCGTGCCAGCCTATGTTTTCAAAGAAGAGCGTGAATAGGAACTCGAGATCAACCAAACATGTGCTATTCAGGGCGCCATCCTACATAATTCACAGACTAACACATTGCCAGATGTTTCTTTATTCTGGCTGGCTCCACATAAAAGCTTGGAAGCATATATAGAGAGGCCTTTACCAGCGAGCTGCACTACGTTCTTACTGCATTTCATCGCGGCGGCCATATTTATGTTGCACGAACTGCCTGGCCGGCCGACCTTAGCCGGCTGCTGACGGATGTTTCCCAATAAGCGGCGTGACAGTGAACATGACTGTGTGTGTGTGTGTGCATTTTATTTCATCAAAATGACTCACGGCTTTTGACGGCATAATGACATGTATGTGTTATATTAGTGTTGACGGACTTTGTCGGAGCGGTGCCCTCTAAACACCGGCGCTGTACTATGGCGACGGGCCCCCAGGTGCTGTTTGACCGTTGTTTTATGTTGCCTAGATCGGAGATCATTTCTGTATCGACGCGGGTATTTTGTTTCTGTTGTTAACTTGCTTTTTTTCATGTACTAGCTTTAGCCAAGTAGTAACTTAATAAAGAACATATAATAATGTGTTCAGGAGACATAGGGCTGTTCGGGTCGGAACGAGGCCACTGGTGCTGGCCATTAGATGCCTTGGCGACGGGTTTAACCCATCTCCAATCATTGTCCATGTGTAGCTCTGTTATTGTAATGTGTGCAATGAGTGAGTGAATGTGAGCAGCACCTGTGGTGACAAAACTGTAATTGCCCCTTGAGGGATAAATAAAGTTGTTTTGAATTTGAATTTGAATTGAATTTTTACAGAGCCCTGTCGCGTTGGACTCTGGGGGCCCGACTGTGTCTCGGAGTGCACGTGCTACGGCGCGCTGTGACCCAGTTACCGGACACTGCTATTGCCAGGCGGGCTACATGGGGCAAAGGTCACATGTCACACAACACATCTGGGCCGCAAGGGCCAAAGTCACAGACCAATACACAGGGCTGACGTCATAGTTTTTCAAACAGGAACAGAAGACAGCTGAAAGGCTAACACTCACGCTCTATTGGCAACAGTTATTATGTGGAGTTTTTAGAACAGCGAGATGTGTATTGTTATATGATGACTGTCTGGCTTTTCTCAATATGGACATACTAGCTTGTGTCAGATAGTTGCAACAAACCCAACCTGTTACACGACTAGACACAGAGAACTGCGCAAGGCTGAGTGATGACGTTGACTGGACCGTGCATGACAGAGTGATGACGTTGACTGGACCGTGCATTACGGAGTGATGACGTTGACTGGACCGTGCATGACGGATGGATACCTTGTTACAAGACTAAACACAGAGAGCACGAACTGCGCAAGGCAGAGTGATGACGTTGACTAGACCGTGCATGACGGAGTGATGACGTTGACTGGACCGTGCATGACGGAGTGATGACGTTGACTGGACCGTGCATGACAGAGTGATGACGTTGACTGGACCGTGCATGACAGAGTGATGACGTTGACTGGACCGTGCATGACAGAGTGATGACATTGACTGGACCGTGCATGACAGAGTGATGACGCTGACTGGACCATGCATGACAGAGTGATGACGTTGACAGGACCGTGCATGACAGAGTGATGACGTTGACTGGACCGTGCATGACAGAGTGATGACGTTGACTGGACCGTGCATGACAGAGTGATGACGTTGACTGGACCGTGCATGACAGAGTGATGACGTTGACTGGACCGTGCATGACAGAGTGATGACTTTGACTGGACCGTGCATGACGGATGGATACCCTGTTATAAGACTAAACACATAGAGCACGAACTGCGCAAGGCAGAGTGATGACGTTGACTGGATCGTAGATGACACTTAGTGATGACGTCGACTGGATGGATGGCGGATGGAATGAAGGCGGCGATGGTAAGATCGACAATTACAAATCAGCACACAAAAGCGTGAAGTAGCTGCAGGTGCGTTGTGGTTGTGTACAGAAGCCAACACAGGTGTAACGATGGGTGTGTCTGCCGGTGTCTGTAGGTGTGTTGAATCCCAGGCGTGACGATGGATACCTTGGGGCGGTGGTGGATTAAGTCAGTATATAGGCCTACAGAGGCACTGGCAATCTCCACCTGTATGCAGACATGCGTGGCGAACGTTACTGCATTGTTGGGTGTGAACAGGTTGCTGTGGTTGTGCTACCTGCATTAAGCCATGTGTGGTAAATGTCACTACTTTGTTGAGTGCTTACAGGTGATTGTGCTTGTGCTACAGGTGCAAAGACAGGTGTTTAACCCTTTTAGCCCCACATCCGTTTATTTAGCTTTTCCTACATTTTTGAAGTGATACTGAACGACTATATACCAGCTGCAGGAGGTGGATTGACTATGATAATTCAAGGGTAGTGCCAAATTAGCTTGGCGCCTGAAGGCGCCAAGCTAATCTGGCACTACCCTTGAATTATCATGGTCAGTCAATCTCCTGCTGTAGGGACTCGTGACTAAATGGGTTAAAGGTGAAGGGACGACTACAAGTGTTTTTAGTATGTAATTAATGTCTGCTGGTGTCCAAACACACACGGCAAAAGATGTACAGTGCACGGTGTTGACAGGTGTGTTGTGACTATGTGCAGGTGTCAAGACGGGTGTGTTGTGACTGTGTGCAGGTGTGAAGACATGTGTGTTGTGACTGTGTGCAGGTGTCAAGACAGGTGTGTTGTGACCGTGTGCAGGTGTCAAGACAGGTGTGCTGTGACTGTGTGCAGGTGACAAGACAGGTGTAATGGGAGTTACTACGGCGTGGGGTGTCTACAGGTGTGCCAGTGTCAGCACTCCGCCACCTGTTCTCCTTACAACGGCACATGCTACTGTCCACCTGGCTACACGGGGCAACTGTACCAAACTAGAGGTGGGTCACCCCTCCCTACCTCCCGCCCCCATCTCTCTCTCTCTCTCTCTCTCTCTCTCTCTCTCTCTCTCTCTCTCTCTCTCTCTCTCTCTCTCTCTCTCTCTCTCTCACTCTCTCTCTCTCTCTCTCTCTCTCTCTCTCTCTCTCCTACACAGACGGGCGGCCAAAATAATCTGCCCTGATCAAAACCTAACCAGAGAAGAAAAGCTCACAAAAGCAGGTCTCCTGCCTCTTCAAGATCATTTCAAATATAACAAAGCAATTTTTATGTTCAAAGTGTGGAAGCAAAAAACACCTGAGTACATCTCCACTTTGTCCCGCAAATCTGAGTCCAAGCTTGGAAACATCAGAAAGCTTTTCATAGTCCCAAAACCAAGGATCGATCTATATAAAACCAGCTTATCCTTCTCAGGGACACATATCTAGAATGCCCTTTCCGAAAATGTAAAATCCGCCTCCTCGCTAGCCTGTTTTAAAAAGGGTCTCTGCAAGTATTTCGTGGATCACTCGTAGGGCCTAGGGATGCCTTAACTACATGTATTATATGTCTCTTTCTATGTTGGGTCCAATGTATTCCCAATTAAGTCTGTTATCCTTTTCATTTATCATTTGAACTACTTAGTTTTGTGTGCGTGTGTGTGTGGAGGGGGGCGGGGGTTGGGGTGGGGGAGGGGAGGGGGTGGGTGTCTGAGAGTTTATGAGTATGTCTGCCTATGTGAATAGTGTTGTTTATTGTTTGTAAGTATTATGTTTTACTTATATGTATGTGCATGTGTAGATAGTTTTGTAGTTGTAGTTTTGTAGTTGTTAGCAACGGCAGGTTTGTAACATGGCTGTGTCAATGACGATGTCAATGTCTTAACCGTTGTAAAATAAAGTTTCATTGATTCATACATTGATTCTGTCTGTCTGTCTGTCTGTCTGTCTGTCTGTCTGTCTCTAGAGATTGAAACGTTAAATGTTAAACGTTTTAGGGCTTAGCGTCTTTGTCCACCACGTGGGTGATATCATAGACGGTGCTCTGAGCTTTACCCCACTGGGTTCGACCCCAGCGGCCTGTAGGTCAAGAGTCGAACGCCCAGCCATCTGAGCCACCTAGCTCCCCTATATGGAGATAGAAAAAAAAATATTGGTTTAAATAGTTTATTACTTTTGCAAAATACATAAAAGAATATACATCACTTGTCGTCAGATCAAAACAAGCCACAGGCTTATATGATGATCTGGACACTCAGTTATACTATTTGCAAAATTTGCATGACGGTGGTATGCAGATTTTAAATACAATACACATATTTATGCAGATTTTAAATACACTGCAGGTAAGTAAATCAATATATGTCAATACATATATGAATACATAAAAAGAAATGAAAATAGAGGAAAACATTCAATCATCATAGTGGAGAGTGAGAGAGAGAGAGAGAGAGAGAGAGAGAGAGAGAGAGAGAGAGAGAGAGAGAGAGAGAGGGTGGGAGAGAGGGTAGGAGAGAGAGAGAATTGTCTCAACTGATCTTTAGATTTTTTATATTTCCTTTATTTCTTGCAGTCCTATTTTATAACTCAATGAAATCTTTTTGCGGCAGTAATAAATTCGTGTACAGCTGAAAATATGTCGTTATTCACTGTGGATGGTAGGGTTTTACTTCCATTAAGGAGAAAATGTATATTGGTGTATTCTGGTGGAAGTGTAAGTATTGTTAAACGTCTTATTGCATCGTAATTACTACACTGGAGTAAGAAATGGTCGGCGGTTTCAGAGCTGGCTCCACAAGAGCAGGCAGGGGAATTAGAGAGGTGACGACTAACCAGGTCATAATTGAGGTCGCTTATTTTGAGTCTAATTTTACAGTGGATTATCTGTGTTATTCTACAACCTAAATAGTAATATGGGGGTACCACACAATCGTCTCGCGACAGGAATGATTTAAATTCGCTTAAGGATTGGCTACGCTGGATGTGATCGGGCAAACTGTTCCAAAGGCCCGTGGTGGATGGAAAAAATGAAGTTTTGTACAATTCAGTTTTACACTGGGGGACTTGGCGTTCAAGTGGACGTCGTTTATGATAAGGATTTAATGCGGATACTAGCTGAGGTAGGTCTAGGCCTAAGTATGCGGGGGTTATACCATTGACTATTTTAAAATAGAGGATGAGTTTATGACGACGACGTCTTTGCCACAACGGAATGAAACCGGTTTCTTCATAAAGTAATTGGTGGCTAGTGCCACGGACTGCGCCAGTAATGGTTCTTAAAGCGTGTAACTGGAGACTTTCCAATTCATCTGAAAGTGCCCCTGTACAATTATCCCAGATCACATCAGCATAGTCAAAGTGTGGCAGTATAAAAGATTTGAACATAGTCTCCAGAGATCGTCTCGATAGTCTATATTTATATGAATCTAGACAAGCTATAAGTAATCGACATCTGGCTATAACAGATTTGATATGGGTATCCCATTTACAGTTATTTTGCAAGATGATGCCAAGGTGTTTGTGTGTAGCAGCACTTTGAAGTGGCTGGAAGTTCTGGCTACGTGACATGTTCAATAATTCAGTCTTTAGGTGATTAAAATTTAAATTTACTTTCCACTTATGGGCCCAAACACTAATTTTCTCAAGATCCGAGTTCATTATGTCGGCTCTAATATTGTCATTATTCAGGGACAAATACATACTGGTATCATCTGCAAACAGTTTCATTTTAGATTCAATGTCTAGTACAATGTCGTTAATATAAATAAGAAAAAGGATGGGGCCCAACACTGATCCTTGCGGAACGCCCGCCTCTACGGGAAGATAATTAGATATACATCCTTTGATAACAACAGCTTGCTTGCGATTGCGCAGGTAATCAGCCAGCCATTGTAGAAGCTTCCCACGTATTCCTATTACATCTAATTTTTTAAGCAGACCATGATGCCACACTTTGTCAAAGGCTTTGGCTACATCAAAAAATACAGCTTGGGAATTTATGCCTCTGTCCAATGACATGCAAAAGTCATTATAAATACTAAGAAGTTGATAGACTGTTGAGTCCCCAGGTATAAAACCTGTTTGGCTAACAGTTAATAATAATAATATTATTATTATTATTATTATTATTATTATTATTATTATTATTATTATTATTATTATTATTATAGGACAAGATTCGAACGCCCAACCATCTGAGTCACCTACCTGGCTCCCTTATATGGAGACAGAAATAATAATAATAATAATAATAATAATAATATATCATCATCATCATCATCATCATCATTATTATTATTATTATTATTATTATTATTATTATTATTATTATTATTATTATTATTAACATTGTACGACAAGAGTCGAACATCCAATCATGTGAGCCACCTAGCTGCCCTATATGGAGATAGAAATAATAATAATAATGATATTATTATTATTATTATTATTATTATTTCTTCGCAGCTTTTTCTTTTGACAAATGGGGGTCTGCAATAACGCTTGTCTGTGTGACTTTAAGAACACCAAAGAGTGCTTACCGGATACGGGCCTTTGCGCATGCGCGGCCTAATGGAAAGGGGAGACGTGTGAGGAGACCTGCCAGCCACCCAGCTATGGCGACCAGTGCTCCAAGATCTGCACGTGCCAACATGGCGGACACTGTCACCACTTAACGGGAGTCTGCACATGCTTACCGGGATATATCGGAGACAAAGATGTAGCCTCGCCCCCCAACTCGATGTCTACCCACCTACCTTGTTTCAGCCAGTGTTCCTAGTTGTGTGCGTGTCATAGGATTTGTCACAGGTATGGCATGATCGTTGACAACTGCCTGTGTTCACCTCTCTACACCAGCAGAATAAAACAGCTCCACGGCGGGTCACGTCTCAACACCTGTAGGGGTAAACAGCTCCACGGCGGGTCATCTATCAACACCAGGAGTAGGAAACAGCTCCACGGCGGGTCACCTTTCAACACCAGCAGTAGTAAACAGATCGACGGCGGGTCAACTCTCAACACCAGCAGTACTAAGCAGATCCACCGCGGGGTCACCTCTCTACACAAGCAGTAGTAAACAGCTCCACGGCGGGTCACCTATCAACACCAGCAGTAGTAAACAGATCGACGGCGGGTCCAGTCTCTACACCAGAAGCAGTAAACAGTCCCACGACGTGTAGTAAAAAGAAGCGGTGCCTGTTGGTTGACATGTGTGGCGTAAACACGCGTTACGTTGGACAGCTAGTTTTCTCTCTGTCAAAAACGCAAGGTATCGGAATTAATTTGTGGAGAAAATCAATACACACTCACTTCAGTTCACAAACAGCAGACAACAGCGGGTTTAGACTTTAAAAAAATTGAAACTAAATCAGATTTGGTACATAAAAGGGGAAGAGTTTTTTTTTTTTTTTTGCATGCCACACTTCCATCAGGCATTTTATTGCAACTTTTTGGACCTTTCAGGCATAAAAACACAAAGACGTCGTATTTTGAAGTGAATTTTATTTCAATTCATAGTCTTTTCAGTTCCTTACGGATCGGTATCGGCAACACAGCCGATCGGCAGGAAAGGTTTACCAATTTCATCTGAGAATATGACCCTTTGTGGTACACAACCTTGGCTAGTGACCAATATAAAAAAAAAACGTACAGAAATTACACTTGGAAGATTGCCAGAACGTATTTCCATTCTCATCAGCCATTTTCTTAGCTCATTGGAAGTGCCGCATTTGCTCATTTGAGACGTGACGTATTCGATCATTGCCGTATTAACTCATTGGACACGTGCCGTATTAACTCATTGGACACGTGCCGTATTAACTCATTGGACACGTGCCGTATTAACTCATTGGACACGTGCCGTATTAACTCATTGGACACGTGCCGTATTAACTCATAGGAGACGTGCCGTATTCGATCATTGGAGACGTGCCGTATTAAATCATTGGAAACGTGCCGTATTAACTCATAGGAGACGTGCCGTATTAACTCATAGGAGACGTACCGTATTCGATCATTGGAGACGTGCCGTATTAACTCATAGGAGACGTGCCGTATTAACTCATAGGAGACGTACCGTATTCGATCATTGGAGACGTGCCGTATTAACTCATTGGAGACATGTCGTATTAACTAATTGGAGACGTGCCGTATTAACTCATTGGAGACGTGCCGTATTAACTCATTGGAGACGTGCCGTATTAACTCAGTCGAGACGTGCCGTATTAACTCAGTCGAGGCGTGCCACATTAGCTCTTTGGAGACATGCCGTATTAGCTCATTGGAGACGTGCCGTATTAGCTCATTGGAGACGTGCCGTATTAACTCAGTCGAGACGTGCCGTATTAACTCAGTCGAGGCGTGCCACATTAGCTCTTTGGAGACATGCCGTATTAGCTCATTGGAGACGTGCCGTATTAGCTCATTGGAGACGTGCCGTATTAGCTCATTGGAGACGTGCCGTATGAACTAATTGGAGACGTGCCGTTTTATGTCATTGGAGACGTGCCGTATTAGCTCATTGGAGACGTGCCGTATGAACTAATTGGAGACGTGCCGTATTAACTCATTGGAGACGTGCCGTATTAACTCAGTCGAGACGTGCCGTATTAACTCAGTCGAGGCGTCCCACATTAGCTCTTTGGAGACATGCCGTATTAGCTCATTGGAGACGTGCCGTATTAACTAATTGGAGACGTGCCGTTTTATGTCATTGGAGACGTGCCATATTAACGCATTGGAGACATGCCTCAATGGAGACGTGCCGTATTAACTAATTGAAGACGTTCCGTATTATGTCATTGTAGACGTGCCATATTAACTCATTGGAGACATGCCTCATTGGAGACGTGCCGTATTAACTCACGTAAGACGTGCAGTATTAGCTCCTTGGAAACGTACTGTATTAACTCATTGAACACGTGCCGTATTAGTTCGTTGGAGACGTGCCGTATTAACTCATTGGAGACGTGCCGTATTAGCTCATTGGAGACATACCGTATAACGCATTTGAGACGTGACGTTTTAGCTTATTGGAGACGTGCCGTATCAACTATTTGGAGACGTGCCGTATTAGCTCATTGGAGACGTGCTGTTTGATCTCAATTTTATTTCAATTCATAGTCTTTTCAGTTCCTTACGGATCGGTATCGGCAACACAGCCGATCGGCAGGAAAGGTTTACCAATTTCATCTGAGAATATGACCCTTTGTGGTACACAACCTTGGCTAGTGACCAATATAAAAAAAAAACATACAGAAATTATACTTGGAAGATTGCCAGAACGTATTTCCATTCTCATCAGCCATTTTCTTAGCTCATTGGAAGTGCCGCATTTGCTCATTTGAGACGTGACGTATTCGATCATTGCCGTATTAACTCATTGGACACGTGCCGTATTAACTCATTGGACACGTGCCGTATTAACTCATTGGACACGTGCCGTATTAACTCATTGGACACGTGCCGTATTAACTCATTGGACACGTGCCGTATTAACTCATAGGAGACGTGCCGTATTCGATCATTGGAGACGTGCCGTATTAAATCATTGGAAACGTGCCGTATTAACTCATAGGAGACGTGCCGTATTAACTCATAGGAGACGTACCGTATTCGATCATTGGAGACGTGCCGTATTAACTCATAGGAGACGTGCCGTATTAACTCATAGGAGACGTACCGTATTCGATCATTGGAGACGTGCCGTATTAACTCATTGGAGACATGTCGTATTAACTAATTGGAGACGTGCCGTATTAACTCATTGGAGACGTGCCGTATTAACTCATTGGAGACGTGCCGTATTAACTCAGTCGAGACGTGCCGTATTAACTCAGTCGAGGCGTGCCACATTAGCTCTTTGGAGACATGCCGTATTAGCTCATTGGAGACGTGCCGTATTAGCTCATTGGAGACGTGCCGTATTAACTCAGTCGAGACGTGCCGTATTAACTCAGTCGAGGCGTGCCACATTAGCTCTTTGGAGACATGCCGTATTAGCTCATTGGAGACGTGCCGTATTAGCTCATTGGAGACGTGCCGTATTAGCTCATTGGAGACGTGCCGTATGAACTAATTGGAGACGTGCCGTTTTATGTCATTGGAGACGTGCCGTATTAGCTCATTGGAGACGTGCCGTATGAACTAATTGGAGACGTGCCGTATTAACTCATTGGAGACGTGCCGTATTAACTCAGTCGAGACGTGCCGTATTAACTCAGTCGAGGCGTCCCACATTAGCTCTTTGGAGACATGCCGTATTAGCTCATTGGAGACGTGCCGTATTAACTAATTGGAGACGTGCCGTTTTATGTCATTGGAGACGTGCCATATTAACGCATTGGAGACATGCCTCATTGGAGACGTGCCGTATTAACTAATTGAAGACGTTCCGTATTATGTCATTGTAGACGTGCCATATTAACTCATTGGAGACATGCCTCATTGGAGACGTGCCGTATTAACTCACGTAAGACGTGCAGTATTAGCTCCTTGGAGACGTACTGTATTAACTCATTGAACACGTGCCGTATTAGTTCGTTGGAGACGTGCCGTATTAACTCATTGGAGACGTGCCGTATTAGCTCATTGGAGACATACCGTATAAACGCATTTGAGACGTGACGTTTTAGCTTATTGGAGACGTGCCGTATCAACTATTTGGAGACGTGCCGTATTAGCTCATTGGAGACGTGCTGTTTGATCTCTTTGGAGACGTGTCGTACTAGCTCACTGGAGACGTGCTGTTTTATCTCTTTGGACACGTGCCGTACTAGTTCACTGGAGACGTGCGCATTAACTCAAAGGAGACGTTCCGTATTAGCTCATTGTAGACGTTCCGTATTAGCTTATTGGAGACGTGCCGTATTAGCTCATTGGAGACGTTCCGTATTAGCTTATTGGAGACATGCTTATTGGAGACGTGCCTATTAGCTCATCGGAGACGTGCCGTAATAGTTCTTTTGATACATGCCGCATTAGCTCATTGGAAATGTGCCGTAATAACTCATTGGAAACGTGCCTCATTGGAGACGTGCCGTATTAATTAACTGCAGACAAGCCGTATTAGTTCCTTGGAGACGTGCCGTATTAACGCATCGAACACGTGCCGTATTAGTTCATTGGAGGCGTGCCGTATTAACTCATTGGAGACGTACCATATTAGCTCATTGGAGACGTACCGTATTAGCTCATTGGAGACGTGCCGTATTAATTTTTGGAGTCGTTCCGTATTAGCTCATTGGAGACTAGCCGTTTTAACTCTTTGGAAACGTGCCGTATTACCTCTCTTGAGACATGCCGTATTAACACCCCCCCCCCCCCCCCCCGCCACCCGGGTCTGCCCTATGGGACTTGGGTGGAGTTAATTACATTTTAGTTCCCAGGGTCATCCTGGTCAGCCCCACAGGGTGAGGTTTCCCTCTAATATGGGCATTTGTTTCTGTCTACCCTTGGTCCGTTCACCTGTATTTTCCTTTTTTAAACTCTCCCTACTGTCTGCGCTGCCTGTAGCTCTTGATATTCGATGTGTGTTGCTAAATGGTCTTAGGTTTATTTGGCGTATTAGGCTGGCTGGCGACATACATTGAATATTCTGTTTAGTTTTTTTCTTTTCTTTTCACAAGCAGTGTAGGCACGTCCTGAGAAAGTCTTGTTGCTGTCGGGACGTTAAGCAATGTACCAACCAACCAACCAACCAACCAACCAACCAACCGTATTAACTCAAATGTGACGTGCCGTATTAGCTCATTGGAGACGTGCCGTATTAGTTCATTGGAGACGTGCCGTATTAACGCATTTTAGACGTGCCGCATTAGCTCATTGGAGACGTGCCGTATTAGCTAATTAGAGACGTGCCTCATTGGAGACGTGCCGTTTTAGCTCATTGGAGACGTGCCGTATTAGCTCATTGGAGACGTGCCGTTTTAGCTCTTTGGATACGTGCCGTATTAGCTCTTTGGAGACGTGCCGTATTAGCTCATTGTAGACCAGCCGTTTTAACTCATTGGAGACGTGCCGTATTAGCTCACTGGAGGCGTGCCGTATAACTCAAAAGTGACGTGCCGTATTAGCTCATTGGAGACGTGCGGTATTAGCTAATTAGAGACGTGCCTCATTGGAGACGTGCCGTATTAGCTCATTGGAGACGTGCCGTATTAACTCATTGGAAACGTGCCGTTTTAGCTCTTTGGATACGTGCCGTATTAGCTCATTTGAAACGTGCCTTATTAACTCATTCGAAACGTGCCTCATTGAAGACGTGCCGTATTAGTTCATTGCAGTCGTGCCGTATTAGCTCATTGGAGACGTGCCGTATTAGCTTATTGCAGACGTGCCTTATTAACTCATTGGAGACGTGCCGTATTCGATCATTGGAGACGTGTCGTATTAGCTCATTGCAGACGTGCCGCATTAACGCATTGGAAATGTGCCGTGTTTACTCATTCGAGACATTCCGTATTAACTCATTGGAGGCGTGCCGTATTAACTCATTGGATTGATTGATTGATTGATTGTACATTGCTTAACGTCCCGACAGCAACAAGGCTTTCTCAGGACGTGCCTGCACTGCTTGTGAAAAAAAAATAAACAGAACATTGAATGTATGTCGCCAGCCGGTCAAATACATTAAATAAACCTAACACATGGGGCCTAAATAAAGCTAAGACCATTTAGCAACACACATCCAATATCAAGAGCTACAGGCAGTGCAGACAGTAGGGAGAGTTTTAAAAAGGCAAATACAGGTGAATGGACAAAGGGTAGACAGAAACAAATGCCCCAGAATAGAGAGAAAACCCCACCCTGTGGGGCTGACCAGGGTGACCCTGGGAACTAAAAAATACCTAACCCCACCCAAGTCCCCCAGGGCAGACCCGGGTGGGGTATTAACTCATTGGAGGCGTGCCGTATTAACTCATTGGAGGCGTGCCGTATTAACTCATTGGAGGCGTGCCGTATTAACTCATTGGAGACGTGCCGTATTAGCTCATTGGAGAAGTGCTATACAGATTATTCGTCGCGTACCCCTATACGACACGTCTCCAGTGAGTTAGCCATCGTAATATAAACTCGTTTTCCACACGGAATTCTGTTCAGATGGTCTCTCTTGTGCGTACCTGTCCCGCTGTCGATCTCACCCCCATCCTGCGGGTAAACGGGGCGCATCGCCCGTGACTGAGAGCGACATGAATGCAGTCGCGGTAAAAAAAAATTAAAGTTGAATGAATCCGTTGTAAAATTTGAACTTGTTGCGCAATAACTGAAGCAAATTTTTGCTGCTGATCTCAAGGGTGATGCCTTCAGTTGTGCGAACAACGTTCCTTCGTTTGTTGTGGGGCATATACTGTCAGCATAATGCCTTGTACCACGGGCTACTGGGGGATATAGTTTCAGCATAATGCCATATACCACGGGATACTGGGGGATACAGTTTAGCCGCGTATCCGGAGGTGGCACGTCTCGAATGAGTTAAAATAGTGCCGCCGTGAGATGGCCTTAGTCGCCTGCTCAGCGTTAAACCCCAATAACTAACTCTTAAAATAGTGAAAATATCTGTACACGTAGCACAGTAATTTCAAATAAATGAAAAGCTTTCGGAGCGGCTTCATTAAGTTCCCTAGGGTCTCAACCTTTCACTAGACACAATGCCCGCCCCGCCCAAGCTCTCATAACTCGTCATTATCGTTTAAAGAACATACGTACAGATTGTTATTTTTAAAATTTGCTGAAATAGTGTCTCTTGTCTGCGTCCTTAAAACCAAGTGCATGTTTGAAAGGTTACATTTACAAACAGACACGGATTTGGAGAAGCCAGCCATTTCTGCCCGAACAGTCAAACTGAGACTGTCCTGTGCTCGTGGGTTTTGATTATACACAGTCACACCAAACTGTATCTCACGACATAACATTTGTTTTTCAAAATCTTTTACGGTCATTAGCACTTAGAACAAAAACAAAACAAAACAAAACAAAACGAAACAAAACAAATGCAGGGGATCCAAGCACAATTTCTTTAGTACTGTCATTATTCTGTACAGAGTTTCCGCACCCATAATTGAACAGCCAAGCTCTGCGTGTTCAGACAGCCTGTTCTAAATGACTGTAGTAGGCATTGCTAATTTTGTGGGCTGGTTCACAACATTAACTATGTGTACCTTTAAAATCACACACAACTGATCAACGTTATAGAAAAATGTAAACACGCACGGTCCGCAGATAAGATAAAACATGAAAAGGCAGAACACGGCAAGACAAGGCAAGACAAGACAGGACAGGACAGAACAAGATGTTCGATATTTCTTCCCTTGGGAAGACAACACCAAGACAAGACAAGAGAGGACAGAACAAGACTAGACAGAACAAGACAAGACAAGGCAAAACAAGGCAAGACATGGCAAAACATGGCAAGACAAGGCATGGCAAAACAAGGTAAGACAGGACAAAACAAGACAAGACAGAACAACGGAAATACAGACAAAAAAAAGGCATGACAAGGTAGAATAAGACGAAACAAGGCAAGGCAAGACAAGACAGAACGCGACAAGACAGAACAAGTCAAGACAAAACAAGACAAGATAGAAGAAGACAAGACAGAACAAGACATGACAGAATAAGACAAGACAGAACAAGACAAGATAGAACAAGACGAGACAAGGCAAGACAAGACGGAACAAAACGAGATAAGGCAAGACAGAACAAGAGAAGACAGAACGAGGCAAGACAAGACAAAGCAAGACAAGCCAACGCAAAACAGAAGAAGACATGGTAGAACACGATAAGACAGAACAAGGCAAGACAAGTCGAACAAGACAAGACAAGTCGAACAAGACAAGACATAAGAAGCCAAGTCGATGACAAAGCATGGTTTCCATTGCATTTTTGTGCATGCGAAATGCGCTGTGCGTGTCATTACTGAAGACTGTATGGAAGAGACACGATACACTATCCGGGAGACAATCTTAGGTAGAGTACAACGCCACAGTTGAGCACTGTTTCTTTTCTATAATTACTTCCTTTTCTTCTGATTGCTTCCAGTTGGAGAAGTGTTTCAGTTATAGCCACTGGAAGAAGTTTGGCTTTAGTTGGTTTGTTTGTTTGTTGGATTTAATTGTTTGCTTGCTCCTTCCTTTTTTTCTGTCTTCTCTCTTTAAACGAGTTAACCCCACGGGACACATTTCCCAAATTGTGGAGGTGTCATTTAACGTCTATGTACCAATTGCAGGAGATGGAGCGGTCAGGACAATTTAAGGGTAGTGCCAGATTAGCTTGGCGCCTGATGGCGCCAAGCTAATCCGGCACTACCCTTGAATTATCATGGTCGATCTATCTCCTGTTGCAGTGCGTTGAGGTTAAATTGGTCAAACAAATAAGACATGACTCTAGAGACAAGAACTAAAACCGAAAAATGAAAAAGACACGAAGACACGAAACGTAGACACGATGCGACACGAAGACACGACGAGACACAATGCAGGACAAGACAAAGCTTCTCCCCCAGTGCATTGTCGTGAATGGGAAACGCGCTCTGCTTGTTTTCACCTGAAGACTGGTAATGCAATGAAAGGTTAAGAGCCGATACTATAAGGGAGAGAATCAGCTGAGACCACCAAGCCACAGCAGAGTACCAATTGCACAGTTGCTTCCCTTATACAACTCCACTAGAAATTGTTTACGTTCGGAAATCATAAGTGGGACGAACTGCACGTATTTCGGCGGTCACAACAGTGGTTTAACTCATTGTGTCCCGGGTACGAAATCCCCACATTTTGGAATTGTCCTCTGAGGACTGCATTATAATTCAGGAGACAGATCGACCATGATCGTGTCACAAGGGTGGTGCCAGAATAGCTGGGCGCCTCAGTGTAGGCTTAAAGCTATTGTGGCACCACCCTTGAGCTATTATGGTCGAGCCATATCTTGCTGTGGTGTGTCGGGACTGAATGATTAAAATCCCGGACAAACATGCTATATCGCATGTTTGTCCGGGCTTTCAATCCACTGTTTCGTCGAAAACGCGTGAAGTTTTGCCCTACTTGTAATTTCAGGAAATCGTCTATTGCTAACGCAATCTTTTCAGACATTTTGCATCTTTCTGGAACATTTCATATTTCTTGTAGTTGCACGGATTCTCAAGAACCCCTGTGGCCACAGGGGCAAAGGAGAAACGCAGGGACTGATGAGACTCTGTGCCTCATGTTGTTATGTCAGTTGTGTTTTGTGATACGGGACGTGACGTGGGTTGTCTGAGGCCCGAGCCTCCTCTCCATCTACACGATCAAACCCAGGCCGAAGCGGCACACAATTCCAAATGCTCCTTCAGCCGCAGGCACCCACATACATCATGCTTTCAGTGATCGGCCACATGTGCATCATCAGACCGAGGAAGGTGTTGCAGTTTAGGTGTATGACTAAGAGGGGGACAAGCAATGAACGAGGCGTTGTGATGGATGGCGATGACGACCTTTGCCAATCACACATATGCCCGTATCTGCCGCCCGACACAAACTTTAGCAGTTCACCACCTGTTAATGTTATCACCGCTGGCAACGACTGGCTTGTCTCGCTTATCTAGTGTTTTCTGTGATCATTGGTGTTCGGTTTCCTGTGCTTTTTGGTGTTTTGTGTCAGTAAAGTTGACAGTTTACTTTGATCTTTTAAGACGCTAAACAATCCCGTTTCCTGTGATCACTGTGTGTGTGTGTCAATAGAGTTGACACGTTGTCTTTGATCTGCGGAAGACGCTAAACAATTTCGCTTCCTGTGATCATTGTGCCGTGTGACAGTAGAGTTCTCACGTTTACTTTAGCCTCCTATCTCTAATCAATCAAGTTTCCTGTGATCATTGTATTGTGTGACCTGACACGTTGTCTTTGATCTGCTGAAGACGCTAAACAATCCCTCTGAGGGTCACGGCCTTTCTGCAAGAGCCCCCCCCCCACCCCCCCCGCCTCCACCCGTCCCCACCCCAACCCCTCCCCCCACCACTCACCCCACCCCTATCGCCACCTCCCTCCCCGCATCCCCTGTGCGTAGCTTTAAATGATCAGCCCCACATTTTCAGACAATATTTGTGCAAAATACGAGCATGATCTTTTCAAACATAAGTGACACAATCACCGGCTCATGAATTCCTGTGGCATCATACTGGATTTGTTAATCCTCTTCTTCCTCCTCTTCCGCGTCCCCTCGGTCATACTATATTCTCAGGTGTGTAGCTAGGATCGACGGAGTGAGTCAGCTGGGCTCCACTGCTTTTCGTGGATGTCCACTGCTTCCGGCCAAAAGATGTCACGTGCAGGGCTTATTGCACGTGACACTACACACCCGGCTAACTGTCTCTTTAACCTGCTTCTATCTCGTTGCCGTTACTCTGCTCTAAGCACGGACAAACCGTTTTAGCAACAGATTTTTATCATAGTGCTGTCCGAGCCCTTTCAGTGTGATAAGCGTGCGATGATGTTCGTTGTGGGCCGATCATAGAGTTTCATTGCCGAGAACTGATGTTTGCGTGAATGACTGAGTGAGTGTGCGTATCCAACGCATCCAATACAAGATTCTGTCTCTCTGCTACAAATCCCTGAACGCTCCTGCCTATCTCTTCAACTTACTTCACCCCTACACTCCTCCCTGCTCCCTCCGCTCCGCCTCCGACCCTCTCCGCCTCCTCATCTCCCGCACCAAACTCAGCACTTTCGGACCCCGCTCCTTCTCAGTATACGGTCCATCCACCTGGAACACTCTCCCACTCTCTCTCCGTCAGAAACACTCGCTCTCCTCCTTCCAGTCCGCCCTCAAAACTCACCTCTTTCAACAGTTCTAGCACTATATCACCACACTCCCCACCCCAAGCTGACCGTCGTAATTTATTTTCAATATTTGTGTTACGTGAGTCATTGTCTAAAGCGTGCGCATGCGTGTGCGAGTTGTGAGTGCGCGCTTAGAGTTATAATTATTATAAGATTAACGCATTATAAATACCGTAATTATTATTATTTATGTGTGTGGAATCGTATGGCCGGCCTACAGAGCACCTCGCCCAACCCTTGTGCTGTCCCTTTGGCTGTTGGTGGTGCTTTGGTCGAGCTGACGCCATGAGTCTCCTCCCCCAGCATGGCGCGACCCCAACGGTTGAGAGGACAGTGTATGTCAGTTTTAAGCCTAGTCTTTTGATATAATTATATTAACCAGTTTTTCACCCGACTGTGATCACTATTTAAGTATAACAAACCAAGGGGAATTACTCAGCGCTGGACAGAACAGTTAGATCCCCTGCCCCCGCCTATCAGACACCCATTCGCCAGCCCACAGAGAAATACGCAGGTATAGAACAAGACGATCATCTACATCCCTGAAAAGGATGCATCAGGTCTCTTATATAACCCATGTCTTTCTCCGGAACTTAGGAAGTAGGCAGGAGAAACATACATACACAAACACGAAGGTGCATTACTATATGTGGTCGGGTAAATACCCTGAATTCCCACAGTAGATGCACAGAACATTACACAACAATGTAACGATACAAATTTGCCTCGAGTTATACTGAGATACTCACAAACCAGATAGGTGAGGCTAGCGCTGGCAGAATTGTATAACAAACCAAGGGGAATTACTCAGCGCTGGACAGAACAGTTAGATCCCCTGCCCCCGCCTATCAGGCACCCATTCGCCAGCCCACAGAGAAATACGCAGGTATAGAACAAGACGATCATCTACATCCCTGAAAAGGATGCATCAGGTTGGTTGGTTAGTTCAGGTTTAACGTCCACAGCACCGAGGTGATCATGGACGGGATGCATCAGGTCTCTTATATAACCCATATCTTTCTCCGGAACTTAGGAAGTAGGCAGGAGAAACATACATACACAAACACGAAGGTGCATTACTATATGTGGTCGGGTAAATACCCTGAATTCCCACAGTAAATGCACAGAACATTACACAACAATGTAACGATACAAATTTGCCTCGCGTTATACTGAGATACTCACAAACCAGATAGGTGAGGCTAGCCGCGCTGGCAGAATTGTATAACAAACCAAGGGGAATTACTCAGCGCTGGACAGAACAGTTAGATCCCCTGCCCCGCCTATCAGGCACCCATTCGCCAGCCCACAGAGAAATACTATTTAAGTGCCCTATTTACTCTAAGATATTCTGTTTTAATTTTAACGATATACTTTTAATTAATCTAGACTTCCTAGACTTGTGGGCAGTGGGTAGATGTTCACATAGTCTTTACGGGACATAGACGACCCCGCCCTTCACGAGTCCCCTGCTGCCTTGCAGGTTATGTTTTGGATAACCAAAGGCTAGCAATGAGGTGCTGACACGGTACCCGATTGGCGTATGAACTTCCTTGATAAAGTCACCACCCAGGGCGAAGGAGTCCCATGAAGGTCTCATCGGCCAAGTGTCCAGGACCAAGGCGAGCCACTAGTTATGTGGAGTTTCGGCTGTGGTCAACAGCCTGGAGAGAGATGGGCTCCGCCACGTTCTTTTTCACAAGACACACCACATGCAATGCATCAGTGGTGCCCCAACGGTCGGCAAGACTACGGGATAGAGAGAGAGAGAGAGAGAGAGAGAGAGAGAGAGAGAGAGAGAGAGAGAGAGAGAGAGAGAGTGAGAGAGAGAGAGAGAGAGAGAGAGAGAGAGAGAGAGAGAGAGAGAGAGAGAGAGATGATCGTGGGTCTGTGAGTGGGTACGTATTGGTTTGTGAGATTAGTTTGGCTTTAAAGTTTCTACAGAGTGTGTAGGGCATTGGATTTGTGTGATAAAGTATTAATTAGTTCTTATTGTTGGCTGTGATGTTTGTAATTGTAACGACACCAACACAGATTCCGGTGCTTTATGTTTCTTAAGGCAAATGACAATAAACATAATCTAATCTATATGCTGATATGCTGGGCACCCTCGAAAAAAAAAGGTCTGGGGTGTGGTTGGCCCTTCTCTGTCTAGCAAACGTGAACGTGATCTAACAGCAAGAGGCATCGATCCTCATGAGCCCCCGCGACTGCGGGGGCTCATGAGGATCTATGCCTCTTGCTGCGACCGCTTTGTGTCCACGTCCTTTGCTCAGTGCTGGCTGTTTTCGTTCAAGGAACATAGGTTTCCGAAACAAAATGTACGTGCGTTGCCAGGGAAGGGGTCAAGTCGGTAGAGGTGAGGTGGCCTGTTCTTAATCTGAAGATGGTGGTTTGTTCTGATATGTCCAGGAGCTTGAGATCGCCTTCTTCACACCTGACCTGCAGCCTGGCCTTCCACTGCGCGTGACATCTGTTCTTGATGATGGCTTGGCATTCACTGTAGGACATTTGATGCTCTGGTCGCTGAAGTGTGTTCCCTGAGAGGAGGTCAGATTGCTCATTTCCCGTAGTTTCACAGTGAGATGGAATCCAACAGCAGTGGTCTGCCTGCTGAGCTCATGCAGACGAGTAGTGATGTCCTGCGGTAGCTTGTCCCTTCCTTGTTCTGCAGAACCTGGAGAAGAGAGGGGCTGTCGGTCAGGAACACTGTGTTTGTGGATGCGTTCTCCAGTAGAAGGACTGGCAGCTTCTAGCATAGCACATGCTTCTGCTTGGCAATCTGTTGATCTTCTTATTACAGTTGGGGTGGATCTAGAGATATGTCTGCCATCTGGAAATGTTATGTGCACCTCTCGACCTTTTGACAGCATCTTCAGCTGAACCGTTTGCGTATGCATGAGTCCACGTGTCAGCGGTGTAGTCTCTCTCTAGTATTTCTGGTGTAGCGACATTCAGTTCTAACTGTGTGTAGTTTTGCTGTGTGTCGATTCCTGGCAGGTCTAGCACTAGCTGTATTCTCCAGTCTTCACATTCGTAAAGCGTTTCAGCCTCTGACATGCTCTGTAGTAGCACATCCTTGCACTGTGTCTCCCGCTGTTGAACAATGTGATGGAGACTGTCTTGTCAGCGTGTATTTGGTGAACTCCTAGAGTTTAGAGTGAATGGGACTGTTTTCAGATCTTTATTTTCTCGTCTTTCTTCCAGTGATTGCAGGCCAAATGTTTTCCCTATCACCGTAATGTGTTAACTCATTCAGCCCGACGCACGTATTTCCCAAATTTGGAGGCGTCATCTAACGACTATGCACCTGTTGCAGGAGATCGACCATGATAATTCAAGGGTAGTGCCAGATTAGCTTGGCGCCGACAGGCCGCCAAGCTAATCTGGCACTACCTTTGAATTATCATGGTCGACCCATCTCCTGCTGTAGTGCGACAGGGCTGAATGGGTTAATTCATTTGTGTAAGGACTGTATGGCTTGGAAGGGGTAAAGGAAACCCCTTGAATACCCTCGGCCTCCCTTCCCCCTCCCTCCCCTCCGTTCCCCTCGATCCGTCTGTTTTCGTTTTGTGTCGTGGCGAAAGACATGTAATGATATCAGTCATAATTACGATTGTGTGACAGACGAGGTGTCAATGGATGGTGAAACGACAAACAACCGCCACAGCGACACAAAGCCACAAATCTTGATGACAGTACAGCAATACAACACCGCAAATCTGGATGACTTGTCACCGCCCCCTGAATATCTGTCACCTCGCTGTCCGTATGACCTGCCTGTCGACTGTAGGGCTGTTGTACTCTGGTATCCAGCATCTGAAAAAAAGACCACACATTTTGCCATTTCTCGTTTGTGGACCGTGGAAAGGGTAAGCTGCTGATGGCAAAACACTCGGCTCCCATATCTTTGTGCAGTTTAAGTATTTTTGTTTTCCCCATCTGTGGAATAACTGTGAAACACTTTAGTTGTGAGTCGGTTCATGTAGGTTCTTAGTGGTGTTCATAATGATAGGTATCGGCAGCATGACGTTCTGTGCGGGTTCAACGCGCTGAGAGTGCGATTTTTACCTGTTTTTCAACTCGCTTTAAATGCAAATAATTTGAAACTGAAAGAAAACTGCTTACATAGTGATAAAGTTTGTCTTCTCCTCTTTTCAACGATGTAATTAGTTTTGTTCTTAGTGCACTAAGTCATTAACACCACTGTGTTTTTCATCGCGTGGATCATACGTTTTGTAGGGCAGATCGCGCACGCGCAATTTATGTTGAAAACACATACTCCTTTCTACAGCCGAGGGGGTCTCCGCCATTCAGCCTACAGATTTTGGTTTTTACACCATTGGAACGCGAATGTCTGATTTCAGCGAATTTTCGTGACTTCCCCCCCCCCCCCCCCCCCCCCCCCCAATATATCATAAAATCCGCTGAAAATAACACATACGTTCTGGGACTCAACATAAACATCATTGAATTAAATTATAAAGTAGATCTATTTCGGGTAAATACCCTTTGTCAAAATTGACAAACAAACAGAGAGATCGGCCGCTACTTATCTTCATTCGCAGAAGGATGTGGCAACTATGTACCCGTCTTTTCTAAACGTGTTTCTCTCTCCGTTGGGTACTTCTTTGCATTTTACACGCTTGGCAGTCACCTTTTTGGTCTGGATGGTTTGTTTTTGTTGTTTTTTTTTGGTTTGTTCGGCGAGCTATAAGTCATGAAAACGAGTGTGTGGTAGGCAGTGAGTGTACGCGATTTTTTCTTCACGTTGTGATTTTTTTTCTCCGGGCCGATCGCGTACAAGATGATATACTGTTTTTCCCTCTGTGACCTAGGACATCTCTGCTGGTCAGTCTACAAATGCCGGGCGTACAAGATGATATACTGTTTTTCCCTCTGTGACCTAGGACATCTCCGCTGGTCAGTCTACAAATGCGGTTTTAGAACCATTGGAAAGATCAGAGTCTTGGCTATTCGCATTGTGTTGCCATAAAAAAACAAACATTGTCATTCATGAGCTATTCTGCAAAATGTGCGTTTATAGGATTTGTTTCTGACATGTTACCGATCATAATAAAATCCGGAAAACAATATGCGTTCTTGGTTCCATTCAAATGTCATTCATTTTCCAGTTGGTCTGTCTGAACTGCATGAATCTAGAGAAAATGATGCAGACGTCATCTGCAACGAGAAACAGTCACTGTGCTGTACGTCGTCTGACTCAATAATGTGACAAGTCATTGTCGGCATTTTCTTGGAAACTTCAAACCACAGTCTTCAAACTTCCCCCAAGGATACTTTGTGACAAGACCTTTTTAAACATACCAAATTTCAGTAACCCATCTCAAAGGCAAAGGTCATAGGGGATCAAGAAATTGGTAAAATAGCTATATTTTGACTTTTTTTTTCTCTCGCTAATAAAATTGCGAGACAGACTCGTATATTATCACGTGTAAGGCTATTCTATCTCCAGCAGAAAGCATTTTAACTGTCTTTGTATCATCTTCTTGTTGGAAATCTTGCAGTTTGTGAATGTGTAACACCATGCGTAACGCACGTTGTGTTTGTATGTTTATCTCTGTTTGGGGTACCTATTTCTTTCCACTTTATGAGATACGCGTAACACAAGAGTCACATTTGCGTACCTGTAATAGACCCTAACAGTGGAATATTAATCAATACGTTCTGGGGCTCAGAATTGTCATTCAGTTTCTAGTAGATCTGTGGAAGGTAGATGACTGTTAAGCACATAGCGGAGCTGGTACCCTTTGCGTTTTAAAACAGTCCCTGATCTGTACGTTGCTGACTCATTAGCGTAAGGGGAAACGTGAAAACTCTGTAACCACACTGACAAGTCTTTAACCACACTGTAACGTCTGAGTTAGAAACCTTCCTCCGGCCAGTTTAAGAAAGTTGTAAAAACTGAGTACGTCCATCGTGAACACCTAATCCCATCCCCCCCCCCCCCCCCCTTCCAACACACTTTAAAGTCTTAGTTAGAAACTTTCCTCCGGCCATTTTAAGAAAGTTGTAAAAACTGAGTCCGTCCATCGGGAACACGGTCCCACGCCCCCAATTGTCAGAGTTTTGGGGCACTAAAATAGTCGTCATCGTTTTTTTCCCATCGTGAATCTTGAATGCTATTTATTGGGATTCATGAATTTCACAATAAATCGTTGTGAGTCCGTGCCAGTATCAACTTAAGTTGTCAGTCATGATTCTGATTCAAGCAATTTTAATCACTGACAATCATCACCTAATGTCATCCTAACCAGCCAAAAGGTTGTCATCTTGACTGATTGCCAACGATCTCGGTATTATCTTCTTCGTTACAGTTTACGAAGTCAACATTATTTGAATTGGTCCATTGGTTACCAAATGTATCTTGTGAAGATAATATGTGTACAAAGCTGGACAGTGACCATGAGGGTTGTGCAACTATTCTTGTTCATTACATTACATTTTTAATAGTTAATAGCATAATGTAACATTCGGAGCAAATCGATCATGCGTTTACAGACGTATTGCAACATATATTGCTGCCGTGTCATGACCTTGCGCTTCCCCCCCCCCCCCCCAAAAAAAAAAAAAATGAACTGTCATCACGTCAAACATGGATCAAATCGGCCCAGAGTTTGGGAAGACAAGCTTTGTGCAAAGCTCACAAACCAGATAGGTGAAGCTAGCGCTGGCAGAATTGTACACAAACCAAGGGGAATCACTCAGCGCTTGACAAGCGCTGAGTGATTCCCCTTGGTTTGTGTACATTTGTGCAAAGCGATTTACAACAATAGCAACCATAAAACATGTAGCCGCGACCTTGACCTTGTAGGTAGGACAAACCTTCCTCTTGATCCAGTTTTCATGATAGAACTCACCACCTAAACTCCACATAACATCGAATGACAAACGCAACAAACCAACGTAGCAAATACAGTGACTCCACCATCGCTTCCTCCTTTTTCAAGGTGAAACGATGTGATCTTTGGTAGGATAAAACATAATTCTGGACTACTCTTGTAGCGTTTTCATGATTGTGTTGATAGTTTTTCTAACGTATCGTTTTTCAACAACGTCTGCACTGAAACAGAACCAGCATCAAACTAGGTTCTAAGACTATGAAATAAAAATAACAATAGCTGTGACCTTGACCACATCTCAAGGTCACTGACATGGATGTGTATATAAAATTTTATCGAATATAGTCACTATGACAGGAAACTAACAAAGTACACTAGAACAATCGAAACTCATGTTCATTTTGACAAATTTGCTAATCTGTGGCCTTGGCCTGCACTTGGGGTCAAATCTATCAGTAGGCAAAGAAATCCCCTTTTATAAACAAAGAGTATATCATGTTAAGCTTTATCTAACCACAGAGCCTTTCAGAAATGCAGTTACAGACAAACTATAACTGCTTTTCGCACATTACTTGCCCTTTGTGACCTTGATTTGCCAAATGTCAACCAGATTGTAACATACAGGAATGCTTTTCAAGCTCCAAGAAGATTTAATATACATGTCAGGAGATGTAAATATGTAATCTCAAACTTTGACACACATTGATCACATTTCAAACATTGGATGACCTACAGTGACCTTGCTAGTTGTAAAATGTTATCAAAGGTTGCCCTGGAAGCATAATGTTGTGTTTCATTATAAAACATTTATGTTAGTCTTCCAAATCAGTCTTACAATCTTGAAGAAAACGCATATTTCATTATATATTTTGACCTTGTGTTACCGTGGCCTTCGGATAAGTCATGTACATAGAGCCAGTTATATATACTTTAGTTGAGCCAAATTTGAAGTTAGAGGGTTAAGTAGTCTAGGAGATTATTATAGCTCATGTACATAGAGCCAGTTACATCTACTTTACCAGGGCCACATTTGAAGTTAGAGGGTTAAGTGGTCTAGGATATATTAGCTTTTGAAGATTGAAACCCAACAATCAAGCTAAAAGGATGTTGGTAGATTTTCAAAATTCGGCGTTTTAAACGGCCTGCCACAGGATGTGCGTTTGTAGTACAAGCCCAGAAAAAATGAACACAATGTACACTGTGGTCGGAGTGTGTGTGTGCCTAGTTCGGACTCTCTGCGGCTTATACTCTGAGTCATACAGGAGCCTAAAGTTGCCATTTCCCCCAATTTGACGATTTTGGGTCAAAACCTGGGCATTTTAAAGGGCACGTTTTACGCGATATCTCAAGAACGGTTTTTATCGGATCACCATAACTCTTTTTGTTTTTTGCTTCATTCACCGTCAGCTGCGTCACTGTGCAAGTCTTGTACCATGTAAATCAATAAAAAAAATGTTGGTTGCCGATACTTAATAATGATAGTAATAGCTCCAGGCGTGACATGAAGCGTCACAGGTGACACACTTTTTACAGTACCTTACTTTGGAAACTTTAACTGTTTTAGATTCTGCTACTTTAATCACATAGATTCACTTATTTTCTGATGGTTTCACATTCATTTTAAGGGGAAAGTGCTTTTTTCAGAAAACAAAGTTCAATAAACCCACCGAGATAAATAGTGGCAAATTGCAACTGATTTCACTATAATTTACGGTTCAGAATCGATTTTTTACACGCCTTACGTAATTGGGCATAGCTTCAGCCTTGTGAACACGAATATGAGCAAAGTTGTGTGTTGTTTTTGAAAGGACAAAATAGATACAATGATCCTAGTGATGGAGGGGCCAGAGAGAGCACCTGCTGATATTGGCTCATATGTCCTGTACCCATATTTTCGTCTGACGTCAATTTTGATTTGTTACGTCATTTTCGAGAACATGACGCCAAGCCACCTTAGACGTCATATGCATTCGCATACCTTCACAATATTTTCTTTTATTAACAATAAAATGCTCATACGACATGTGTTCGTCATTTACACAATAATTATTATTACCCGTTAACCCTTTGAATCATCGCGATAACAACCGCTAACGACACGCAAGGGGTTAATTCGATAATTGTTTTGGCTTGAACAGTGTATTTGCATGCAAAAAATGCTGTCCCCACAGGAGCCATGTTTGTTGCGCTGCTACTGGTGTTGAACTCACTGCTGACGGCCGGCCGGTGCGATCACACCATGAACAATTTGCAGCTGACGGAAGCGGTGGGACAACTGAAAAAAAATGTTGAGTCACATACACTGATGATCAATCGACTAACCAATCAGGTGGAAGAGCTGAACCGTACGGAATGTGGCTGCAGTCATTCAGGTATTGCAGTTGCCAAACCCACAATATGTTTTAGTTTAAGTCATTATGTCTTGCCTGTGCGTTTATGTTGCTGTGAGCCAAATAAAATTGTCTATTTTATGCTTGTCGTTTAATGGACAGTAAAGTTTATTCAATTCAATTTAATTCAATAATGTGCGACTAACAATAAGAAGAACTAGTTTAGGCCAGTAAGAAAGCAAGCGTGTCTTGTCCAGAATGTGCCGGCCCTTTGTGCCAGTTTGGTTTGTGCTCTGTGCAACAACAACAAAACAGGTCACAGTTCGATATTTCATCAAGAAAATAAGTATAGACAGAGGTCACATTAACCTCCACACGCTGGCTGAGACGTTACAGCACAGTGACAAAAGGCTCTGAACACAAAGAGAAGTAAAAGAGTCGCACAAAGTATTTGAGAAAGTGACCCTCTTCAAAATGCAAACCTCCCGCCAGTCAGTCCAGTCTGCGGGTCTGAGTGCAGGCGGAGCCAAAATCAAGCGCACGTCGTCAGTCCGATCTAAACGGTTGTTTAGTTCAGAGTTTAACGTCCACGGCACCGAAGTTATAATGGACGTCTCGGGTGGGTTACGGGGGACAGGGAAATATATTGTTATGGAGTACGACCTGAACATTGATCAAGTTTGGCACCGGTCCATTTGTCAATGGTTGTTCTATCACGTTGAGGGGTTAAAGGAAGTTTGGTGACTCATTCACCCTGACTTACTCACCCTCGACGGCTGATGAAAGCTCCCACGCTTCGCGTCTCAACTTTTATCGGGTCATCTCGACATTTTTATCAATCGTTTTATCGGACATAAATCACAACAACTTGTAGTATTGCTCATTTGAGAGTATTGCCAGCACCTAGTTTTAGTTGTGATGATTCCTGCAGGAATCCGCTGCCGACACCCAAAGGGTTAACAACAGTACTGATTAAAGTGATGTCGGACCCGACGCACCTTTTAATATGGCTGGTCAGGTTTGATTTCTCCAGATGTGACAAACGTCAGCCTGACACATGCATAGAAACAGCTACGGGTGAGATTCAGCCCTTATTTTCTTTTTTCTAACGTTTTTCCCGCCTTGAGATGGCCCTAGTTGCGCTGAGTTGGTATACCTCGCCCTGTACCTAGGTTAAAAGCACTAGCGGCGCCATTGTTCGCATCAGATTCGTCGCTCGGACCATTCATGTGCACCAGAACTGCGCGCGCAGGTAGGCTTCTGCACTTGTAGTGTGGTCTCTTACGTTCACGCGGAAGATTGTGATCGCAGTCAAAAGAAGTTCGTTTCCGGTTTTACTTTTTAGCGCCTTTTACCTCCCCTAACACGCCAGTTTTGTGTAGAGATAGCGGAGGCACGTGTCACGCCCCACAATCAAGTCCATTGTACTTGTAGTGCGCTCATCTCTCGTACTTCAACTACGACGGTGACTTCTGCCGCAAAGCGACGCAAATGTCTCAAAATCACCACCATTGATGAAAAAAGCTATTTTTCAAGTCTGCCAATTACGTAATGTTTCGTGGTGCTAGAATAAGGATGCATTATTGCCGGATTGCATATGGGAAAGGGTTTATTCTTTATTCATCTTATTTTGCAGCAATCAGTGAAACGACGGCCACGTGATTCTTTCTCCGAAATTACTCATTACAGGCGCAGAAAGCACACGCTCTAACCGATCTGGTGCAAATGACCGGTCCGAGCGACCGGTCTGGTGCTATAATAGCAACAATGGCGCCGCTGGAGCGTTTAACCTAAGCACAGGGCGAGGTATACCAACTCAGCCCTAGTTGCCTGCTCGGTGTAAAAACAAGTAACCAAGCAAAGAACGAACGAACGAACGAACGAACGAACCAACCAACCAACCAACCAGCCAAGCAACCAACCAACTAACTAACTAAATTACGTGTTTCCATTTAGATCAGAACAAACCTGCCCATTTTAACCATCTTGGTTTGTATGTCCAGGGGTCAGACCAGGCAACTGTGCCGACGCCACATTGGTCGCCAAGTCTAGCGGAGTCCGCACACTGAACATTAGCGGCCTTGACGTCACTGTGTATTGTGACCAGACCACCAGTGGAGGAGGCTGGACGGTGCGTTTTTCACCTTCTATTCTTTGCAGCCAGTCATGGATGTTTAAAGGGGAAGCGACCGAGGCTTATACATTACCATAAAACAGTCAGTGAGCGGTATAACCGACTTAGCGGCAATGTATATCAGAGCTCGGTCCTGGACATTTTTTCCGAAAACGTGTGCGGGCCGGAACACAAAAACTGAACCTAGCTGCAAAGCTGAGACTCAGTTTTTTTTTTTTGTTCCGTCCCGCACGTGTTTTTAAAATGCATAGCTAGGGCCCTGAGCTCACAAACTGAGTTAGCGGAGTTTGAACTCCGTTTATAGGGCACACATCAGCTTTGGAGTCCAGTTTAGTGCTCACCGTGGAGACAGCATGAGATGCACAGAAGACCGGCAGCTTTACTTAGACGTACATAGGAACTTATTCTGTAGCAGACGATACTGACAAATAACCAGCCGGAACATTTAAGAGCCACACTGCCTGCATCTGTATTCCATAACAGCAGTTGGCACAGCCCTATTTCACATGTGTACATGGAGTGTGGCTGTCATATGTGTCATCCAGTTATTTGTCAGTATCTTCTGCTACAGAATAAGTTCATGTGTAGGCCGACGTAAAGCTGATTTGGATTCACGCGTGACTGCAGTGTATATATATCATGTTCTGTGTGCACTGGCCGATGGTTGGTTAATTCGGGTTTAGCGTCCACAACACCGAGGTCATCATGGACGGCCCTGTCGGGCGGGTTATGGGGGACAGGGAAATCTATTGCCTATGGAGTACGACCTGAACACTGATCAACTCAGGCGCACTCCAACTGTGCCACTTTGATTTACCAGGACCTTTCAACGGACATGCTATTGAACAAATCCGTTTTTCCCCCTGGTTTGTGAGTCCAGCTACCGGGACCGGGACGGGATTCGAACCCACGACCCGGCGATTCCCTTCGCTCTCCTGCTCGACGTTTAACCGCCTGAGCTATTTCGGACTCTGCACTGGCCGATGGTTGGTTAGTTCGGGTTTAACGTCCACAGCACCGAGGTGATCATGGACGGCCCTGACGGGCGGGTTATGGGGGACAGGGAAATCTATTGCCTATGGAGTACGACCTGAACACTGATCAACTCAGGCGCACTCCAACTGTGCCACTTTGATTTACCAGGACCTTTCAACGGACATGCTATTGAACAAATCCGTGTTTCCCCCTGGATTGTGAGTCCAGCTACCGGGGCCGGGACGGGATTCGAACCCACGACCCGGCGATTCCCTTTGCTCTCCTGCTCCGACGTTTAACCGCCTGAGCTATTTCGGACTCTTGCACTGGCCAAAATGACTGCGTGCCTTATATAGCCCCAGAGCTGAGGGAGTTCAAACTGCGCCAACTCAGTTAGTGAGCGGTTTGACCGACTTAGTGGCAATGTAGAGCTTTAGCTGCGTTCAAAAGCACCTGCTTTAAAGCTGAGAAACAGTCAAAAAAACTCCGCCCCCTACGTGTTTTAAAAAAAAACTTTACAGGACCCAGCGAGGGCCCTGTCGTGAACGTTCGGCTAACTTGCCCCTAAGTCGGCAGAGTTTTCAACTGCGTTTGTCGTGCTGGCAAATTTCCCGTGAAAAAGACAGGCCACTTCCTGTATGCAGCGAGTGGGCACCGCGATCACTGATGTAAATCAGCGATATTTCTACTGATAGCAACGGTAGCAGACGACACTCGACCACCCGACGGACAGAGCAGGCCATTTGTGTCTTGCCTGGGCGCAAACTGGATATGGACCAGGCCGAGCTATCCGTAAGTTAAACAGTACAGCCTGAAGCTTTATTTGATATCGGAAGGGTGAGGAAGGAGGGGTTATTTGTCGTTTTGTGTTTGTTATTATATCTTTTCATCTGGAGTGGCCTACAGCAAATATTTTTTTTCCATACGAAGGGCAGCTACTATAACATCAGCTTGACCCATGGCGACCTAAGACTGATCTCCTTTGTATATTTTGGCAACTATGTAAACAGTCGATTGTCTCTCTCTCTCTCATCCAATTTACTGTGTTGGCTGTGCATAACAATGCTTCTTTATTTATTTATATTAGCCTACCGATATTAGACGTTGTGGCATCAACGAAGGTTATACTTATAATGATTATAAATCCTAAAAGATTCTGGTGCAGCAATTGTTGTTGTGTCCTTGTTGTTTCCCACTTGTTTTTTGTTGTTGTTTTTATTGTTTCTTGTGTGTTTCCTTTTTGTTTTTTGGGGTGCTTTTTTCACTTTGGAGAATCAGCTTGGACCACAAGCTTAGAAAACACTCCAAACATCTGCAAGATGCATAGATCCTCCTGAGCCCTCCGGCTTTTTTGTTGGGAGGAGGGGGGGGGGAGGGTCGACGGGGGGAGGGAATGCAATATATGTCTCCGAAGTACCAAAGAATGAATAAATAATATGAATAATATGAATGAATAAAGAAGCATTGTACAGCCTTTCAGGATCTTGCGACCTGCTGTGTCTATCCCACCTTTCACACACACACACACACACACACACACACACACACACACACACACACACACACACACACACACACACACACACACACACACACACACACACTCACACACTCACACTCTGGTTTTGTGGGTGCATATGAGCCTCCAATGTGTGTGTGTGTGTGTGTGTGTGTGTGTGTGTGTGTGTGTGTGTGTGTGTGTGTGTGTGTGTGTGCTTGTGTGTCGAAAAGCACAAAAGAAAATGCTTAGAATAGAACTCACAAAACAGTTTATTCAATCCTCGTATCTGGACCACCAAAATGTTATAATTTGCTGTGAATAGTCTTTCTAAAAGTTTTTTTTTTCCTCAGAATTTTATCTCCAGTTTACATGTTTCAACTCTATTTTGTGTGTCCGTGTATGTAAGTCGCTGTGTGTATTTGGGTTTCAGAGCTTATGCACATGTGCATAGACCATACATTTGGACTCAGATTTGATGAGGGCACAAACAGCAACAAGTCAGTCTATCTGGACATGGTGGAGGCACAACAGAGGGCCAATTGAGGTGCCTGGAAAGTCTTCAACAAGGGAGACAATTATTCCATTTGAGAAAATGATAAATGTTCAAGGCATTGAAATACAGAAAACGGATTTATACCTTGAAACCATTGCTCATTGGAAAAGACAAAAAGTCAAGATGGTCATCCATCCTAAAGAAATTCAAACTTACAAGTCAACATTGATATGACCTTTTCCCTCCCCAATAATGGGATGCTATGGGCCACTATATCTGAAAGGCAGTAATCTTAACTTTACTTTGGGAAGACACATTGGCAGAAGTCCTCTTTGATAGACAATATGCACTAACCTCTGCTGCTCATATTTTATCGCTGCTTTGCTCCTGTCTGCAGCAGACTCCACCTCCAGCAAGAGGTTCACACCTGATAGTGTCCCAATGTGAACCAGCCCCAAACCTGCCCCGAGATGCTTTCTCACTGGACTGGGAAGGACGTGAGATGGAGGCCTGAGGTGCTTCTATGCTTGCCTGCTCCTCATTGGACTCTACACGTTCATCCTGTACAAATCAAAAACATTCGTGACATGACACATATGGCACAGTGGATTCTGCTTTGTGTGTAATAGCTGAATATTTGCACTTACATACCATGAGGTGTTTGTTTATGAGTTTGACAAAAGAATATACTTTACCTACATAAAGATAGACATAAATTGCATGGGATATGCCTCTGTGTGTTATGCATGATGTCCTCATGGCTTACTGATATTATTTATCTATCACATGGCAGTTTTTGTGTTGATTGTTTTATTTTTGGGTGTTTTGGTTTTCTTCTGTTTTGGTTGGAAAGGGGGGGGGGGGTGGGGGGTGGGGGGCAACTTTGGTCTGTGCAGCTTTGGCTGTCACTAATGTTCAAAATGTAGTTTAATTCTCTAGGTGTATACAATGCAAGTGTAGCACAAAGTATGTGTGTTCAATTTTCATACATATGTGGAAAAAAAATTAAAGAAGCCTTGTTCATTTATCGTTTGTTGTTTTGACTAGAATGTGTGTATATGCAGTTATTTGTCATCACAAAGTGCTTGTCAGGCCATAATTAAACTGTTTACATATACAGGTAGTAAAGTTCCAGTATAAGGTCTTGCCAGAGTACCTGAGGAGGGTATGTGCCAAGTTTATCAGAAGCAAAGTAATTTACTTTGAGTACCGTCAGGTTGGCCAATAAAGTGTTATTGCGTGCACATTTTGTAACATAAATTATGTGGGTTTGATATATACAGGAATTTTAGTGTATGTAACAGATTCAGGTACAGAAGTGTAATCATTTGAATGTACACAAGGATCAAGCTTGGCAGCTGAATTCACATAATTGTTAATAATGCTTTCATTACAACAGACAAACAAACTAGCACCAAAAATACTAAATGGCAACAAGCTAAAACTAGCACCAAAAAAACTAAATGGCAACAAGCTAAGAAATACACTTCACTTACCATTCCGGTGTTTACACAGGCCCATGTGTGCAGGCAGACAGTCTGTGCATTGTGTTTTGTGCTGCTTGCAGACACTGCTGAAAACAGACTTTTT
Source organism: Semisulcospira habei (assembly GCA_036245525.1). Taxonomy (NCBI): domain Eukaryota; kingdom Metazoa; phylum Mollusca; class Gastropoda; family Semisulcospiridae; genus Semisulcospira; species Semisulcospira habei. The sequence goes on along the minus strand of BTPG01000002.1, from coordinate 51,124,848 downwards.
GTGGCATAGGCAACATTTGGACCACTAATGAAGAAAATAAAATGAACACAAAGTAACATGATGCTAACAAGGCTGCGAAGTAATACAAAAGGGTTGTGTTTGCGTGTACACATATACACCTGCCTTGCATCATCAGATCAGACAACATCACAACTGTCCCACAATATATACTCTTCTATCTTGCTAAAGTCAGCAGGACAAATACACTGAAATGTGCAGGAGAAATAACGCACAGGGTACTACATCTCTCTTGGCTTGACTTCGCGAACGAAGATTTTATAGGAGTTGCCCACGACGTCTGCAGGCTTGTTCGTGGCTGCGGAGGCCAATCCGAGACAGGCAGGTTCGACCGCAGTGGCTGCAGGGGAAGGTATGGCCAGGGTTCTGAGCTGCAGCATCTCTGTTTTTTCTCCTGAGCCGCTTGTCCTTAAGGCTAGCTCTGTGAGAGTCCTCAAAGGAGACAGCTGCCTTGTAAATAATAAAAAGCAAACATACACAATGTAAAGGAAAGAAAAAGAAAACAGCTGCTAAAACTGTACTGAAATTGTATGAAGTGCAACCTATCTGATAGCCCACTTTAGTTTACAAGATCCGGCCCCCGTGTCTTCCGTCAGAAGCAGCTGCAGTTGCTTGTTCTTTTCAGACTAATTACTTGCAGCGTAAGAATTCATTCTGTACGAATGTGATCGCGAGAATTTCCCCCCATCGAAACCAGCACGTAGATTTGACCCCGATCTTGTATATCCAAGGTAACCCATCACGCCGAGTAGTTGCCCCTGATTTTTCCACAATGCCTCGTTGGCGATGGCGACTAGCGGCTGCTCAGCCTGGGGTTGCGTGTATGGTAACTGCTAAAATTGTACACCTGCACCATATGTACAATATCATGGACTGGATGTACGTGTTGAAAAAAATCGTTCACAACTACAAAGTGTCAGGAGTCATACTTACAGTTTGTACAGCCGTACATTCTGCCATCATCCCCAGCACATAAAAATCCGTGGCTGCCGGTCAGTTTCAAAGTGTCACAGAATCGTCTGCTGGTGTCCGATCTGCTAATCGTGATGGTTTCCCAAGAGTTTTGCAAGCTCGGGATACGCAGTTGCCAACTCCGTCAACTGAGTTACGAACCGATTTGTTCCACTTAGGGGCAGGGCGGGTTTTTCTCATTGCACATCAGTTTTAAATGAGTGTCGGAGTGTTGAACCGTGCTCACTCTGGGCCGTACATTGTGTATGCACTGTCTGTGGTACAGTTTAGTTCAATTGAGTCAAGATAGCACCTCTGCGCTGGGAAAGGTCCATACACGCTCCACTCCGCCCGTCAGAAGTATTCTCCTATCGATATCGTACCAATAATGGTTAGCTTTATTGCGGATCTCACGTCTTTTTAAGTTTGCCCAACGCCCCCCTGCCTTTCTCCACACCTTTGCTCACCTGGCTCTGTTCCTGAAAAAAACTTTCTCACGTTTCTCACCACGTCTGAACTGCCCATCCGTAGCCCCGGTGTGACCTCTGCCTTGCCATCGAAGGTGTCCGCTTGATCATTGCTCTGGGCTTCAGCAAGTCAAGGGCAGTAGACCCACACAAGTCTTCGAAGTTGTAATTTGTCCAGTGCCAGTTTGGACTTCCTATTCTGAGTCGATTGTTTTGCGGGATGTATTTTTAGTCTGGAAGAAAGATGGCGTAGCTGATTTGTCTGTTATCAAGCGTAGTCATCCATTTCAGCGGGTGAGTCATCGCCCCAACCCCTATCGTTATTCATGAGGTCTTGGCTTTGAAGAAAGCGCTTTCTCTCGATGTTTTGAATAAAATTCTCATTGGCGAGAAAATGGGCCGTTTCACAAATACCGGTTGATCCACACTGGAGTCCGTCATTTTTCTTATTTTTACTAGATATTTTGCATATAGCTAGATAAAAGGGACATATTGAAAGAGTTCGCTAACCAGCATTGTACCTCTAGAACATTTTGAGTGATAATTATATATATATATATATATATATATATATATATATATATATATATATATATATATATATATTATATATATATATATATATATATATATTATATATATATATATATATATATATATATATATATATATATTGTCACGTTTTGGGGATTAATTTCACGAATTATATGGGTTAATCTTAAACAATTGAATCTTTTTTTTACGAACAATCTTCTCATTAATAATAGCGTGATTTTTCATATACGGTATTTACATAAACCTGCAGTTTGTCTCGGCTGTCGGGTACGATTAGGTCAATTGTGACCTGTATGCCCTAGGTGTGAAAATCAGACAATTTTCTGCCGCACTTTTTCGGAGTCATTTGTAAAACAGCTCACATAACTTTTATTTTTCTTTTACGAAAAAAGCTATCTTCGCATTACTACCCGTATGATTTTTCATAAACAGTGTTTGCATCAGCCTGCTATTTGTCCCGGCCCTGGGGTAGGATAAGGTCAAATTGTGACCTGTAAGCCTCAGGCGTGAAAATCATTGCAAAGTTGATCCTCTGATACGTCAAATGTTAGTACTGCGATGAGTGATGTATAACATCGAGTCGTCACTATGAACACGGTTTGTGGTACTAATGGACCTCACCGGTGCGCGCATTTTCAGCCAATCAGAAAATATAATTAAAAAAAATTGCCGCAGCGCGGTTCAAATGCAGGGTCCCACAAGCTTTCCCGTAACTAAGCAAGGAAATGGCGAAGTGCGATACTGTTTGTGCGTATATATTTCACTGAAATGGTTAGGCATTGCCATTGGGGTACCTGCAATCGGGACGAAAACTACCCTGAAACCATCAAAGAAAAGCTTCTGGCTTTTTCTCCTCCCGAAACCAACGCAATGGGCTGAATAAAACTGAACTTGCTGTAGACCGCACACTGATAATCTCAACAGTGGGATACTACCCCCTTGCCAAGAGCAAACGCAGAGCTGTTTGTATGCGGTAAGTGCCATTTTTCTACATTGTTCTGAAAATGGTTACAATTCACTTGCGGAAGTGGTACATAATTCAGCGATCGAGTTACCACGGCCGGAGCGTACTGTAGGCCTACAATAATGTGCAAGCACTCGATATGAAGCAGTGCCGCTACACTGATCTGCACACTTGGGATGAATGTGTGTGTGTGTGTGTGTGTGTGTGTGTGTGTGTGTGTGTGTGTGTGTGTGTGTGTGTGTGTGTGTGTGTGCGTGTGATTTTAAATATGGAATGAACTCTCCAAAAATATCATAACTAAATGTGTATGCCTTTACGTTACTTCAGTTTGCACTCTCTCACTCATTGTAACAAATCACGACAAGCACAAATAGACACATTACTCCTACAGTAACACATTTCAGCAGATCTATTTATGATGAGCATATATTCATGCAACGTTTTTCTTCTCAGCATTTGTGGGATGGCGAACCCAGTGAGTTGCACCCCTACCCAATTCCAGCAGACGAGTCTCCTGCCTACAAATCCAGACTGCTCACAAAAAGGGGCAGTACAGATTCTGTAAAATCTTCGCAGGAAGATCACGTCTTGCAACATACACCTGATACTGTAGCTGGCAAGTGTGGGGCTGCAAAACAATGAGGCAAGTATATCTTTGTGTATAATGCTGACAATAAAAGCAGAGGTACATACCTAACATTTCGCTTACACTCTGTTATGACCTTTCACTTTCCAAGTCAGGCTTTCATTGTTCTTTGTAGAAAGCTGACAGTGTGAAAGAGTGATGCCATTAATGGAATGTCTGGTGTGATTTGCGATACATTTACATCCCTTTGGGTAAAAACAATAACCTGTGATATTTAGCTGGCCTCGCACCTGTTTGTGGTAGGAATATGATTTCTTCAGTCCCACGCTGGTGTTGTCATCTAATTTCACACAAAATCCTGGTAACTGACATGTCTCGAGTAGGTGTAATTTCTGGATGCGGCTGGGCATTTGACTTTGATTATGACTGTCTGGCCACTGTCGCACACTTTGAGTTGCTCCTAGAAATAGAAACTGTGGATTAACCACAATGCTGCGCTTGTGCAGGTGTCTGTCAGGAAGTACTTCTAAATATTTACTCTTGGCAGTGTCCTCATTTCGTTTACATAAAATGTGGCTGCAGCTGAGAAAAAAAGTGTGTGAAAAGATTATGTCAAGACATTTGTCAGAATCGTTTGCTTTTCTGTTTAGATCTATGTGGAAGTTTTATATTTCTAGTTTCTTGGTTGTTTTTTTTCCCCCTCTACCCAGTGATTAGAACTGGTCAGTTCTCTGTTTTTTCCTCATGTTTCTCAGGATTTGTACACTAACTGGTCAAGCAAAGACAATCCAGTTCTTGTAGGAGATCAACTGGGGACCTCGTTGTGACACACATGTCAGCGACCCTGTTGATTCCCTTGCATTGGCTCTCTTTTCAGTCTCCTGGTTTGTGGACACATATTGAGTGCAGCTTTAGAAATGCGTTTGACGTTTTAAGTTAATCATAAACATGTACTGTTTATATATTTTTTGTAATTTCTCTTTTAGGGATTTCATCATTAGACTACCCGGCCATCGCTGCAGAGTGCAAATTCTGAAATAGCAAGCTAGAAGATGAAGATAGACCTGCTGGAGGAGGAGATCAGATCAAGAATTTGACAAATCTGAATGACCCCATCTCAAGGCTGCAAAGAACTAAAGGTGTGCAGAGGCAACCAGCAGAAGGAGAAGTATTTGGAGTGGATGAGAAAAAAGGAGAGACAACTAAACAACCTGTTCCAGTTCTACACTGCATTAGCATATGTTTAAGTTTTGGTTATTTTGTCATTTTTGTTGCTAAATGGTCAATCTTTTAAGCACAAGTATAGTGAAAAAGGGCAGACTTTCAGCACCTACACTGAGACGAGTTGCGTCTGTACCCGGTCATACTGGTCTAGCAGTGTACATACACAATTCTATCAAAATATTTGTAACGAGGCGATGTGATTTTGAACTACCTAATATTGAGTCAATGTGGTTAGAAATAAAGTCGACCAAATCATCCCCTATTTTGATAGGTTTTGTGTACAGAAACCCAGCCGCCACAGCTTCGTGGCAGGACGACTTTGTAGTAATGATGGATACAGTTTTACGGAGCAAACCTGATATACATATTTTGGGTGACTTTAACGTTGATTAACAAAAGCAAGGCCATTCTTCATGGAGATCCATGTTAAATTTTCTATGTTTGAAACAGCTTGTCCAGTCACCAAAACGAGTGACTTCGTCATCTTCTACACTGATAGACCATATACACCACAAATGTCGATGTTGTACAAAATGTTCATGTACCTAATATTTCCATTAGTGATTACTTTCCAGTTTGCTTTTCATTACCTGCTCGATTACCGAAACAACCAGCTAAAGGACACACTACTATCCTTTATAGATTCTTTACAAAATTCGATCAAGATGCGTTTTTACATGACCTGTCTCAAGTGTCTTTCGGTGATGTTTATAATTTCAATGACCCTAATGAGACCCTGACCCGCTGGTATGAGCTGTTTCTCGCTGTTCTGGATAGACATGCCCCTAAGCGTACAAACGTGTCAAACATCCTATTATGCCAGAATGGCTCTCGGATGAAATTAAAGAAGCGATGGAAGTTAGAGGCATGAAAAAAGCTAAGAAATTTAATGAGTACAAAAAGCAGAGAAACCATGTCAAATGCTTAGTTCGAAAAGCCCAAAGACAAAATGCTGAACGTGTCATTGCCGGCGGAAAGGACATCCGCTCAGTCTGGCAAGTGATAAACAATTTCACCAAAGGTCACAGTAAACGGTCGCCTAATATTCCACCCGATCTCACTGCCGATGCGTTTAACGCTTATTTCCTAACTGTTGCTAAAACTCTGGCACAGACAAATACCAATGACCTTGGCAACTACACATGCTCGGATAAACTGCGTCACTATAGTCAGCAGAGAGCGGGTCACACATTTTTTGTGTGTCTCTTATGAGTATTCTGCATGTTGGTAAATCTATTTCTAGTTTAAAAAAAAAACAAATCATCTTGCGGTCCAGGCGGCATCAGTACTCAGTTTTTAAAATTATCTCTGCCATTCATTGTTGAGTCACTGACATTCATCTACAATCTAGCCATTATGCATAATGTATTTCCTAACGAATTAAAAAGAGCTAAGGTAATTCCTCTTCCCAAAAGCAAAGACTTAATCAATCTAAATGAGTACAGACCTATATCCATTTTATCATCAATTTCGAAACCACTTGAAAGACATATACATACTCATCTCCTAAATTTCCTTGAACAAAACGGGTTTTGACCTTTACATTCCTGCCAGACTACTCTAAATCACATTATTGATAAATGGCTCTCGCCATTAATCACAATAAAGTATCAGGCGCAATCATTCTTGACCTTAAAAAGGCATTCGATCTTGTCAATCATTCCATCCTCCTGAAAACTACTACTTTATCACATTAACTTGAATACTGTTTCCCTCTTGTCTTCATGTCTCAGAAACAGAACACAGAAAGTACTTCTAAATGTCAGTTTTTCATCAAACGGTGTAACGACTTGTGGTGTTCCACAGGGATCTATTCTAGGGCCTTTATTGTTTCTATTATTTATTAATGATCTGCTGCTGTGCATATGTCACCCAGAGGCTAACTGTGATTTGTTCGCTGACGACACAACTGTACACACATCTAACTAGGATCTAGCGAACATCAATGAGGTACTCCAACAGAGCCTGGACAAAGTAGCTGACTGGTGCATTAATAATCACATGATAATTAGGATTCCAACGACAAAGAGAATGTTGGTTACAAAATAGCAGAAACACCAGTGTGGACTACCAACTTTAACACTTGCCTTAGATGTCCAACCTATAGAACAAGTAACTAAGCACCGCTTGCTGGGCGTAACAGTAGACAGCCAGTTAAACTGGAAATCTCATGTTGATAATGTATGCAAAACTCTGTCCCAAAACTTTTTCCTTTTGTCTAAGCTCAGTCGTTAATCCTAACGTTTGCAAACTTTTCTTCCACGTGCATATCAAAACGCACTGTAATTACAGTTCCACTGTCTGGGATGGTTGCAGCGAAGTTCATATGAAAAAAGTGAATTCTCTGTATCGTCGAGGTGTTAAACTCATACTTCATGGACCCTACCCCACAGACAAAAAAAATTCAAATCTCTTAAATTGCTGGCATTAAACAAACAATTTGAATTTAATCGGTGTGTATTAATGTACAAGATGCTACACGAGAGAGCCCCAATCCATTTGCAAACTTTGTTTTCAGACAATTATAGACAAAACACGAGAAACAGGTCGCTCCACCCACCAAGAACAAGATTAGATATATACTAATAGTCAAAACTTAAAGGGAAAGCCCACTTTTTGGTGTCATTGTTTATCGCTGCAAGTACGCTAATAAAACACAATGTTCTTTCGATCCAAATGGGTTAAAAGTTGACCTTAGACAGTTCACTGTACAGGGAACAATAGACAACAATTCATCAATTTCCACGAACGTGTCAAACGCACGTGAAACATCGTAAGTTTTTGTGATAAGATGTGCGATCTTGGCAAGCGTACCAAAGGCAGGCAGGTGGAAAAACTTCGTAAAGTCATGATGTACCTGCTAAAGGGGTCTGTTGTGAACACTGAGCACCTTTGTTTCACTACAAATGCCGGTACAGTAAGGGCATTATTGTCACTTTCCTAACCATGCCACCACGATGAAGCCTAATACCTGTAGATCAAGCCCGGGCGCTAGCATGGCTGCAGGATGGAATTTCCGGATGAGAAGTTCGGAGACGTTTTGGGGTGTCCCATTCTTCCACGCGTATATCAAAACGCACTGTAATTACAGTTACATTGTCTGGGACGGTTGCAGCGAAGTTCATATGAAAAAAAGTAAATTCTTGAAAATCTTGAAAATCCACTGGGCAGAGAAGATCAGCAACGTCAGACTCTGGGAGAGAACAGAGCAGATAACAGCTGAGAATGAAACTGGACAAAGAAGATGGGGATGGATTGGTCACAGTCTGAGAAAGCCAGTTTCCAGTATCACTAGGCAGGTATTGTCATGGAACCCCCAGGGAAAGAGGAAAAGAGGCAGGCCGAGAAACACATGGCGTCGAGACCTCCAAGCGGACATCAAGAGACTGAATCACCTGGAGTAAAATCGAAGGAGAAGCACAGGACAGGAGTCACTGGAGGTCTCTCGTCGATGGCCTCTACCCTGGGAGGGGTGACAGGCGTAAGTAAGTAAGTAAGTATCCAGTGATCCAAAGGCTGCTGGCACGATCCCAAAAAACTGGAAGGGCAGAACGACGACCCTGCTCAGGACGCCCGCACTGCATCAGCAGAAGGGAGGACAGATACCTCTGTGTGGCGGCTCTGCGCGACCAAACTGTCACGTCAACCACTCTGCGATGTCAACTGATGCAAGCTGCAAATATTAACGTCAGCAGAAGCAGTCTGCCGACTTCTGCGTGAAATTGACCTGGCTTCATGCAGAGCAGCAGTGAGGATACCCCTCACTACAGCTCATCGCAGAGCCCAGGTTGCATGGTGTCGTCAACATGCGGGGTGGAACAGACTCCAGTGGACTCAGGTTCTGTTTACTGATGAGTCACGGTTTACTGTGTCCTTCAACGAGGGCAGGGTGAGGGTCTGGAGACGCCATGGCGAGCGATTCACGGATGGATGCGTCCAAAAGGTCGATCGCTATGGACGAGGCTCAGTCATGGCCTGGGCAGGCTTCAGCAGGGAAGGCAGGACCCCCCTCCACGTCATCCGAGGCACGCTGACTGGACTTGTGCAGCCCCTCATCCAGCCAGCTCTCCGAGCCATAGGCGCCAAAGCTGTTCTGCAGGACGACAAAGCTCGACCTCATCGCGCCCGTGTGGTAGATTAGTACCTTCAGCAATGGGGCATCATGAGGATGGAGTGGCCAGCTCGTTCACCTGATCTGGCTCCCATCGAGCACCTCTGGGATGTGCTACTGCAACGTGTAATCAGCAACAACCCCCACCCCCCCCCCCAACTCAAGGCGTCGCTCAGCTGACTCAGTTCCTGCACCAAGAGTGGGAAGCGATCCCAAAACACGTTCTCCGAACCCTGGTGAACTCCATGCGTCAATGCTGCATTGAATGCTAGCTGCAAACGGTGGGTACACATGCAACTGACTGGACCAGTCTTGTGTGACTCTTCAAATGAGGGATGGGTGAACATTCTAACGTACTGCTGTTTTTCAATTGCTTGATTTACTCAAAACTTAAATGAAATTGTTACTGAATAAATTAGCAAAGTACCGTCTCCAAGTATTGTTACATTATTTGTGTGGTGTTGTCCATGCGTCTGCCACAAAAGGTGGCCCTTATGTTTGACCATTAGTGTATATAAAACTAGCCTGGCCTTTTCAGGTGCAAAAGCATGGAATTATTTACCCCAGCATCATAAGTCTATTTCTAAATTTAGTATATTAAGGATCGCCTTTATCACTTTTTATTTCTAAACTAATACCACGATTTAATTTTCCTATATTAATGCTGTACTCTCAGAGACATGTTCTATTTATGAGATGACCTTCAGCTGATGCCGATGTTATTATGTTGTTGTTTTTTTGTTGTTGTTTATGTTGTTTTGTTTGTTTTTGGTTTGTGTTTTCTTTTCGTCTTTTATGTTTTTCGTACATAAATGTTCTTGATACGATGTTTTGTAATTGTTGTTTTTCATTAATATTTTCTTGTGTTGCTCGATGTATATTTATGTGTGTAGTGTAGCAGGACAGTTTGTAAGAGAGGCATTCGCATGCCTAAAACTTTATCCTGAATAAAAACGTTTCATCATCATCATCAACATCATCATCATCATCATCATCACTCTCTCTCTCTCTCTCTCTCTCTCTCTCTCTCTCTCTCTCTCTCTCTCTCTCTCTCTCTCTCTCTCTCTCTCTCTCTCTCTCTCTCTCTCTCTCTCTCTCTCTCTCTCTCTCTCTCTCTCTTTCATGTTTAATGTCTCCTAATCTTTTCTTTGTGTAATTTGGTACTATTATAATTATTACCCTGTGTTTGTAGAGTAGCAATGGCACGTGTGAAAAATGGCACATATGCTCATTTCTTCATCCGTTGAGAAATAAAGTTTCATTTCCTTTCATTTCTCTCTCAGTATCGTGATGCTATAATGCGTGCTGACGGAGAAAGGCTTTCTTTTAACCTCTTGTGCGTTTAGTCACTGACACTGTTACCAGTACTATTGCTGCTTGCACACAAGGGTTAAACATAAACATTTGTTCAATTCACTGGCATCAACCTCAACACTGAAAATGCTCGGTTGAGCTGTACTGTGTAACACAAATATTCGTTACCTCTTGTAGGTCATTCAGAAAAGGATCAACGGATCGGTGGATTTCTACCGCGACTGGCAAGAGTACGAAATTGGATTTGGTGACGTCTCCGGGGAATTCTGGCTTGGTATGTGTACTCGTGCACAACAGGCCATCCGGCCGAAGTCGGACGCCGTTGGCCCGCGCACAGCCGTGCGCGGGCCAACGGCGACCGACGTCGGCCCCATGGCCTTTTCGCGCTGAGAAGGGTGTTCGGTTGCATGCGTGCGTGTACACGATCAAACTTCTACTTATATTTCTATCTATCTATCTATATCCCGTAGACGTGCCGACCATTGGGGCACCACTGATGACTTGGCAACCAGGTCCCTTCATTCCTCTCTGTTCTCTGCCATTCTTAGCGTATCACCCAGCCTCAGTCCTGTCCACTCTGAGATATTGTCCTCCTATCTTTTCCTCTGTCTTCCTCTCCTTCGTCCTCCTTGCACAGTGCCCAGCAGGATTGTTTTGGCAAGCCCTGCTGAACGCGTGACATGCCCATACCACTTCAGTCTGCGTTTTTTTCCACAATGGCTAATAGGTCTTCATAGGGCCCGATGGATTGCCTGATTCTGCTTTCCACTTCCTCGTTCGTGATGTGATCTCTGTATGAAATGACAAGCAGCCTTCGAAAACATCTCATTTCAGTGGCTTGTATACTCCTTTCAAGGTCTGCTGTGAGGGCCATGACTCGCAGGCATACAAGAACACTGAGATTACTAAGGAGCGCGTCAGTCTGATCTTGGAGCAGAGCGTAATGTTTCTGTCCTTCCATATGGTCTTCAATCTTGTCAGTGCTGTTGTTGTCTGCGCAATCCTGGACAGTATTTCTGGTTTTGATCCCCCATCTGTCACAATGGCTCCTAAGTATTTGAATTTATTTACTGTTTCTAGTTTTTGGCTTTTAATCATGACGTCAGTGCCAATGCCACTGGTGTTATTTGTCTTCAGTTTGGTCTTCTCTGCACTAATTTCCATCCCATACGTAATGGCTGTACTGTCCAGCCTTTCCACCAGCTGAGCTAGCTCCTTTTCTGTTCCTGCAAGGCCATCAATGTCGTCCGAAAAGCGCAAGTTCGTGATTGTTCTGCCTCCAATACTGACAGTCCCTTCATGATCTTTCAGAGCGTCTGTCATAATTCTTTCCAGGAAGATGTTGAAAAGAGTAGGTGAGAGCAATCAGCCTTGTCTATATTTAGAACCAGAATAAGAATAAAAAAGGTTGAGTGTATGTTTAAGGGTTAACGACTTTATTTCTCCCTTCACCAAGGCGGTGACGCCTATTTAATAACTCTCACGATTCTGTTGGCTCTGATCCCAGACGTCCTGTGCACAACGCTCGTCTGTTGCTGTTCCCGCCGTTCTAAACGTTCCATATTTAGACCGAAGTCCGCTGTGTAGCAAACGTCAAACGACCTCGCAGAGGTGACGGAAGCAGCCACTGCATGGTGTCACGAAAACACCCTACTGCAGCTTGTATTTTATAGCGCCTTTTTGCAAAACGACGGAGTCTGAGGATTTGATGGCAAAATCTTGCCGTATTTAGATTTCTTGCAAGTTCCGTGTGTATACGTAAAACGCTACTTCATTAGTTATTTACTTGTTAGTTTATTATTTTTTGCATGATATAGTGCCAACAGTCGGCAGATGTGATTTCGAGACTTGAATTAAATTGGCCCAGACATTTAGCCGACATTCTGATTCGGGTCGAATAATCACATCTGTCGGTTATCCTCTTCATATCAAGCACAGTAATTTGTTTCAAAAGTCCAAAAGAAAACTTTACCTCCGTGTGAGTCGTGTGAAGTTGCTGGATTGTTCTTGAAATTTGTATTAGTATAAAACACGGTGTTAGGAAATGTGTGTCTGCATTGTATGGGAGACGCAATGTATCAGAATTGCGAATGCATTGTACGAGACAGTGTCCCAAAGTGTGGATGCATTTGTGGACGCATTGTGCTGAGAGTGCATCGTGAGAATAAAGTACTGTTGGAACTGTTACTCCAGTGTGGTCTACAAACTTGTGCCACGTGTGACGAGTTGCAGCTGAGTGAATTTTTGTTGTTGCAAGAACCCTACGTGAGTGCATCTGGTGTGATTGTATCATACTACGACTACGACTACCACGTAACATTAGGCACCTCCGACGAGACTTCATCGGTTAGCTCGGTGGAAATGTTAGCCGGAGACAACAACCAGCAATGAAACGCAGAGATGGCGACATCCGAGATGGAAACATTCCTGAAGGAAAAGAGACTGGAGAGAGAGAAGAAGAAAGAAGAAAAAAACTAGAAAGAGAAAAAAGAAAAGAGATTGGAGAGAGAAGAAAGAGCCAAAGAGCGTGAGATCAAGAGACGGCGAGAACAGATCTATACACAATCACCCTTCAAAAATGCTGATCATTTATTTAAGGGAGGTGTTGCGCTATAGACTCATACACGCACTCACGCATGCGCGCGCGGACGTATACGCACGCACGCTCGCGCGCACACACACACACACACACACACACACACACACACACACACACACACACAGTCACGACTAGGGAGGGACAGACGAGAATGGAAGATAGAATAGAGGTAGAACCCCCCAAATGTCCCGACTAGAGAGATAGACGAGAATGAAGGTTAGGAGTAGAAGAGAAGAAAATAGATAAAGAACCCTAGCGTCTTGCCTCAAGACAGGTTACAGCTCAGCACAAGCAACACAACACATTTTACTTTACAAGTACACTCAATCTTTATTACTATTACACTAACTATCCCCCTTTCCTTCCTTCCCACCGACACTTCCCCTCCCTACCCCCTCCTCCTCTTCCCCTCCCGAAAAAAAAAAGAAAGAAAAGAAAAACAAAAGGGAAAAAAACTAAACCAAGGTAAATACTACTTCCACAGCATCAGCATCGCATCGAGTGGTGCAAACAAACACTCCCCCACGCTACGCAGCACTGTTGCTCCACAATAATAATAAAAGTCAGGTTACAGTCCTCCGAACTGACGGTTGAAAAACGTTATTTACAATATACTGTTCATATACAAGAATCATGTAACTACACAAAGGCAGAGTGAGTGACGGAAAGCTGAATAAGAATGGGACCACCGTGGTAAGTCGACGAACGCCTGTGGATCCCTCCCGTCCGGCTTCCTTAACGGTCGTACAGCTTCGCGGGTCTTCTCTCTCTCTCTCTCTCTCTCCGTTTCCCTGGCGCGAGGTCTGGTTGCAATGGCGACACGCAGCTTCGGCAGTACAAATGACCGCGCCCCTTCCACGCCGACACCCGGTCCAGCGAGGCGTGGTTGGTCCTAATGCGGGCCTCCAACCGGTCCCGACCCCGAACGTCAAAATGCAAAACAAAAGCAGAAGCCTAAACGGCCTCGTAAGTAATAATAAAATAATAATTACGGTATTTATAATGCGCTTATCTTATAATAATTATAACTCTAAGCGCGCACTCACAACTCGCGCACGCATGCGCACGCTTTAGAAAATGACTCACGTACCACAAGCAGTGAAATACATTACGACGGTCAGCTTGGGGTGGGGAGTGTGGTGATATAGAGCTAAAACTGTTGAAAGAGGTGAGTTTTGAGGGCGGACTGGAAGGAGGAGAGAGAGAGTGTTTCTGACGGAGAGTGAGTGGCAGAGTGTTCCAGGTGGATGGACCGTAGACGGAGAAGGAGCGGGGGCCGAAAGTGTTAAGTTTGGTACGAAGGATGTGGAGGCGGAGAGGGTCGGAGGCAGAGCGGAGGGAGCGGGAAGGTGTGTAGGGGTGAAGTAAGTTGGAGAGATAGGCAGGAGCGCAGTTTAAGCGATTTGTAGCAGAGAGACAGAATTTTGTATTGGATGCGTTGGGGGATGGGGAGCCAGTGAAGGAGTTCGAGCAGGGGTGTGATGTGGTCGGATTTTTTCTTTCCGAGGACGAGGCTGGCAGCATTGTTCTGGACGCGTTGGAGAGTGAAAATGGTGGAGTGAGGGAGGCCGGAAAGGAGAGAGTTGCAGTAGTCGATGCGAGATAAGATGAGAGAGACAGCAAGTTTGGTGGCAGCTTCGGTAGTGAGGTATTTTCTGATCTGACTGATGCGGTGGAGGTGGAAATAGCATGCCTGGGCCGTGGCGGAGACGAAGCTGGTCATGGACAGAGAGGAATCGAGGATGACGCCGGGGTTCTTGGCCGAGTCAGAGAGGGAGATGGGGGTGCTGTCGAGTTGAAGGTGGAGAGAGGGAGGGAGCTGGGAGAGTAAGTAACGTAAACCAGTGGGTCGTTAAAACAGCTAACCTCCCATACCCACCCTGCTTGGTTTACAAAAACACTACCACTAACCGTTCAAGCACTCGACCTTCACCCCTGTGACACGTGCTTTCCAAACCAAAAATTACACAAAAACCAAAACAATGAAAGTTCTCAAACGTTATAAAAGCCTTCCTAACATTCTCTGCACTTTCACAACAAGCGAATACAACATTTCACCAACCAGTTAAAAACAACTAATAATTACAGAACCAAACAATAACGCCAAAACAATACTTCCCTTTAACACCCATCGAGTTCTACCATCCCTTCCCCCCCCCCACCACCCCCCCCCTCCCCCCCCGATAACCCTAGACCTAGCACATAGTACAAAACACCTACAACAACCATAACATGACAAAACATCCGCACGCGGGATTTTTACGCACTCACCTCCTCTGCGACCCGTCACAACCGCCGACACCCGTAGGCACAATAACCCCAGTCTCCGGCCTCCAACGACCACGGGACTGGACCGGCGCTGTGTCACTGACTCTCACAAACGGTCAGTTACTGACTACCAACAGTCAGCTGGGCAAGACAACCTGGTCTAATCGAGTACAGCTGCGAACTAAACTATTATTCCCTTGCTACCGACAAGGTAAACTCGGCAGTGAACACACTACCGTATCCACTAGCGCGCCCCGCACGTGCAAAACAAGGAACACTAACCCGTCTCTACCAACATGAAAACAACTCACTATTCCTACACTGACCGGTGCTTCGGTAACTTTCGACTACCACTGTCAAAACAGTCACTAACCGTGACACTCACACACACACACACGCACGCACGCACACGCACGCACGCACACACACACACACACACACACACACACACACACACACACACATACACACACACACGCTACTACTTTTATGTTTGATAAAAACGAACGTGTTCTTGTAGAGTATACCGCCCAGTCTCCAATCTCTCTTTCCTGTCCAAGCTTCTTGAGAAGGTTCTCCTCAGACAGCTCAACCTCCACCTCGCCGACAACAACCTCCTCAGTCCCTTCCAGTCTGCCTATCGCAAACATCACAGCACTGAAACAGCCCTTCTACATATCTTAAACGACCTGCTTCTCTCCACCGACTCGGGCAACATCTCCCTTCTTACGCTACTCGATCTCTCTGCCGCCTTCGACACCATAGACCACTCTATCCTCCTCCATCGCCTTCACCACTCCTTTGGCATCACTGACGCTGCTCACTCCTGGTTTCTCTCCTACCTGTCCGACAGACAGCAATCAGTCACCATCGACGGCGTCTCCTCCAACCCAGTCAGGCTCTCCTGCGGCGTTCCACAGGGGTCCGTCCTGGGTCCGGTCCTTTTCACACTCTACACCTCTCCCCTGTCTAACATCATCCAGTCTCACCACATACACCACCACCTCTATGCTGACGACTCAAAACTACTAGACAAAGACAAACTCGACAACACTCAGTCACTACTGACTCGCACGGCTGACTGCTACGAAGACGTGAAAAACTGGATGACAGCAAACAAGCTCAAACTGAACGACGACAAAACGGAAGCCATGCTGGTAGGCACTCGCCAGAAACTTTCCCAGCTCCCCCCTTCTCTCCACCTTCAACTCAACAGCACCCCCATCTCCCTCTCTGACTCGGTCAAGAACCTCGGCGTTATCGTCGATTCCTCTCTTTCCATGACCAGCTTCGTCTCCGCCACGGCCCAGGCATGTCATTTCCACCTCCGCCGCATCAGTCAGATCAGAAAATACCTCACTGCCGAAGCTGCCACCAAACTCGCTGTCTCTCTCATCTTATCTCGCATCGACTACTGCAACTCTCTCCTTTCCGGCCTTCCTCACTCTACCACTCTCACTCTTCAGCGCGTCCAGAACAATGCTGCCCGCCTCCTCCTCAGAAAGAAAAAATCCGACCACATCACTCCCCTGCTCAAGCTCCTTCACTGGCTCCCCATCCCACAACGCATCCAATACAAGATTCTGTCTCTCTGCTACAAATCCCTGAACAACTACGCTCCTACCTATCTCTCCAACTTACTTTACCCCTACACTCCTTCCCGCTCCCTCCGCTCCGCCTCCGACCCTCTCCGCCTCCTCATCCCCCGCACCAAACTCAGCACTTTCGGCCCCCGCTCCTTCTCCGTCTACGGTCCATCCACCTGGAACTCCCACTCTCTCTCCGTCAGAAACACTCTCTCTCCTCCTTCCAGTCCGCCCTCAAAACTCTCCTCTTTCAACAGTTCTAGCACTATACCACCACACTCCCCACCCCAAGCTGACCGTCATAATGTATTTTCAGTATTTGTGGTACGTGAGTCATTGTCTAAAGCGTGCGCATGCGTGTACGAGTTGTGAGTGCGCGCTTAGAGTTATTATTATTATAAGATAAGCGCATTATAAATACCGTAATTATTTTATTATTATTTCGCTTTTCAGGATTAAAGAACATCTACACCATGACGTCTTCAGAGCACTACACACTGCGAGTGGACCTGGAGGATTTCAGTGGGAAAACAGCCTACGCTGAGTACATTGACTTCCACATCAGCGGTCCTGAGGACAACTACAGGCTGGATGTTTCTGGCTACGTCAACGGGACTGCGGGTGAGTGGATTTTCTACAGTGTAACTACGAGCCATGCCGGCAATTATACAACACACGTGCAGTAAAAAAAAAAAATAAAAAAAAATTAAAAAAAAATAAAAAAAACTTTAGTTTAACACATTCTGCCTCAGGACCGAAATCCCCAATTTTTGAAGTTGCCCTCTTGAGGAATGTATTGCAATTCTAGAGACAGATCGAGCATGATAGTTCAAGGGTGGTGCCAGAATAGCTTGGCGCCTATGGGCGCCAAGCTATTCTGGCACCACCCTTGAACTATCATGCTCGATCCATGTCTTGCTATGGATTTTTCGAGGCTGAATGAGTTAAATTTGTTTATCTAAACATAGTGTAACTGCTGATATAGACCGTTTGACATCGGAACGCACAGCGTTTTTCGCAAATCTTAGAACAAAAATCATTCAATGACATTTGACCTAATACGATTTATTTTTAAGAAACTCAGACAATGTGCCATGTTGCTGTACAGTGGTAAAAGAACGGATTTTTTCATGAAATTACATTCCTAAATGTGCACCAGATATATTAAGCCCGTAAGTCCAGTACGAGAAATATCCATTTTAACGTGTTTTCAGACCTGAAACAGCGCAGGCATACATGAAGTCTGCATGCTTGACCTCGATATTGAAATCTGCTGGGGCTCTATTTAGGGCATTGATAATGACTCGTTCTGGACTTTTCACGACCGTAACAGCAAAATCTACAAACCATATGAGTTCATTAAAAAATATTCCATATTACGTCAATTGGCACTAAACGATATTTGATTTTAATGTGGTTCAGAAAGTATTTCTCTGCGGAGATATTTGGGAAAAACGTTGTGCGTTTCGATGTCAAACGGCCTGTACTGTGAGAACGTGTTCTGCAAACAATGCACACACTGGACAGACAACTTAGCATGTCAAACAGCAAACCTACTGTAGTAGTAGCAGCGCCATTATTGTTTTAATTTCTACTGCAATATCACGTTCACACTGGTCGTCGACAAGAGGGGGTTAGAATTTAGTATTGACTAGTTTACCTGATATCGCTAGTGACGCGCTGTTTGTATATATATATATATATATATATATATATATATATATATATATATATATAATATATATATATATATATATATATATATATATATATATATATATATATATATATATATATATATATATATATATATATATTTAAAGAACTCCGTCTTTGAGAAGGTGGGGGTGGGGCCAGCAAAAGAAAATCTGGCGGGGATTGGAGTGGAGGTTCCTTTTAATGGCCAATCATCGTTGTCGGTATGATTCCATTGAACCAGCTACTTATTATTGGCGGTGTCTACATTCACCGTTCATTTCGCTGGCTTCATTAACAAATTCAGACAAACAATAAAAAATAAAAAGAAGAAGAAGAAAAAAATCCAGACCAAACATCTGACTGCCAAGAGTGTAAAATGCAGAGAATAACCCAACGAAGAAAGCAGCACACTTAGAAAAGACAGTTATCACACAGCTTGTTAATATTTCGGTTATTAATATTAAGCTTTCATTCCATATCCTTCAGTTGTCACTTCTACACGCACCGATACCATAAGATTAGTGGTGTTTGTTTGTCTATTTCAAAAAAGATAAAAGATAACTGAAATATTTATCAATTGTTTTGTAAATGTCTTTTTTAAGCGTGCTTCTTTCCTCGTTTGGTTTTTCTCAGATAAAAAAAAAGAGGCACGAACCTATGCTAGACACCCGACAAAAAAGATCATCTTTCGAATTTGTTGTCAGCGTAGTCCCGTGATAGGGGTATTGTCACTGCTGGTCTGCTCTGTAGCTACGCTTAGTCGAGGTGTCATCCACTTCAGCTTACACACGCATGTTTTTCAATGCGTGTGAACAAAATAATTTGTGATGTTTGGTATTGTTATTATTGTTGTTGCTGCTGTTATTATTGCCTCGTGTTACTGATTTCTTCTCTTGCCGGATAACAAGCAATGTGGTGCTGGCGTTTCCAGCTGCCAGGGGACAGACCTGTCTAAAGGTGAATGTGCAGCCGGCGCTGGATAACGCGTCCGCCTGAGGTACGCGGATATACAACAGGCCAGCAAGAGGCATAGACCCTCATGAGCCACCGCTTGCGCGGTGGCTCATGAGGGTCTATGCCTCTTGCCGGCCTGTTGTATGCATCTTGTATTTGGCGTGTGACTGTCGGTCTCTGTGTGATGTTAGTGAAGGGGTTGAGATTATCATAGCTGACAAACCAACCCACTGTGTTGCAGGGCAAGAGACAGGTTACGGGCTGACCTACAACAACAACGCGAGTTTCACGACCAGAGACAGGGAGCACGACGGGCGTATTGATGGCTTCAGCTGTGCTATGCTGTATCAAGGCGCCTGGTGGTACACTGAAGGCTGTGGCTATACCAACCTTAACGGTGTGTACAAGCCCGCGGGACACAATTATGTCGGCGCCATCTTCTGGTATGGATTGGCAGGCACTCAAGCACTGAAGAGGGCGGAGATGA
Source organism: Semisulcospira habei (assembly GCA_036245525.1). NCBI lineage: Eukaryota > Metazoa > Mollusca > Gastropoda > Semisulcospiridae > Semisulcospira > Semisulcospira habei. Next base: position 51,105,066 of record BTPG01000002.1, on the reverse strand, counting down.
AGATAAGACCCGCTTAGAACTCCTGTACTGTGGTCCTTGTATTTTTTTTGTTTTCTAATTGTTCCGGCGGCCTTCCTTCGTAACGAGCGCTTTTTTATGAGGCTTCCCTTTACATAGGACACCACGGACTCTGTTTAAAAAAAAAAAAAACAACACCTCATTCTACCCCTGACACACCACAGCAAGGTATGGATCGATCATGACGGTTCAAGGGTGATGCCAGAATAACTTGGCGCCTATGGGTTATCACCCCTGAGCTATCATGGTCGATCTGTGTCCTGCACTGCAATGCTGTCTTCATGGACGGCAACATGTGGGGATTTCGGCCTCAGGGTACAATGAGTTAAATACTTTCTCTTATAAAGGCCTCTCTGACTATGTCAGTTCTTTTAAGAGGCTTCCTTTCACCAAAGGCCTATCCGACTTTATCATTTTATGAAAGACTTCGAACTTCGCCATTTTGTTAACGCTTCTTTTCGCCTAAGGCCTCCCCGACTGATAGACAGATTACATTATATTTAACCACATTTTGCTTGATATAGTGCCGATAACAGGCAGATGCGATTACGAGATCCGAATCAAAATGCCCGAGTCGTAAGGGTTGACATTTTGATTCGGGTCAAGTCATCACATCTGTCGGTTATCAGCACTGTATCAAGCAAACGTTGGCTCAGTTTATGTACCCAGTCCAAAACAAAATTTAATCTCGCGTCGATCACTTTGCGGCTGATTGCGGTGTTCAGACAGAATATGTGATTGGCAGACGACTGCGTTTCTGATTGTCGACTTAGCGCGCAGATTTCGTCTATGAAAAATAATCATTGCTTTCTACTCGTAATTAGATCACAGATAATGACGGAAAATACCAGCAGGTTTGTTTATTTTGCCTTTTTCTCGAGTTGTCACTTACGCTATCGCTAGGGGGCGTCTTGTCAATTTCATTCATTCAGCGATTCGTTTTGCTCGTGTTCTGGCGTCTGATGTCCATTCATGCGTGTGTATGGGAAATAAATTCAAGCGTAAGTTCACAAAGAAGTATTTAATCACTATTGCATATAAGGCAGTTGTTAATGTTGCAGTATGAGCATATTTCGCGTTTCCGTTTTGACAAATTATGCACGTGTCAGGATTGGACTTTGTTGAGTCTTCAAAGGATTTTGGGGAAAAGGTATATCAAGCAAATATATCAATATACTTGTTATCCAACTGATATAGGAATACATTTGCCAAACAAGGGGAAAGTGTATGGAGTGGGTACATATATAGATACTACGCTACTGTAGTAACGCCTGGTTACTGTGACCAGCAGAGAATATTTATTTATCAAACGGCATCAAGACTGGGCGTTTTAATTGTTGGTGCTTCGCTATTATATAGTATTAGTAACTAGTACTGCAATACAACCCGTGTGAATTTTGACTTTCGTTTCACGTGTTTTATTTGAGTTAATATTGAGTGCGAGTGGCTGTCCTTGTGAGACATCCTGACACGACTAAACATTTACAGACACATCCACCGTCACACAAACACAGCACACGGCCAGCGACACTACATCAATACGAGGCACAGTGCATACGCGTCACTGGTTTGAAAAGACAACAACAACAAGATGAGGATTTCATCCCAAAGTCTACCGTTTTGTTTGGAGCTCACGTGCGTTTTTCTTTTAGGAACATTCAGAGTTGTTCATATTTTTAAGCTTATCTTTCTGATCCATTTCCCTCCTCTCTAAGCCAACCTCTGATCAACACAGACGCCGGCGCATATAAATAAAGATGGACACACAGCGCTTCCCGCCATTAGTACGCTCTGTGGGCTGGAGTAGCGACAGGAATCCTAAAGAAGAAGAATAGCACGAGAAGCAAAATGACATCGCCACACAGCCTCTTTCAGTTCCAGGGCTGACTGTGAGATGGGAGTAAATAGTGGCTCCAAAACTTGCAAAAATGAATTAATTATTATTGAAAAAGTTGAAAAGGTACAACGCTGGATTAGGAACTCATTAGTATGTCCCTTTAATTCCCCCCCCCCCCCCCCCCACCCGGCCTGATCTGCACGGCGATATGGCCCACACAAACACAAACGTCAGAATGGCACACACAAAAACAGGCGGCAGACACACGGCGCTCCTTACCGGTTTTAAGTTTTCTGGGCCACAGCCATTTTGAAGAATAAGGTGGAATGACCCATGCCCACAAAGCCTCATCTGTATATATATATATATATATATATATATATATATATATATATATATATATATATATATATATATATATATATATATATGAGCTTGCATGCATATTCCACCTTTTCCACAATACGTTCGCAAATATCATACAATCTGCAAGACAGACCGATAATGAGCCGGGAGGGTGTTTTCTAGGTCAGTCATGTGACCAAGCACTGACCAATCACCAAATAGGAACTTTTCATGATGGCGGCTACTTTTGATATTAAAACGCTGTTCGCATGGTCACAGAAATGTATTCATTAAAAATCAGTATCGTTATAACTGTCAAAATCCGGGTTTGTAAACACTATAGCGATGATTCCTGATTATTCTTATAGCAAATATAGGGTCCTAAAAGCGCTCAACTCGTCGCATTTTAAACTGCATTATGGTACAACGCATTGTAAATCAGAAAGAAACACAACACTGTGTACTTTGCATTTAGTTTATTTTGTGGACTCAAGCCTTGGCGTATAGACGTTAACATAGGCAGAATCTAAATTTTTATTCCGAATCATTTTCTTGCCAACAAGTAGCAGTCGCTCGCCCTACCTTTCTTTCCCATAGGCCTTTTCAGGGTCACTGTGTTTGGCTGATGTGAACGAATAAACTAAAGTTTAAAACGAAACCTTTGCAATGACCCAGACGAGTATCCAAAGTTGTTTTAGTTGTCAGAGTAACAGGGACTCTTACATTTTCAAACTCCGGGGGTAACATCCTTATGTGTGATGTCTTTTTGGCTGTTGCATACTGATAACACGAACTCCTTTTCGAGGCAGTGAATAGTGGTACCTTGCATTCATTTAGTTTCTCTTGTGGACGCAGATCCTCGAGCACAACTCAAAGTAAAATGTGTACGGGGAGATATTTGGCTGCATGTAGGTAGGTGACATGTGAATGTTTAGGTGGTATTTATTCTTTGAGCATATTCGTCACCCACTGAAATCTGAAATGGTTAGCCGAGGAGAAGCAGAAGTAACCTAACATAAGGAGGAATATCTCCACAACGAGTGGTTCAATTTTGAAGGTTCATTTTGTTTCTAATGTTCAACAGTGTCCAAATGTATAAGCCATTTTAAAACTTGAACAGTTCTTCACTGTTATTTTTTGTTGTCATTGCTGTCACCTGCAATTAGCGTACCTGGCAGAACGAACCACATGCAGCAGAAAAAGAAATGAGAAGAAAAAAAAACTATTTTCAAAACTAGAATTAATCAAGAACACGATGCATCTATGTTTCGCGTGGAAAAATGTGGTTTTTACACAAAACATAGCGACTGAACAGTGGCCAAAATGCCACACAGCCATTGAGTAATACCCACTGCGCCAGCCAGCCATCCACGAGGAACTACTTTTTAGTATGGTATACCATGCATGTCATAGACACTACTGTTGGCATCTTCATTAGACTAACTGCTAAACACTTTCAATCATTTCACATCTCTCGCCACACCACACATATCGCAGCATACAGTAAAAGTCCAGATATTTCCAGTAATTGTTTTTATTTTCAGTGCACTTATTGTGTGTATATCCTCTCATTGTAAGACACATTAGCACTTGAAAATCATGTTTGTTTGTTTTTTAATTTAAAAAAGAAAAAGTGATTACATACACTTATAAAAGCCATCAATTACATGCATTACTTAGTGTTACAAACTGTAAGGATGTTTGAAGGCTGTGAAAAAAAGCAACAGTAAAGTGACAGAGACACATATAACTATGTCTGGCGCTCATCTGACCTCACCGTTCACAGAGAGATCTTCCAAACCACCAGATCCAAAGTCTGCAGAATGATCTCCGACTCCAAACGCAAACACCTTCAAAACAAAATCCTGGAATCCACTTCTTCCAAAACCCTCTACGCTACCATGAACACACTCCTAGGCACTTCTAAAGACTCTCCTCTTCCCAACACACACAGCAAAGAAGAACTTCCGTCCGCTTTTCCCTCCTATTTCTCCGACAAAATCCAAACTCTGCGCAACACACTCGACACTCTGCCTTCTCCACCTTGCCTTCCTGACCCACCCTTTTCCGGCACTCCCCTCTCGTCCTTCCGCCCCGTCTCTCAGGATGAAGTCCTCAAGACTATAAAGTCCATGCCTTTCAAAACCTGCGAACTAGACCCCCTACCAGCTTCCCTCTACCGGGACGACCTCCCAAAACTTTTGCCCTTCATTACCGACATCATCAACACATCTCTAGAGAATGGCTCCGTCCCCGATATCTTCAAGTCCGCCATCGTCCGTCCTCTCCTAAAAAAACACAACCTCGACCCAAACAAACTCAAGAACTACCGACCAGTCTCCAATCTCTCTTTCCTGTCCAAGCTTCTTGAGAAGGTTGTCCTCAACCAACTCAACCTCCACCTCGCCGACAACAACCTCCTCAGTCCCTTCCAGTCTGCCTATCGCAAACATCACAGCACTGAAACAGCCCTTCTACATATCCTTAACGACCTGCTTCTCTCCACTGACTCGGGCAACATCTCCCTTCTTACGCTACTCGATCTCTCTGCCGCCTTCGACACCATAGACCACTCTATCCTCCTCCACCACCTTCACCACTCCTTTGGCATCACTGACTCTGCTCACTCCTGGTTTCTCTCCTACCTCTCCGACAGACAGCAGTCCGTCACCATCGACGGCGTCTCCTCCAACCCAGTCAGGCTCTCCTGCGGCGTTCCACAGGGGTCCGTCCTGGGCCCGGTCCCTTTCACACTCTACACCTCCCCCCTGTCCAACATCATCCAGTCTCACTACATACACCACCACCTCTACGCTGACGACTCACAACTACTAGACAAAGACAAACTCGACAACACTCAGACACTACTGACTCGCACGACTGACTGCTACGAAGACGTGAAAAACTGGATGACAGCAAACAAGCTCAAACTGAACGACGACAAAACGGAAGCCATGCTGGTAGGCACTCGCCAGAAACTTTCCCAGCTCCCTCCCTCTCTCCACCTTCAACTCGACAGCACCCCCATCTCCCTCTCTAACTCGGTCAAGAACCTTGGCGTTATCCTCGATTCCTCTCTTTCCATGACCAGCTTCGTTTCTGCCACGGCCCAGGCATGTTATTTCGACCTCCGCCGCATCAGTCAGATCAGAAAATACCTCACTACCGAAGCTGCCACCAAACTCGCTGTCTCTCTCATCTTATCTCGCATCGACTACTGCAACTCTCTCCTTTCCGTCCAGAACAATGCTGCCCGCCTCGTCCTCAGAAAGAAAAAATCTGACCACATCACACCCCTGCTCAAGCACCTTCACTGGCTCCCCATCCCCCAACGCATCCAATACAAGATTCTGTCTCTCTGCTACAAATCCCTGAACAACTACGCTCCTGCCTATCTCTCCAACTTACTCCACCCCTACACTCCTCCCCGCTCCCTCCGCTCTGCCTCCGACCCTCTCCGCCTCCTCATCCCCCGCACCAAACTCAGCACTTTCGGCCCCCGCTCCTTCTCAGTATACGGTCCATCCACCTGGAACACTCTCCCACTCTCTCTCTCCGTCAGAAACACTTTCTCTCCTCCTTCCAGTCCGCCCTCAAAACTCACCTCTTTCAACAGTTCTAACACTATATTACCACACTCCCCACCCCAAGCTGACCGTCGTAATGTATGTTCTCCATTCGTGTTACGTGGGTCATTGTCTAAAGCGTGCGCATGCGTGTGCGAGTTGTGAGTGCGCGCTTAGAGTTATAATTATTATAAGATAAGCGCATTATAAATACCATAATTATTATTTATTATTATGTCTCCGAGTTATGCAAACAGTCCAGCATTTTTGTAATAATTCAATCTGCAATTGATTAAGTGAACACTTTTTAAGTTCATCTATATTATTGTCAAATATATACAGATTATATTAAAAAAAATATTTGTGTAAATTTTTTGTACTTTCCGATGTCAAATCAGACCTTGTCATTCCATGCCCTAAGGCACACTGAGATTCTGAGCTTCAAGTTTATTAAATTTGTTCCATGTCAACTTCTGATCTCCAACACATAACTAAGAAATTGGGAAAAGAAATCATTCCTCAAACACTATAAAATAGCTCTGTATTCTCACTTGCGCAGAAGTTACAGTACACAAGCAGTAAATTTATTCATTACGCTGAAATACTGATACATGTACATGTGTATAAACATGACAATTATTTATGCACATACATCATGTGCTAAATTGTTATAAAGACAGACATCATATACTGTGCCAAAATAATAGGGCTATTGAGATTTGAACATGAATGGTTTATTATTTACGAAATAAAATGAGTTACGCCACTGATTATCCACGCACTGTCCTACGCCATTGGTTTTGTTGTGTGAGTCACAAATGAGATTGGGAGCAATGGGTATGGTGTTTCGGTCATGTGGCAAGTCGATTTATGTGAAAGTCATTCATGTGTTGTTTTCGTTCATCTCATGATAATCATGGTCACGCGTCCCATCATTATCACGGTTTTCCGTTAATCAGCAACAAAGCAGAATTCTTTTGGAAGTAAAAACAATCCTAATTACATTCAAAATCACCATCCAACCCAGAGTCTGGTCAGAAAATATGCAAAATTTGACAGAGTTACTGATGCAATGTTCTACAGCTGACAATACAGTTTTCATTTTTAAATCCCCAGAGTTTCTGGTGAGTCATTGGTGCACTAGAAATATACGTACACATTTGAAATTAATAATGAACTTTAATAGAATGTTGTGACCCATGTGTGTCCACAAAAAACAAGGGACACCCTGAAAAATTGCGGACAAAATTTATATTTCAAATGTACTGATAAAAAACAGCTTTTGACTTATACTCTTACAGTATAGTCCGTATAGTGCAGAATGAAAACACTAGTCAAATGCAAAAGCCAAGCACAAACCTTGTTTAATGATATGTAAGGAACATGAGAACTGGCAGAAATGTTTTTTATTGGCTTCCAAATTTAAAAAGTTTATGAAAGAGAAAGTACAATGAGTACTGGTAAACAGATCTCCTGTTACAGGCAAAGGATGTTGCTTCTGGCAGGTCTGTTTTGTTTTTATAGATGACCAATTCCCTGACTTAAATCCGATGGCTACTTTGATTCCTTTTTCAAGTGAACTTCCGTTGTGTAGTACATAAGTAAACAAAAAATGCAAAGACCAATCCACATAATAAGTGGAACCTTGACCGTTACAACAGGTCAATGCTTTGAGCAAGTGTTCAAGTGTCTCAACATAAGGCTTGGCTTGTGTACCAGCAAAATGTATGCATTTTTCACAAACCTGTCAACCGTCCATGACCCTTGACCTCTGTTAGGGGTCAACTTAATTAGTATGCCAAGAAAGGTTTTATCATCAGCTGCCTTTATGCCAAACTCGACTTGAAAGTTTGCCAAAATGTTGATGAAAACTACAATTCTATCAAAAACTGAAATTTTTACACACTTGCCAACCTCGTGACCCTTGACCTTTCTAAGGAGTCATTCAAATTCACACGCATAGAAAGGCCTTACCATCAGGTATCTCAATACCAAGTTTGGGTTTGAAGTTGAGAATAGTATTTCAGAAAAAAAAACCCAGCTTACTGTATGTAAAAATATGGCTATTTTTTTTAACCCATTTCTGGAAACCCCTCACCCCCCAAAGACCCTTGACCTTAGTGAGGGGAGTACTAAATTAATACACATAGAAAGGCCTTATCATTAGATACCTTTGAGCCAAATGTGAATAAAAAGTTGGCAAAACTTTGATAAGAACTACAATTCTATCAAAAACTGGCATTATTCACATATTGCCAACCTCTTGTGACCCTTAAACTTTCCCAGGGACTAAATTAATATGCATGGAAAGGTAAGACCCTGAGGTATCTCTGTAACAAATTTGGGTTTCAAGTTGAAAATAGTATTTTATGCTATTGCACATGAGCCAAAAAGGATGATAAGTTGCCAGTAAACTGCAACATAACTATTTATCACTAGACAACCACTTGTAACAATAGTACATGTGTCCATGACTATCATAACGCAAACTTAAACAAATGGAAACAAATTTAAATGAAATAACCTGCATGTGACTTTTACCATGGTGCCCCAACCCCATATTTATGGCTCCCAATCTGACCACATGACCTGCACAACAAAAGCAATGTTGTGAAAATATAAGCCAGTGTCATGGCTTAATCATAGCATCAATTTGCCAATTTGAAAATTATCAGTGATTACAGGTGAATGAAGTCTTAACCCCCCCCCCCCCCTTTTCTTTTTTGTGTCTTGTTGCACAGCATTCACGTACACGAAACACCTGTATTTGGTTGCTTGTTTGTACATTGTTAGTCTCTCTACAGACCTGGTCTGAATCACTGATTCACACGACTTCAATAATTGGTCAGAATGATAGAGGGTTTTCCCGTGCTATTTTTAACAATTAACAAGAAAGGCAAAGCCATTATGGCTCACGTGTATTACCGATTTATGTCTGTGTGACCTTTGTGACAAAGGCTGGCTTCTGCAGCAGCAAAATCCATGTTTTCTGAAAATGTAAACATTTTTCACACATCTGTCAACGCCCCGTGACCCTTGACCTTTGTGATGAGTCGACTAAATTAGTATGCATAGGAAGGTCTTATCATCAGCTATCTTTGTACCAAATGTGGCTGAAAAATTTGCAAAAATGTTGGTAATACCTACAATTTTATTTTTAAAAATGGCATTCTGCACACATTAGCCAGCCTCTTGTGACCTTGACCTTTCCAAGGGGTCATCCAATTAGTATGAATAGATAGGTCTTACCATCAGGTATATCTGTTTCAAATTTGGGTTTGAAGTTGTGAATAGTATTTGAGAAAAGAACATCTTTTGTCAAAATATGGCTATTTTTACCTATTTCTGAGTTCTCGTGACCCTGGACCTTTCTAAGGGATCAACCAATTTAGTGTGCATAGAAAGGTATTCCCATCAGGTATCTCTGTAGCAAGTTTGGGTTTAAAGTTGTGAATAGTATTTGAGAAAAAAACATATTTTGTCAAAATATGGCTATGTCAGACCTGTTTGCTGAGCCTTTCGTGACTCTTGACCTTTCCGAGGGGTAATCCAAATTAGTATGCATAGATAGGTCTTACAATCAGGTATCTCTGTACCAATTGTGGGTTTTAAGTTGTGAATAGTATTTGAGAAAAAAAACATCTTTTGTCAAAATATGACTATTTTTCACCTATTTCCTGAGCTCTTGTAACCCTCGACCTTTCCGAGGGATCAACCAAATTAGTATGCATAGAAAGGTCTTACTATCAAGTATCTTTGTACCACGTTTGGGTTTGATGCTGTGAATAGTATTTGAGAACAAATAAATTATGTGAAAATATAGCTATTTTTGACATATTTCCTGATCCCCTGTGACCTTGACCTTTGTAAGAGGTCACTCAAACTGGTATGTTTAGAAAAGTCTTGCCACAAAGTACCCTTGGGCCAAGTTCGAATAATCTGGCTTTAAAAGTCTCCGAGTAAATGTCAACGTTAAAGTTTACCACGGATGACGACAGGGTGGTCGGAGGAACGACCACTGGCGCAAAACATATAATCACTTTTGCTTCACACGTGAGCCAAAAAATGTGACTTTCCCTAGAAGTATGCGAGAACAAAGAATATATACAGGCAAAGTTTAATATAAACCATAATACACGATGTTTTTTTTTTTAATGAAACTGTCAAGTGGTGAAAGCAAAACCGCTAAAAATAGTTCCTCAGGGCTGAAGAAACTGCTCTGCATGAACACATGACTGTAGAGGAAATTCCATCTGGTTAAAGTTTATGCAAACTGCTTATTTTTTCATGTGATAATGTTCATGCTAAAAATGAACCCTGTTTCATGCAAATTCACCAAACTCTTTTCAGACACACTTAATGTGAATGAATCCGGGGAAAGGTCAAAGGGCAAATGTGTGACAAAATGTTTCGTTTATTTAGAACTTTAGAACTGCCCAAAGATGGTGTATGTGGGGGAGACATACCGTACACTCCCTGAACGCTGCGAGTAGCATGTGGGATACAACAACCAGGTTGGACGTCATTTCAACGAACTCCTCATAGCCTCACACATTTCAGCATACGCATCCTTTGGCAAAATACATCCCACTTCATCCGCCGCAAGATGACAGAATCCTTTTTCGCGGACAGGCTTGACACTTACCATCCGCGCGGCTTCAACATTCGCCCCTAGGGATGTATGCTCGGCCTGATGGGTAGTTGGTGCCAGACTTGACCTCACTGTTGATACTGGATGCTACCGTTGATATTTGATGCTACGTTGCACCGATTAGTGTGTGTGTGTGTGTGTGTGTGTGTGTGTGTGTGTGTGTGTGTGTGTGTGTGTGTGTGTGTGTGTGTGTGTGTGTGTGTGTGTGTGTGTGTGTGTGTGTGTGTTTGTGCATGTACGTGAGCGGCAGCAGGCACGAGTGAATGCGAATGTATGCAGTGACGTGTATGTATGTAGACGTAAGTTTAGTGCTACGTGTTTTGTGCATGTGTATTTGCGTCATTATGTTTTCTTTCTTTTTTTAAAAATATTTTTATTTATTTATTTTTGTACGTCATTCTAAATTCTCTCTATACAGAATGATCTCTTTTCTTTCTATCGTGTTCCTTTCTGTTTTACGTTTGTTTCCATGTCACCTGAAGAAGGATCTTTGATCCGAAACGTCGTTTCTTGTTTCTATTTTAAAGGGTTTCTACCACAATCTTCTGTTTTTCCTTAGTTTTCATCAGTGTGTTTGCAAACTTTTCAATCAAAAGTAACTCGTGATAAACACCTTTCTATGCGTACTAATTTAGTTAGCCCTTCACAAAGGTCAAGGATCACGGTGGGGAGGGGTGTGACAAACAAGTTAAAAATTTACAATTCATTGCTTTTACTAATTATGTGGATTGGTCATACATGCGGCTACACGGGCTTTGCTATTCTTATTTTGTTATTGTGAGATTTCCTTTATAGTTGATATGGCTGTTAACAGAGTACATCATGCATAGGAAACGAAGGCACTGTAACACAGGCACAGGATGATCGTTGCGTAGTTGGTCACCTCTCAACATGGGTAGTAGTAAATAGCACCAAGGTAGGTCACATCTGTGAAACAAACATGCCATCGAGTCATGTTATTTAGATTTTCCTACACAAAAATACATAAAACATGACCCATTATCACGACCCCGCTTCCGGGGCGCGAACTATGAGCGCTACCGCTCGAGACACACCCGACCCACACTAACACAAACCTAACACAAACACCAGAGGAACAATGACGACGACATTTATTACATATAACCCTAACAACCAACTATTCTCACTCAATCCTAACCACGCACTCACGCATCACATTCACACTCACACACGTCCAAACTCCCCACCCCGAATATCCAATATACACAATACAAAATAACAGCAAATATATAACAAACAATTATCCCTAATAAAATACAAAAAACTAAGAAAACTAATATATAATAAAACAAAAGAAACCACTGGACTCCGATAGAAGCACAAGCGTCAAGCGCTAACGCAAATAGACCCACGCCTTTGCTTCTGCGGAGCGTCCCTCACAGCACGTGGCTCCTAAAGTAACGGAGTATTCCAAATAGCACAATATCCAATATACGATGAACCAATTACGCTTAATAACACACAAGTAAAGATCGAGAAAAATGAATATAGTTCGCAAGCTACTGAATCTCCCCACCGGGAGCACGAACGACATGTTCGAATTAACGTAATGCTTTCGCAAACTAGACATTCACAGCACAAGGCTCCTTTAGCTAACACAATTCAGAATAAACAATATCACGTATACAAATGGAGCAAATATCCTTAATATAACACGACTGAAAGTTGAACAAACTCAATATATTTCACGTCATTGGACCTTCTCGCCGGAAGCACAACCGTTAAGCTCAGCTCAGCTCGACGCTCTTTCCTTTAGCGATAAGGCCCTCTGTAACACAGGCTGCTTTTAAATAATACAATATCTCGAAAACTTTCCGTCACCGTGACAAAGCTCCTCTTACAACATAGTCACTACGAGGAGATGAAATAAATCTCACAACGTTCTTTACGAGATTATAAACAAGCAAAACTTCACTTAAATAGCTTAGAAATAATTAAATGGGACGACCCGACCTGACTAAACACGGGCGTGCCGCGACACTCGCAACAGCACCCAGGTCCGGCGTCGTAGCCCTACAAGGCGGAGTGACACAGTCAGCCTCCACTCTCAATACCAAACAGCACGGTGGCAAACTTAGCCGGTGACTCCTTTAAGTTTTAGGCCGTTGAATCTGGACCATTGGATTATGATGCACTAAAACACAGGCGCAAAAATACACATAAATAACTAGCAAAAGAAACAAAGTAATCGCATGATCCTTCCCGCAACTTTAACTGCCGTCTTTTATATTCTCTTCACCTCTCTCCCGTAATAATAAATTCAACCTCAACAGAATACATATTTACACGTCACCACATAAATCACTTCCGAATTCACCCTCCGACGCTAAATACTACAAAATACAACAGATGGCATCCGCTTCTACATTATATACTTACACTTGCCCCCCAACACACACTAGCCAAAATAATAATAAATAACAGAACAAGCAAACCCCCCCCCCCCCCCCCGAGCAAATGGCCACTAGAGAATTGTTGCGTGTACTTACTGTCATCGGTGAAGACACCCCGGCTAGGACGAAGACAAACAAGGACAAGACAAGCCAGGGGTAAAGTCGTCGCAGCTCTTCTTCCCTTTTCCTTCTACGGACACCGGCTCTGGGACAACCGAAAACCGTATCGCAGGGCCGATACAAAAGACCGACACAGCTGCTTGTGGCCTTAAGCAAATGGCGAACCACGCCTGAAAGACCACCCTAGGAGACTGCTGGAAAAACGACTGACTCGTTAGCAGTTGGAAAAGCGACTGTCTAACAATTTGGATAACGTTAGGTTAGCAAAAAAGCGCTCACAGAATCACGTGATTGAAACTCCACGTAAAGCAATAACCACCCGATCGCAGAGATCGGGCGACCACGTGCGGCATGCCATCTACCAAATTCTCTCGCACGGCAGAAAATACTCGTGTGCAGGCCAAATACTCCACCTAAACTACCCGTACGTCCAGTGACTATCTAAATCCTGTCACCCCTTTAAACTTACTCCCCTACAAAATCAGACGAAAAAAAAAAAACAAACCCGTGTCGTGACACCCATAAAAGCAGTAGTAGGAATTCCCTTCAGTTTTGCTCAACATTTTGATTTCTAAAGAGGCTAGATTCATTTAACTCTCGTGGGCGATGCATCTGTTGCACATTCCATGATGTGAGATCGAAAAAGCGACAGATCGGGACTGGAAAGACCGTATGTCTTGGCGTTAGGGATAGACAACATGTTTATTTGTTCTGTGTTTTAACGATGGCTAAAAAGATTAGCTAATGATAACCAGAAACAATCTGTCTTGGGAATCTTCAAAGGTAGGATTTTTCTGTAGGAAAATCTAAATATAACATTAACTCAGCTGCACGTTAGATTCACAGATCTGATCTACTGTGGTTAAGAGGTGACCAATTAGTGAATTTTTCAATGATCATCCCATGCCTGTGACTGTAATTCATCCCTCCATAGATCTGTATGTGCTTGACATAGTCCACGTGTTTGTCAGACTCTGGGTAACTTTGCACTGTCAGACACCACCAACACCTGCCAAGAGAAAAAAAAAGCATTCATTCAAGAGATAGCACTTATATCACAATACGCATAACTTCTAACACAAGGTCACCACCTGAAACAGCTGCTGCGTACCTACCCCCTCATTCTTCACTGACCAACATCTGATTGACTTTACATAAGCTCACACTAACAATGTCAGATCAGTGCATAGGTTTTGCCTACAGAGTACAAAAATGAAAGTAATGACTGCGGCTTGGATAGTCGCCAAGAAAATGTCAACGTTGTAGTTTACTACGGACGACAAAACTCAGACAACAGATGGACAGCCACTAGTCCAGTACTAACTGTTGTAGACTAACTATTGCTATCACACGTGAACCACGAAATAATTTTGGATTAACTATTTCCTGATTATCTGTGACCTTGAACGTCAAAAGAGGTCACTAACATATTTATATTTAGAAATGTTTTGCCCAAAGTATCATTGGGCCAACTTCTGTAAAATTTGGGCCAATGGCCTAGCAACGGAGTCAATGAATAGTGTTGGAGAAAATGCCAATGTTAAAATTTACCGTGCATGACAGTTGGACGACCATTGGCACATTATACACTTACTTTTTCTGTGGCACGTGTACCAGTGAGCAAGTTATAAGTGTGATTTGACTGAAAAGTAAGAAAACATAGGAACTCATAACACACAGCCACTGAGTGTGTTATGTCTGATGCGTGACATACGCAACGTGACAGATCTCCCTAATAACACACTGCATGATGTGTATTCTGTGTCAATATCTGCAACATGCACACTATTTGTAAAGTTTGACATAACAAGCTAGTGCTACTGAAAGGATCAGCCTTAGTAAGGCATAAATCTGCCCAGCTGGTATCTACCTGACAGAAATCCACTGTCACAGGCATTAATCAACAGTTTTGTGATGCTGTGATTTTACTCTTATTTTGATGTAAACTACTCAGTGTGAATCTACAAAACATAACTTCCACCAAGTATTAATCCACACAGGCTTGACTCCATCCAACTAAACACGCTGAACAGATGTAGCACAACTGTACACTGAGTTCTTTCACACCTAGGTGAAGGCATTATGGTATGCTCTCTCACCCTCTGGTATATTTATGTTGGGTAGATTCATGTGGATAGGTAGCAAAGTTGACCTCTTCAGCATGATTGTCAGTCTCAGTGTACCTGCTGGCAGGAATGTGCCTTCTTATAATATTTTAGTACAATTTCTTGAAGAAATCTGAAATGGTCACGTGCAAAATAGATCAACTGATATTGTCTCACTACTTACCAGATCTTAAAACATTGGTGGATTCATTTTTTTTGCTGCAGCAACAACTTGAATCCTGTGGGTTTCATTTTCAATAAACATTCCTATTAGTTACGCTCAATGAAAACCCAATTAAGCTCTCTAGTAAAACTTACCTGTACACAAGCTGTAAATCATCTCTTCAGAACTCATAAGTATGTAGCATGGTTGCTCGTCCCATCCTGCTGACAAAAGAGTAATGCAGCAGATATGTGGTTCTAACCCAAAACTGAAATATACCACAATAAACATTAGCAGCTGTGTATTAACCAGTGGGGATGGGGGTGGGAGGGGAGGGGGTGAGGGGGGTACCATGAAAAGTCGGGGTAGCCAGAGTATTCCTTGACATATCCCCCTACCCCCTCACCCCAATATTTTGAGAGAAAAGATTTTGGAAGAAAAAGGTTTTTGAAGAAATAAAATAACAATTTACTTTTTAAATTAAATTCTTTGCTTTTCAGAGGGAAAAACGTTTTTGGATTAAAACTAAAAATAATAGATATTTTACACATCATTTGCTTGCAACCTTTGACCTTTCCAATGGGTCATCCAATTTAGCATGCATACAGGGTTCATTCTGAAAACTTAAGCACATGGGTCATTGAGTATAAATCCAATGGGCCATTTCTTAAATGGATGGGTCAAACGTGTGAACGCACCTTCCCACTTACTGCAGCATTCACACAAATAATACTTTACTATTACATCCGAAAATGGCCCATCCAAGCCTGCACTCTTTTAACTGCACTAAACGACTGACTGTAGCAGACGACGCATGTAACGACGCTGACTCTGTGACGTCATTTGCATTCAATCAATTTGTGCATACAGTCCAAAAGGAGATGCGGCATTGATAACATCGACAAACCTACAAAATAAAGCAACAGGTTGAACCAAAAGGTCGGGCAGAACAAAAGACAACAGCAGCCTCACCCAAAGTCTATACGTCCTCTCTTACAATGCGCACTCATACAATCACTTCACTTCATAGCAACCGGCGCACGAGAATACATATGAAATTTGTCACTAGACATGACCTCCGACAACATCACCCCGGAAGGATAACACACTTTTATTTATTTATATGTATTTTACAAAACAACTACACCCTCAAATAACAAACTTCATTTTGCAGCAACATAAACAATTTCCTCCCTCACACAAATACAATACCACCCCCCCACCCCCCCCCCCCCCCGTCCCACTACCTTTCGTATCTCTCTGTTTCACTTCGGCTCACCGACGCAGTCAACCACCGATCAGGTATTAAGTTATTTATAGCTGAGAAGGGTGATGTCACACACATACTCGTCCATTTGACCGGTTTGTGCAAACACACACACACTGCTGGGCAAGTTCAAACATACTACCACAGTGTATTTTAAGCACAAAAGTGTGTGCAATAACCTCAAAGTGGGAAAAACTGATTTTTTATCTTTTATAACTTCTTAAAGCATGACAATGCAGAAACAACCCTCAGAAAAAATGGGTGTCTGACTTGGTCACCCAGAATTTTACACACACCCATTGTCCATAAGGATGGTAAAGACAGTCACCCATTTGAGCTATTTCGTGTACACACACACACACACACACACACACACACACACACACACACACACACACACACACACACACACACACACACACACACACACACACACATAAATGGCGCTGTGGCGCCCAAGATACGTTCTCTAGCAAGGTTTGCGTAGCTAGACGTGACGTTATTTTTAGCTTGTTATTTCTTTGGCAGAATTTCCTCCCGCACGCCAAAAGGTCATGTGCATGCTCCGGAATGAGCTCCGACCAGCTCCATTTCAAAGTCTACCGTATTTTCAATACGGTAGACAAAAATGACACATCTTTTACACTTGAGCGTTCTGAATAACACCACTGTTTAACGCATTCGAGACGTGTCACCTTCGGATACGCTGCTTTAAGCCGCGTATCAGGAGGCGGCACGTCTCGCATGAGTTAATGATGCCACAGGAATTCATGAGCCGATGAATGTCTCACGTCTGTCTCCATTGGGCTACAAGCCCTCTACGTAGCTTGAAAATGTTCATTTCCTTATTCCGCAGACATTGTTTGTGAAAGACTAGACTAGACTAGAAAATATGAGGAGACTGGGGCTTGACCTTTTTAGCTACGAACAGGAGCTGCAGGGGACTCAATGACCTTTGTGGCAGGACGAGCCCCGCGGTCAGGCGGCAGGTGCGTGCATGGGTGCGATTGTCAACGGCCGTCATCACGACGCCTCTTTCATTGCATGTCGCTCTCAGTCTGATGATGTATATGTGGCCGATCACTGGAATCATGATTTTGGGTCCCTGCGACATGGAACACTGTACCCTTTCACTTTCACTTTCATCTTGCAGATGGAAAGTTCATCTTAGATCTCTGACAACGCCTGTCACCTCCGCTAACAAAGCAACATGGGATGAACTTTGCCCATATTAAAATAGTTCCTCTGAAGGGTGTGCTGTGGAGAAAGCCTCGCGGATTCGCCGATAACTAAGTGAACTTTGTAAGGGACACAGGAACGCGTCATTGTCGTGCAGTCACACTATTTTCAGACACTATGATTGGTCAACTCCTAAAAATCGAAGGGGGTTCATTGCCCCATTGCCTGCCTCCCAAAACCATGACGTCAGAAATGTGTGGCAATTGTTACTCCAGACGTCAGACACAATTACGCGGTTTCAAAGAGCCCATGATTGGGACAATACGACAAAGGCATTTTTAACCGTCTGTGTTGGGTTACTTCTGGGGTTACATCGTGGTTTGTAGTCCACTGAAGCTGATTATCAGACCGACGCGCTACAGATGGTTCAATGTCTAATATTGGTTTGGAAAACGACATTTGACGTAAAGAAGTACCCAACGGAAAAAGAAACACGCTTAGAAAAGACGGTTACAACACAATTTATTAATATTTCGGGTATTAATATTTGATGTAAGTTTAGTTTTTACATAACTGTCTATGTTTATACTTGACTTGCAAAGAGCAACGGTGACAACACTAGGATTTCACATAACAGTTCCCTGCTATTATGTGTGTGTACTCAGTTTTACTTTACTCGTGCAGAATCTGTACTACACACGCACTTTCTTTTCAGAGCGTGAGTATGCAGGAAAGCAAGCAGGCGTGTGTGTGTGTGTGTGTGTGTGTGTGTGTGTGTGTGAGAGAGAGAGAGAGAGAGAGAGAGAGAGAGAGAGAGAGAGAGAGAGAGAGAGAGAGGATGATGATGATGATGATGATGATGATGATGATGATGATGATGATGATGATGATGATGATGATGAAACGTTTTTATTCAGGATAAAAATGTTTTAGGCATAGCAATGCCTATCTCCCAAACTGTCCTGCTACTCTACACATATAAAAATACATCAGACGATACAGCAAAAGATAAAACATGTGTAAGTAAAAAGACCCATCCCCCCGCACCCCCCCCCCCCCCAACCTCAGAGAAGAAAAAAGAAAGAATTAAAAAAATAAAATAATGTAATATACATATACACAGGTATGAACCTGACATGTTAATGCAGACAGTCGAACTATTACATAATCTGCAGCAACAGTAAAAGAGTATAAGGTAATAGGAAACTTATCACTAACTACACGAATAGTAGCATAAGGGAGCCGAACATACTATTACTTCTGAAAAAAATATTTATGGAGGCGATCTTTGAAGATGCTAATCTTACAAATTTATTTCAGGTGTGCAGGAAAAGTATTCCACGCTTTAGCACCTGAAAAAGACAGGCTGGTTTTACAGATGTCTAATTTATTTTTGAAAGGTGGATCGAACTATTTCTCTTGTTTTTTCTATTATTGTCGGAAAATAGAGTTTTTAGATAAG
>BTPG01000002.1:50810939-51080939 GCA_036245525.1 Semisulcospira habei | reverse complement strand
CACTAGACATGATCTCCCTCCACATCACCCCAGAAGCACAACACAACAACACTTTTTTTTAACAAAACAACCACACCCTCAAATAACAAACCTCATTTTGTAGCAACATAAACTATTTACTCCCTCAAACAACTAAAATGCCCCCCCCCCCTCCCCCCACCCCCTCCTCCTTTCGCATCTCTCCGTTTCACTTCGGCTCACCGACGCAGTTGACCCATATCAGCTATTATGCTATTTATAGCTCAGAAGGGTGATACACACGCCCATTTTAGGGGCTTTGTGCACATAATTATACACACACACACTCTGCTGGGACAAGTTCAAACACACTGGAGGCGTGTCTTTTAAGCACAACAGTGCATGTGTTAATGCCAAAATAAGAAAAACTGATTTTTGTATTTTTTATGAATCTTTACCGCAAGACAATGCAGAAACAATCCTCAGAAAAAATGGGTGTCTGACTTGGGCACCCAGAATTTTACACTCACCCATTTGTCATAAGGATGGTAAAGACAGTCACCCATTTCAGGTCTTTTGTGCACTCTCTCTCTCTCTCTCTCTCTCTCTCTCTCTCTCTCTCTCTCTCTCTCTCTCTCTCTCTCTCTCTCTCTCTCTCTCTCTCTCTCTCACACACACACACACACACACACACACACACACACACACACACACACACACACAAACACACACACACTCTTACACCAAGCAAAACATCAAACATTAAACATTAAAAAATTATGAAGTTATGCTGCAAAATAAATGACAAAGAACACATCAGCAAGTCTAAAGTATTATGATACATGACTATGAATAAAAAAATGTTTCTGCATTCAATGACGGTATGTGAAAGAAAAATACGAACAATTTTTTTTTTCACATGTTCTTAATAAATTTATATAGTTGGTTCTTGAACGTTCGTAAAGAAGGTGCTGCTTTAATGTCTGCAACGAACTGTGTTCTATAAGTTTGCACCAGAGTAGGAGAGGGACGTCTTGTAAATATCTAAGCGGGTCCTTGGTACTACCAGATTGTTCCCTGATGGTCGACTAGATCTGTGGGCATGTGCGAACAAATAAGAGAGATAGGCTGGTGAGTCTGAGAGGGTGATTTTGCGCATGAGTACCAACTTATTATAAATGAACTGCTTGTCAAGTGGCAGGATATCCAGCAGCTTGAACTTGTAATCAGTACTAATGACTTGCATGGGTCTGCCAACGATTGGCAGTCACCTTTTTGGTGATTATTACACGCTTGGCAGTCACCTTTTTGGTGATTATTACACGCTTGGCAGTCACCTTTTTGGTGATTATTACACGCTTGGCAGTCACCTTTTTGGTCCTGATTTAACGATTAATTTGATTGCCCGTCTGTGAAGGGAATTTATCCTTTTGAGATTAGCATCACTGCTCCCATCCCAAAATGAGGAGGCATAATCCAAATGTGGCTGAATATGGGCACAGTAAAAACGTTTTCTTTTTGGTTCGTTAGTAAAATATCTTAATTTTGACAGTAAGAATAAGTTTTTTTATATTCTTTCACACACTTTGGTAATATGGCTTTGCCAACAGTTTGTCATCAATGATGATTCCAAGCACACGCTGTTTCTTGACTTGCTCAACAGACTGCCCATTCAAATAGAGCTGTAGGGGAGGCGGGTTCAGCTGATGCTTTTGTCTAGTAGTAATTAACATACATTTGGTCTTAGGAGGATTCGGAATCATATAATTGTTTTGACACCATGTGGAAAGATCATTCAGGTCGCTTTGTAGGGACTGGGTTATACAGGATGCATCTGACGATGACACGTCAAGAGTTCCATCATCAGCAAATAATAATGGACCGAGGATGGATCCTTGTGGTACTCCGTGTTCTCTCACCCCCTCACGTGATTTTGTACCATTCACACAGACGTACTGTGTGCGCCCGTTTAGATATGATGTAATGAAGGCAAGGGTGCCATCACTCAGCTGATAGGCAGCAAGCTTTTAAATTAAAAGATCATGGTTGACAAGATCAAAAGCTTTTGAAAGGTCCAAAAATACCACTCCAGTCATTTGCCCATTATTTATAGCAGTTAACCATCTGTCAACCAGGTGAACCAATGCTGTGTGACAAGAATGTCCCCTACGAAAACCAGACTGTAGTAGATGAACGAGTTTGTATTTATCTAAGAAATGTTGTAAATGTGTGTGGATATGTCTTTCAATCGATTTTGACAAAGTTGACAGAGAAATGGGTATGAAATGGTTGGGGTCATTTAAATCTTTTGTTTAAGGTAGCGGTATTACCTTTGCCGTTTTCAAACCAGACGGAAATTGTCCATGTTGTATGCAAAGGTTGTAGATGTATGTTAGCGACTCGACGACGTATGGAAGAGCCATTTCAAGAACAGTGCTGCTAATTCCATCATGGCCAGATTGTACGTTTACTCTTTAATGAAGAAATGAATGTTCCCACTTCATAAACTGTTAGTAGCGGAATGTTGCAAGACGTGTTAGGTGCTAATCTTTCAGCACAAAACCTTTTTAGCTTTTCTGAAACATCAGACGGCTAACCAGGAGACGTAAGATTCTGTAGCAGTGTAGTGGCGGTAGGGAGAAAATGCTGATTAAACGTATCAGCTGATATTTAGTGCACTGTGCGGTATTTCTGGACCTCGTAAAGGCGTTTATTGCACGCCAAACAGAAACGATATCTTTTTTGCCGTTCATGAGATGGTGAAAGTGAGACCTCTGAGCATTCCTAACTAAATATTTTATAAGGTTTCTTTGTTTTCGGTAAGCTACAAAATTATTGCTCCTTTTATCACGGAGCTGCATGGCACCCTTGATTTCATTGTTCAACCACGCGGGAAGTTGGTGATTTTTCACTCGTTTCTCTCTGAAAGGAGCATGTTTATCAAGAACACCAAGAAACAATCTGTACCATTCAGACAGAGCCTCGTTAGGGTCACCTGGTTGTAAACTGTGTGGAAAGATACTTGACTTAGGTCGTGCAGAAATACGTCTTTGTTGAAGCGCATTAAAGATCTACATCTAATGGTTATGTGCTGGTGTTTACAAAAAGTAGTATTTGCTTTCAATACCCAGCCACAACACACAGGATAATGATCACTAATCCCTATTTGGGGCACCTCTACTCCCACTACCTTTGAATTATTAGTTGTATAGATGTAATAATAAGATAATTACGGTATTTATAATACGCTTATCTTATAATAATTATAACTCTAAGCGCGCACTCACAACTCGCGCACGCATGCGCACGCTTTAGACAATGACTCACGTACCACAAATACATTACGACAGTCAGCTTGGGGTGGGGAGTGTGGTGATATAGTCCTAGAACTGTTGAAAGAGGTGAGTTTTGAGGGCGGACTGGAAGGAGACTCAAGACTCAAGAAGTTTATTGTGGCAGACCTTCTGGTCCATTCACAGGGGGAGGTGGGGAAGGGATTATACAAAGCTTCAAACCTATTTCCCAAACATGGTAGTCCATGTTTAGTTTATACTTGAAAAATACAAACTGCTTCCTTGAAATGTCAGTATCAATGAAATAAATAATTCATAACAGTTTTGGCGATGGCTACAGTCTCTGAGAACTTCAGTACAACCGGCGTCCACCTAATCCATGTAATGTCGAAGAAAGGCCCGAATGATTTTCAATTCCATTTCAGCACGCTCACACACCTCCTTATAGCGAACACGGTTGATTGGCGCCCAGCGTCGGAGATCGCTGATGGCTTTATTCTCATCTTCATTGAGTTCACCTGACAGTCGTTTGAAAAACCAATGATCATGTTCGTTTTTGTTGTCGAACAACAAAACCACATCGTCACTCTCACACATGAACATGTGTTCTCAAAACGAGTGTTAAGCACAATTTTTTTAAATTGCACATTTCTCTGTCTGTCCCTCAAACGCCTCTGCAGTCTTCTGTCCACTGCCCCGATGTATTGTTTTATTTGTTCCAAGTCATAACCTGTCTTTTCCAAGTCTATTTCTGTCGATCCAGCATCCAGCTCTTCCGTTTCAATAGCATGTAGGTCATCTGTCAGTTGTGTTGTCACGCTTTCTGTGTTGTTCTGTCTATTCGCCCTTGTGATGCAAGGATCGTTGTTTTCCGTGCGAGTTTCACGTGGGGGGCGACCAATAGCACACGGTGTGTTGTCGGTTTGTAGGTCAACGCATAAAGTAATTGTGTCATTGTTTATTTGCTTCTCTGGTGGTGTTGGAATAAACAACGGGTTGTAAGACGGGAAAAGTTCGTTTTCCTTACTGTCTTTCTCTTACTTCCGTGTCTCTGCTCTTGTCTGGTCACGCAGTATCTGGGAGGGTGGTTTTTCTCCGGTATGTTGACATCTTCTCGGGTGGAGGGCCGCCGGTCAGCCGGAGCACAACTATGGTTGTATCGCCCTTACCGTCGATTTTGTAGGATGACAGGGTGTTTTCTTTTAGCAGGGCATTCAGGATGACATCAACTGCTGATGGTAGTCCTTCAGCAGGCATTGTCGCTTTGACTGGAGCCCCCAAATCAAAACTGAATTGAGAGAGCTCGAAAAGGCCGCCCTGTTTATTCAAAGGAGATCACCCCGCCCCGGACTGGAAGGAGGAGAGAGAGAGAGAGTGTTTAATAATAATAATAATTACGGTATTTATAATGCGCTTATCTTATAATAATTATAACTCTAAGCGCGCACTCACAACTCGCACACGCATGCGCACGCTTTAGACAGTGACTCACGTACCACAAATAGTGAAAATACATTACGACGGTTAGCTTGGGGTGGGGAGTGTGGTGATGTAGTGCTAGAACTGTTGAAAGAGGTGAGTTTTGAGGGCGGACTGGAAGGAGGAGAGAGAGTGTTTCTGACGGAGAGAGAGTGGGAGAGTGTTCCAGGTGGATGGACCGTATACTGAGAAGGAGCGGGGGCCGAAAGTGCTGAGTTTGGTGCGGGGGATGAGGAGGCGGAGAGGGGCGGAGGCGGAGCGGAGGGAGCGGGAAGGAGTGTAGGGGTGAAGCAAGTTGGAGAGATAGTTAGGAGCCTAGTTGTTCAGGGATTTGTAGCAGAGAGACAGAATCTTGTATTGGATGCGTTGGGGGATGGGGAGCCAGTGAAGGAGCTTGAGCAGGGGAGTGATGTGGTCGGATTTTTTCTTTCTAAGGACGAGGCGGGCAGCATTGTTCTGGACGCGCTGGAGAGTGAGAGTGGTGGAGTGAGGAAGGCCGGAAAGGAGAGAGTTGCAGTAGTCGATGCGAGATAAGATGAGGGAGACAGCGAGTTTGGTGGCAGCTTCGGTAGTGAGGTATTTTCTGATCTGACTGATGCGGCGGAGGTGGAAATAACATGCCTGTTTCTGACGGAGAGATAGTGGGAGAGTGTTCCAGGTGGATGGACCGTAGGCGGAGAAGGAGCGGGGGCCGAAAGTGCTGAGTTTGGTAATAATAATAAATAATAATTACGGTATTTATAATGCGATTATAATAGATGTGGTCAATAAGGGCGAAGAAAGTAGAAATAACAGAGGTAGCAGCAGTAACTAACTGCTTCAGTCCAAACATAGAAATGGTACATTCCCAGGCAGGGTTATTCAGGAGCAAATTAATATTAAAGTCTCCCAAAATCAACATTTCTGAGGTGGCCTTTCTGACCTTATCCATCATAACTGTGAATTCGTCATACCATTGAAATGTTGATGCTGGGTTTCTATAAATGTATCCGACGAGCACGGGACTGGATTTGTCTGCCCTCAAATCAATCTAGACACATTCCACCTTTGGTGATTCCAGGTCTTTACGCCTGCTGGTGATACCGCTGATTGAATTGTGTACACTGCTATACCTGACTGTCCCGAGTATTCAGCATCGCGGCGCAAGACAGCAAAGTCCTGGATAGAAATGGCCTCATCACTGATGTTAGGAAGGAGGCGCGATTCAGTGACACCAAACAAATGAAAAGGACTGGGTTGAGTCAAGAGCACACAGAGATCATGGATTTTGTCATACAAATGATATATGTTTAAGTGACCAATATGTAAATGCTGACCTGATATCATGTTTATATCGTTTCAGATCAAACAGCAAAATTGCTCACAAGACTAATGAAGTGACAGAAATTAGTATAAAAAGCTGAATTTAATACTGTAACTAATTAA
This sequence comes from Semisulcospira habei, assembly GCA_036245525.1. Taxonomy (NCBI): domain Eukaryota; kingdom Metazoa; phylum Mollusca; class Gastropoda; family Semisulcospiridae; genus Semisulcospira; species Semisulcospira habei. Next base: position 51,074,784 of record BTPG01000002.1, on the reverse strand, counting down.
TAAAAGTTACAAACAGAATAAATACTTAAAATAGACCTGGCAGCGGTTTTAAAAGCGATAAACACTAGATGCCGCTGCCCTGGGGAGCTAATCGGCTTTTAGCGTCAATAGTTCACTGGGCTATACAAGACAGTAAAACAACTCACTATACGGTCACAGTTGAATGCCCACCGCTTGCAACAATTGCGGCGGAAATGGCACAGTCAAAACACTATACGGCGTCAGCACAGGCAATTAATGTCGCGCATTACAGCTCAGTCAAAAACCTTGCATAGCTTTATCGCTGCTCCCAACAGTGAAGCGAAGTGAAGTGAAAAGGACATGACGTGCAACGGCGTGACGTGCAACGGCGTAACGTGCAACAGCGTGACGTGCAACGGCGTGACGTGCAACGACGTGACGTTCACCTACGTGAAACGACACGACACGAAATGACATGATACGAAATGACATGACATGACACGAAATGACATGACACGAAATGACGCGACACGAAATGACGCGACACCAAATGACACGACACCAAATGAAACGACACCAAATGAAACGACACCAATTGAAACAACATCAAACGGAACGGAACGGAAGTAAAGTGACGTGAAGTGAAGTTAAGTGAATTGACACGACACGACACGACATGACACGACATGAAATGACATGACATGAAATGACATGACATGAAATGACACGATATGAAAAGACATGAAATGAAAAGACATGAAATAAATCACATGACGTGAAATGACATGACATGAAACGACATGACGTGCAACGACTTGCCATGCAACGACATGACATGCAACGACATGACATGCAACAACATGAAATGAAATGAAATAAAATGACATGCAACGACATGACATGCAACGACATGACATGCAACGAAATGACATGCAACGAAATGACATGACATGCAACGAAATGACATGACATGCAACGAAATACCATGATATGCAACGAAATGACATGATACGAAATGACGCGAAATGACTCGAAATGACACGAAATGGCACGGCACGGCACGCCACGCCACGCCACGCCACGCCATGAAATGAAATTAAACGAAACTTTATTTTACAAGGATAAAAGATATCTTGTCCTAGCTGCATACTACAACAAATATAACAGTAATACACACGCGCGCGCGCGCGCGCACACACACACACACACACGCACACACACACACACACACACACACACACACACACACACACACACACACACACACAGGGAGACGCAACCATCAGAGTGGGTTACCTAGCATTTCATGTGAAAATGGGTTCCCATATTTCTATTTATTCTAGGGCTCTGGAATTGATGCGAATGTTTAGAACTCACATTATAACTAAGCTCTATAACTTAAAATAAAATAGACATTTTCTAGAAACAGAGCCACTAGATGCCGAAAAAATGGGTTTCTGCCAATAAAGTGGGTGGGTGTCTCTCTCACACAAATGAACTGGCATTACAGTCAAAATGGGTGTCTTCACAACAGTAGGCGTCTGTAATAAGGTCAAGTTCATGGAATACTTCTTTTTCACATTAATTTTTTTTTCCAACTTAAATGTGTATGTGTGCTTTAACATTCTTTACATAGTATGGTGCAAAATTCAATAAACACTGGCCCGAAACCTTTCGATTATGATTTTTACAGAGGAAATCGTTTAAACATTGCTGCGTTTTGTCCTTTTGAAGCAAAACAGTTTATCATGGCATTGATGTGAGAATCAACATAATGTATTCTGGAAATTAAAGGACTTTTTTTGTGCGTTTTGGGGTACTCTGGAGTTTCAGACAAACAGCAACAGAGCATTTTGAATATTAACCCTTATCATTCGGAATACACCAGTGTGTGCAACTAGTGTAACTGAAATAGTCCAAGGGTTAGTGCCAGAATAGCTTGGTGCCTCTAGGCGCCAAGCTATTGTGGCACCACCCTTGAACTAAAGCCATTGGTCTATGTCCTCATCTGTAAGTACTGTAATGTAGCTTGCATAGAATTATGGCAGTGAACAGATTTGAAGCTATTTAGCCTCAGTATGACTATGATGCGGGTCAAAAAGTGTGGAAAAATATCAAAGATAGAAAAAGACCCAGACGAAGAAACGAACACTTAACTTATTCTACCCCAGCAAAATTTAAGATCCACCACGATAGTTCAAGGGTGATGCCAGAATAGCTTGGCGCCTATGGGCACCAAGCTATTCTAGCATCACCCTTGAACTATCGTGGTGGATCTGTGTCCTGCACTGCAACGCAGTCTTCTGAAGACGACTTCAACATTTGGGCTTAACTTATTCTACCCCAGACACACCACAGCAAAATAAAGATCCACCATGATAGTTCAAGGGTGATGCCAGAATAGCTTGGTGCCTATGGGCGCCAAGCTATTCTGGCATCACCCTTGAACCATCATGGTGGATCCGTGTCCTGCACTGCAACGCAGTCTTCTCAAGACGACTTCAACATTGGGCTCAACTTATTCTACCCCAGACACACCACAGCAAAATAAAGATCCACCATGATAGTTCAAGGGTGATGCCAGAATAGCTTGGCGCCTATGGGCGCCAAGCTATTCTGGCATCACCCTTGAACTATCATGGTGGATCTGTGTCCTGCACTGCAACGCAGTCTTCTGAAGACGACGTCAACATTTGGGGATTCCGATCTTGGGGTAGAACGAGTTAAAATGACAGAACAGAACACTGACATTAATTAACTAACTGACAACATAAGAAATCACTTGAAACTTCAGCCTTTATTTAACGTCTTTCGTCTCCAACAAACAACCAGCCATTCTTTCATTTGCAAAATGGTATGGCAGTACAACCAACCATTCTTCAGAGCATGGAATTACTCGTACTAAAAAAAGAGGAAAACCCCTTTTCACTAGAGGGGTCCGGGGGCATGCCCCCCCGGAAAAATTTTGAAAATTTACATTAAAATTTGTGCAATCTGGTGCATTTTAGAGAGAAACTGAGCAGTTTAACCACCTAAAAATCTTGCTTTTTTTTCTTATTTTTGGGGTGCACTTTTTATTTTTTGTCAAAGGTTTAAAAGTTATACTAAAACAAAGTATTCAACAGAATATTTATATCCAAATGCTTATTCAAAATACATCTGAATGTCTTTCCATTTTTTTTTTAAATTTGAGTTTAATTATATAATATATATACTTTCTTTAATAATCTCTGCTTAATCAGCTGTAAGTATGGATTCCTTTTATCTCTTATTTAATACTATGTACCATGGTCACTGAGCTGGAGAAAGGTTATATAGATTTTTCAACATAATTTCATCAAACTTTACTGGGAAAAAATACATTGTAATAAATTTATTCACCATCATGAGTAATATTTCCAATGGCACTGCTTTTAGCTTTCTTGTCTTTCGCTGTAGACACGTGAGCATCAAGTGCTGCGCGGCCGCGTAGTTAATATCAACTCTGCGCAGTTCGCGGCAATACGCCTGCCCACAGGCCGCTAACTTGCGAATACACTGAGCGCGGAGCTCGTCGTTTACGCTTTTCTCGAGCCAAGTCCATCTCCAAATATTCTTGGCTCCAGAATCGTCTGACGTCTATTCTGTCTCCGCGTTTAAGTATTTTCTCTTCGCCGTATTTTGACCAGACTACGACTCCACTGAAGACCGGAAGCGACCTGTGCTAGCTAAAGCTAACGCCTCGCTCAATTTTCAATACGCGATTTGGGGATATCCGCCACATAAAGATCACGAAACACGGTATTGGAATAGTGACTTTACGATTTTGTTTTCGGCGGAAATTTTTATTTTCGGCGGAATGGCAGCTTCATTTAAGCGGAAATCCGCCAAAAAGAGGAAAATTCCATGCTCTGATTCTTTCATTTGCAGAGTTTTTAAAATGGCATGCAGTATATTACAAAATGATCCCCCCCCCCCCCCCCAATAACACTCTTGTAATCAATTTTTACATTGTCAATGGTTTTCTTATCTTATTATATTGTCTTTTGTCCCCAGCCGGCTGTTTCGTTTTGCAAATCAAAAGGTTATACAGTATACAAAATGTGACCCTTTCTCACGAAACCAGTCTTAACTCGCAGCGAGCCAATCAGCACTACACGCAATAATATGTGGTGGGGGGGTCAATCTGGGGCATTTTCACTTTTTGGGAGAAATGTATTCTACATACACCAAAGTATCGTATGGTTAAAATCTTTATCATGAAAAATGCCATTAAATAGGTAAAAAATGATTTTAAAAGTCTGCCCTTGGCCCCAATTATGCTGCACACAGAAACTTCACAGGCTGTTTTCTCAAAATGGCCGCCGGAGGCTTTAACAACTTTAAACATTTAAGAACAGCTTTTACAATTTTTGCACTACAGCATACAGTCATATATCACAGTAATCAGCAAACACTGTAGTTTTCATAAATGCATATATGTCAAAACATCCAAAATGCGAGTTCTTAAGACTGATTTTGTGAGAGAGAGGGTCACAAATGATCCAGGCGTCCATCAGATAAAAAAAAAAAAAAAAAAAAAAAAAAGCAGGCTATACATGCTGAAACCACCCCAATAATAACACTGATGTAATAAATCTGTATGAAATCGAAAATGCTGCGAGTGGCGGCTCAATTCATTTCTTTTGTAACTTTTTCAGTCTGTTGCGGACGTAATCCTTAATGTTTGTCCAGCGCCTATGTCTAAGTGCAGGTTCCAGCGCCATTGCATACTGTATCTCGGCCTTTCCAGGAAGTTTGTTCATGACGAGGTGTGTCTTGAAACGAGTTTGAACAGCTTTCTCTTCAGCTTCCCCCCATGGTTTTCTTGTAAATCTAGCTTTCTTTCGAACAGGAGCTGACGCAGTACTGTCATCATCAAAACTATCTAGATTGTCATCAGGCTCTGGACGTCTTTTCTCCGTCATGCTCATCGATTCCTGTGTTGCTGACTTGCTACTTGCTTCATTCACAGGTGCTGTTCCCCCCGAGACCTCTCTACCAGTTTCTGATGCGTCTTCATTGTCAAAGTCAATCTCTTCATCATCGCCCAGCTCAGCTCTAATGCAACTCTCAAAATCTGTCATCCCATTGTTAACTGACAGAAGAATCTTTGCCACTTTTGCCTTTTGAAGGACGTCTTGAGGTTGGCGGTAGATATGGCGATGTATCCGAATATCATGGCCAAGGAAATCTGCCAGCTGATCCTGGTCTAACTCCGAGATGGCCATTGACTGAGCCAAAGTTGCAACCTGCTTCCGCAACTGAGTAAATGTGAACATGGCTGGGTATGACACCCCTGCTTCTAGGGCATGGGCCTTCAGAACATCATGGCCTCTGTAAGGCCTCTGACCAGAAGGTGTGGCAAAGATGTACTGGGAATCAGCGAGAGCTGGCACCGATTGCCTCATTTGAAGGATTCTGTCCACAGTTGTCATCATCTTCTTCGTCAGCAAAACGGGAACACTCCTATTAAACTTGCCTCTGATTTCCACTCGCTGAAAATGATTCACCATTTTCTTCTCAACCTCTGTGAGACCTTTCAAGATATCTTGATTGGTGATCGATCAAATCTTAGCATTCTGGAAGTCTGACACCTTCATTCTCTGAACTTCTCCCCCTCGTTTTCGGTTGAAAAGTGATACAGCACAAAGAGTTGCTTTAACCACTGTCGGATAATCTTCCGAAACCATCCTTGTCTCAAGAAGCTGTTGGACCTTCCTCACATCTTCACATGATGGGATCAGCTTGGGTTTGTTCATGGTCATTTTCCCGACCGACTGGGCTGCTGTAGCGGACACACAATCATACCAGTCCCCGTTGAAGACAGAGTCAAACCGCTGCGCCTCAGAGAGCTCCTGTCGCCACCTGTCGTCTGAACCCTGTCCAAGCTGTTTGGATGCCTGTGACTGTTTGATCTGTGAACACTTTTTCAAAGCATGGCCTATGCGCATTGCGAGATTGCCTTTTTTGAACTGATGTGTGTCCTCATCAAAATCTGCTAGCTCTTTTACAGCCAGGACAACATGATCAAAGCTAGCTGAATTGATCACAGCATTTAAACTTGCGATTTTCATTTCTGACCTCACTCTGATAATCTTTAACAGTCTCCCTAACTCCCGCATCCTGGAGCTGATTTGTCCAGCCGTGTGTTCTTCAATGTCCCTGCGGTCAAATAATCTCTTTCCATACTCAAGAAGCAAGGGGTCAGTTCTGATGAGACGGCTTATCTCATCATCTCTCTGGGTAGCCAAGACCTTGTGGTAGAAGGAAAATTCAACGTCTAAGGGTATTGGAAGCATGAGCCGACCACGGCGAGCGGCGTCCCCTCGCCGAGTGATCTGAAACCCTCCTGGCTTCTGACAGCAACGTTTTGAGTGTACAGAGATCAGCTTTTTTTGATAGAGCCCTTTGCAATGGCTACAGGCGAGAAGGTCGTCTACCTTACTAGTTTTGGTGCGATACTTAGGAATCAAACATCCGGATTTGTTTTCAAGAACAGCAACGTTATGCATGTAATCACCCTCATCTTGTAGTCTGATCCATGCTCGACGTCTCTGCTTGGTCCCTTTTTTCATCGACAAAATTTTAGCAACGTCAGCCTCATCTGCATGGACATCTTGCAAGTGCGTGCTCATTTTCAAGACAAGCTTGCCACACAATTTGCATGCATGTTTCTTGTCCCATTTGTACTTTCCTTTCCCTCTCTGCGACACGTGCACACCCGTTTCTTCTGTAAGTGCTCTTTCCCCACTCTTTCCAGCATCATGTTCCTCCTGCCTATCCACATTCTCATTGCCACCCCCTAACGCACACTGCACCTTGCTGGTACTAGCGTCACCAACACCTGGCCACCCCAAACCTGCCACTTTGATGAAATCTAACATAGTCGATACAATACTGTCTATGTCCGAGATCCCAGCAATTGATGCTGACACACCCTCTGAATCCGGTGAGCTCGAGCCAGGAACAAACTCCTCGTCATCACTGCCCTCGTATTGCAATGCGCTGGCACTGCTCTCAGTCTCGGGTCCATCCCAGGCGCCATTTGCCAACTGGAGAAAGAAAGAAAGAAAGAAAGATTAAAACCAAAGCTGCCTTAGAAACAGAAACAGCCCAATTTTGGTTTAAAGGGGCCTTGCACAAGAATAAAAAGAGTAATCCCGTGTATGACCGATTTACATATGTGTGACCTCGGTGACGAGGGCTGGCTTCTGCAGCAGTCAAAATCCACGTTTTCTGAAAATGCAAGCAGTTTTCACACATTTGTCAACCCTGCGTGACCCTTTGAGAGAGGTCACTCAAATTGGCATGTTTAAAAAGGTCTTGCCACAAAGTATCCTTGGGCCAAGCTTGAAGAATGTGGCTTGAATAGTCTCCGAGAAAATGCCACCGTTAACTCATTCTACCCCCAGACACACCACAGCAGGATAACAGGGGTGGGATTCTAGTAAGAAAGAAAACGCGGAAAATCAAACGACATTGGTGGGGGGTGGGTGGGGGGGGGGGTGGTTTCACGTCCTTCATTTTCAGCGGCCGAAAAATCAAACGACAGGGGGGGGGGGGGGGGGGGATAGGCACGCGTGTCCACCGTTCGCCAAAGTATCCAAAAACCGACAGGGGGAGCGAGACCAAACACACCCGAAAATGGACTTTGTTATGACACTCCTGATCTGCAGTATAAAAATGGAATGTGCGTACCAGTTTATGTTCAGATGCACACTAAACGGCACTCTGTCTTGGACAATATCCTTTTTCACCGCCATTTTCCACTGCGACCTAAAGCTACCGGAAGTGTCGGGCGATAGTGAACCAAACTACATACAAATCCAACCCATTTGAGATTTTTTTGCCATTTAAGAAGATTTTTTTTTTCTCGTCTTTTTTGTTGTTATTAGACGCGGAAAATAAATATGCTTCAGCGGAATTGTGAAAGAATTTCCACGGAAATCCGCGGAAACGCGGAAGAATCCCACCCTGGGATAAGGATCGACCATGATAGTTCAAAGGTGATGCCAGAACAGCTTGGCGCCTACGGGCGCCAAGCTATTCTGGCATCACCCTTGAACTATCATGGTCGATCTGTGTCCTGCGCTGCAATGCGGTCTTGAGAGGACAGGGGCAAAATTTAAGGATTTTGGTGTTGGGGTAGAATGAGTTAAAGTTTACCATGGACGACGGACGGACGACCAGTGGCCCAGAACATAAACTCACTTTTGCTTCGCACGCACGCCAGCCAATAAAATGAAGATGATCATAGAATCACTTTACTTACCAGTTTGTAATTGGGAGCATTCCGCTGCCGTCCATGCACCCTCCTACCAGACGCACCCTCTGTGGCAGAGGCTGGGGGGGCCATGATTCTGCAGCATAGATCCCGATGGGTTTGGACATCCTGCTGCCATCCGGCGCTGGGTGTGTGCCAGAAAGTCCTGAGCCGGTGTGACCAAAATGGTGTTGCTGAGAACATGTCCAATACAACCATGTAAACCAACTGACATTTTGAATCAGATTGATTGTACATTGCTTAACGTCCCGACAGCCACTAGGCTTTCTCAGGACGTGCCTGCACTGCTTGTGAAAAAAAACCCACCTAAGCAGAACATTGCCATGTATGTCGCCTGCCGGTCAAATACATTAACTCATTCTACCCCAACACCAAAATCCTTAAATTTTGCCCCTGTCCTCTCAAGACTGCATTGCAGTGCAGGGCACAGATCGACCATGATAGTTCAAGGGAGATGCCAGAATAGCTTGGCGCCCGTAGGCGCCAAGCTATTCTGGCATCACCCTTGAACTATCATGGTGGATCCTTATCCTGCCGTGGTGTGTCTGGGGTAGAATGAGTTAAATAAACCTAACACATGGGGCCAAGACATAAAGCTAAGACCATTTAGCAACACACATCCAATATCAAGAGCTACAGGCAGTGCAGACAGTAGGGAGAGTTTTAAAAAGGCAAATTTATACAGGTGAATGGACAAAGGGTAGACAGAAACACATGCATGCCCCAGAATTGAGAGAAAAACCCACCCTGTGGGGCTGACCAGGGTGACCCTGAGAACTAAAAACTGGCAATACAGTAAAAAGCGATACTTCAGTTGCACATTCCTAAACGAGACCTGTTTGTGGACGTTCGTTCTTCGAATCGCGAGGCAGTTTTGCGAACGAGGATTGAAATCTGGCGCCATTTTTGTTTTTTTTTTTAAAAAAAGTCAACTGATAGTTACTGTGCATGCATGTGGCAAGTTAACACGTCAGAAAAAAAAAGAAAGAAGAAACAAAATCGCGTGGCATATTGACCTTGTAATGGGGTTATTGAACGAATTCCTTTCATTGAAGAAGAAAGCTTTTGTTAAAATCGTGGGGTTCTATTATCATTTACTACAAGACTCAACGGTCAGGCCCGGCCGGTGCGGCCGAAGACACGTTTGAAAGCAGACGCCTTATTTTTCTGGGCCAAACGGGTACGGGGATTGGAGGCATCTCTCAGTTAAATAACTGCACTGAACAAGTACATTTGGGCGTGCTCTTAACTAAGAAATATTGCATAAAATACCTCTGCAAATGCGAGAGAATGACCGGTATGTATACATACGAAGCCACGCCCATGGAAAATTCCATCGTGTTTACTGAATTAAAACCAATTAATTTTTACTCTCAGTATTATTGTCATAACTTATTCACATTAGAAAGTCACTTTCATATGATAGAATGAAAAAAATATTAATTTTGAGTTTGTTCGTGACCTTTGTTATCGATCGAGTCACTACGTCCGCCATCTTGCTTTCCCTACTGCGTTATTTTCACTGTTTGCGATTTCTCTCTGCGAATATTCCGTCAAAATGAGTTCATCTGAGTCCGAAAGTGAACAGTATCTCACTGAAGGGGAATCTTCCAGCAACCAGGCCACTGAAAATGATTCTAGCACCAGCGATGTGGAAAAAACGAAAGAAAACCATCGCAGGTCATTGTGACACTTTCTAGTTTGGTTTGACCATGTGCTATCCATGTGAGTCTTTGTTTACCTATTGTCTGGTTCAGAATCGTGAAACTTTATGAAGTACATAAACAAGTTTTATTACTTGCTGTGTATTGCCTCAGTGATATTTTCAGCAAGTCAGAGATTTTCAGAGAAGCACATGTTTGTTGTCTCAGCCATGCCAGGTGTTGTCACGCCCACTTTTTCCTGCCCTTGAACGGTGTAGATTATGTTGCGTAACTCTTAGAAATTCAAAGACATTTTCTTGAAACTTCACAAAAATGTGTAGAAATGATTTGTCCACACACTGGATTCACATTTTAAACAAAGGGGCAAGAAACAAAATAATTTTCTTCTTAGTGACTTTCGTGAAAACTGTTTTTGGAAATCGGACACCATTTTTTCTTCGTCGCTAAATAAACAACAACTTCTAAACTACGTTAAGTACAGACTTTTTACTTACCCTGACTAAAAGCTGACTCAATGCACTTTAATATGATGTATAATAAGCCAACTTTTGACCACTAGAAGAGCTTTCAGCAGCATTTTTTCTTGGTCATGTGTGAGGGTAAAAGTCATTTTGTTCACTGGCCTCAAATAGAGCGAACTGGTAAGAGTTAAGCAAGGGAAGGAACTCCGTTCATCGGTGTTGGACCAATCAAATTGATCTGAAAACACTCCGGCCGCTTCCGTGTCCACACACAGGCCCAGGGCATCCCTGAAACACAACGATGAAGTAAATCTGTTAAAATGGGCACATCGTATTTTGATATTTTTTTCTGAATTTTGAATGAAAGATAATACAGAAACAACCCTCAGAAAAAATGGGTGTCTGATCTGGCCACCCAAAATTTTACACAGACCCAGATTGCATAAGGATGGTAAAGAAAGTAACCCAGTTCAGTCATTTGGTGTACGCACACACACACACACACACACACACACACACACACACACACACACACACACACACACACACACACACACACACACACACACACACACACACACACACACCTCATTTTCTCACGTACACCAGAAACAAACGCTCAAAAGCGAGACCTTGCTTTTTAGACCCTTCTACAACTGGCCCAAAAATTAGATGACGTGGAGGATGGGCTATATGCTCCAAAAGGGGGGGGGGGGGGATTGTAGCGTGTACCACACTCGCAAAAGGATGCGGGCACTCTCAACACAAGAGACAAGTACACGGCATTGTTAACATTTTTTCCCCGGTCTAGAGGGTGGGGAGCGTGTGTGGAGGGGTGAAGGAAAGAGTGAGATCCACAACCTCAGAATGCCCCCCCCCCCCAGCAACCCTCCCAACCCAACCCCCCACCCCACCCCCACCCCCCACCCCACACACACATACACCTCCTCGATTCGCTCACTAATACGTATGTCGTTGCGAAAGCGGTGTATGATTGTGTGAAAGGCGAGGTGTCAATGGATGATGAAAGTTCACAGCACATCAAACAAACAGCCACAGCAACACAACACCGCAAATCTGGATCGACTTCTCACCGCCCCTTGAATATCTGTCACCAGTCGCTGTCCATATAACCTGCCTGTCGACTGTAGGGCTGTACTCTGGTGTTCAGCATCTGAAAAAGACCACACATTTTCACATCTCTCTTCTGTGGACCACAGTGGATAGTGCTGAAGTCATACGAAAGACACCCAGGTCTCGTATTCATGTTTACTTTATTTCTTACTCTTTTTTTTCCTCTTTCTTTTTGTTTCGTTTACATTGATAAAATGGAAACAATTTTGAAAGTGTGCGCGGCGGAGCACATTCAATAGCAAGTGTGCTCTATGCCAAAGGCGCCAGGGTAGAGGTGGCTTGAAGCTTTTGCAATAGAAATGGCGAAATGGCCCGGTACACCCGCTCATAGAATGTACATTTTGGCGTAAAAGGCCGCGTGCTTGCGTGCGTGCGTGCGTGTGTGTGTGTGTGTGTGTGTGTGTGTGTGTGTGTGTGTGTGTGTGTGTGTGCGTGCGTGCGTGCGTGTGTGGGGGGAGGGAGGGGGGAGGGGGGTGTCCTTGTGTGTGTAGGTAAATATGTGACACCGAATATCGCCGATGTTTGTAGGCGCACAACTTTCAGATATTGTTTCTGAGAGACGTCTCCCGGAGTGCCTCCACCCTAATACGTAAAAGGACATCGGGCTGACGTCGGCTGCCGTTGTCTCGCACACAACCGTGCGCGAGTCAACGGCGGCCAACGTCGGCCCGATGGTCTTTGCGCACTGGGATGGGTATTACAACTTACTGGACTACACATTGACGAGAAAACCCGCGTTTAGTCCGCAATTTTTTAAATTCTTACTAGATGTTTTGCATGCAGCTAGATTTAAGGAAAACATTAAATAAGTGCGTTAGGCTGCAGGGTATGTCTTCAACTTTCTGAGTGATAATTAATTCATTTTTTTGTTATTCACTATTAACAAAAGCAAAACATTCGCGAAAAGAAAGTGATGCAAATCAATCAAAATTTTCTCTGTTTTATCCCGACGAGATGTCTACCAGCATGCCCCCATCGGTATTCAAACTAGAAAACTCGTTTACCAGAAAATGGCAGTTTAAAAAACAAAACCGGTTGACCCGCATTTCAGTTAATCATTTGTGTTTTTCTGTCTTGACATCCTGCCTGTAGCTAGATTGGAGGGAGGCATTGGAATAGCTAGGTATATTTGTAAAACACGTGCGGGACGGAACAAATAGGTTTGATTCTCAGCTTTAAACACAGAGATTATATTACGCGTTCACTTTCACCTAAAAGTGCAACTGGCAAACAAACTCGAATAAAACCATCGATAAAACGGCGACAGATTACGTCTGATTTCACTCTAATTTTCACCTTGTATGATAAGTCTTCGGTGATCGAGTATGGCTTCAGATAAAAAATACGACCAGAGTTACGTGATGTTGTATTGGTATTAACTCATTGTGCCCGAGGTACGAAATACCCACATTTTGGAGTTATCATTTGAGGACTGCATTACAATTCAGGAGACAGATCGACCATGATAGTTCAAGGGTGGTGGCAGAATAGCTTTGCGCCTATAAGCGCCAAGCTATTCTGCCACCACCCTTGAACTATCATGGTCGAGCCATACCTTGCTGTGGTGTGTCGCGGGCAGAATGAGTTAAAAGGACAAAATAGATACGATGATTTAGTGATGGGGGGGGGGGGGGGGGGTCTGACACTGGCTCATACGTTCTGTACCAATGTCGTCGCCAGACGTGGTTTTCGCTTTGTTATGTCTTTTTGTTCAAGAATGTTACGTCAAGTGAACTTAGACGTCATATGTTTGAAATACAATTGCCGCTAATCACTGGCTCATACGTTCTGTACCAATGTCGTCGCCAGACGTCGTTTTCGCTTTGTTATGTCTTTTTGTTCAAGAATGTGACGTCAAGTCAACTTAGACGTCATATGTTTGAAATACATAAACATACTATATACTAAACATACTATATCGCGTGCCTTCACACTATTTTCTCTTGTAAAAACAATACTTGCTCATACAGCGAGAACCTATACAACTGTTGGTCACTTACACAAAAAAATATTCTTACACGAGCATTATTTTCTCTTGAACGGTGTACTTGTATGTAACACATTCTGTCCCTACAGGAGCCATGTCTTTCGCACTCTTACTGCTTTTGTGCTCACTGCTGACGGCCGGCCAGTGCGATCACATCATGAGCAATGAGCATCTGACAGAAGAGGTGGGACAACTGACAAACACAATGCTTTCACAAGCACTGACGATTGTACGACTACTCAACCAGGTGCAGGGCCTGAACGAGACCGTGTGTGGCTGCACTAAGTCAGGTAGAATGTACACACGATATGTTACTTCTCACTCTACCCCAGACACACCACAGCAAGATATGGATCTACCATGATAGTTCAAGGGTGATGCCAGAATAGCTTGGCGCCTATGGGCGCCAAGCTATTCTGGCATCACCCTTAAACTATCATGGTCGATCTGTGACCTGAACTGCAATGCAGTCTTCAGAAGACAACGGCAAACTTTGGGGATTTCGGTGTTGGGATAGAATGAGTTAATTAAGGGGCTTAGTCCGGGACTACATCAAAATACGCGTGTCTTGTTCACAATGTGCCGGCACTATGTTCAAGCTTTGCTTGTGCTGTGTGCAACACACACGAAAAGGGGCACAGCTCGATATTCAAATATATATTACATCAAACCTCCAAATGTTGGCTGACACGTTGCATTACGGGGGGAAAAAATCCGAAAATAAAGTGTAGGAAAACATTCGCATCAAAGTGTTTGTGAAAGTAACACGCTTTCAAAATTCAAATCTCCCGCCCGCCAGTCAAATTCGCCCGTCTGAATGTGGAGACGGAGCCAAATCCTAGCGCAAGTCGTCAGCCCCAGTCTAATAATAGCCCAAGCTGTTGACACGCAAGTTTGCAAAGGGGATTTGGTGTAAAACATTTTTTTTTTTAAATTGCAACATCGTTACACCGAACAAAGAAACTAACAGCAACAGTAGAGTTATATACCGACGAGCAAAGAAATGCGATTTCTTTTAATTCATCGGAAACACATCCGACGATTGCAAAATTGTTGCGTTTAATTTGCTTGTCAGTATATATGGAACTTACTCAGTGATACCTTTTAATGAATGGCCAGTGTCTGTTTTTCTGCAACTGTTGTTAAAACACACACACACACACACACACACACACACACACACACACACACACACACACACACACACACACACACACACGTGTTCACACACACACAAACACACAGACATACACAGACACACACACGTACACACACACACACACACACACACACACACACACACACACACACACTCATTTAAAAGCTTAAGAACACAATGTAGCATACAGACGAAAGCGGATTAGCAGTCAGGCGGAGTGGTGATGTCATTTGCTTTTTTTAGGTCAAAGATGTAATTTCTCCAATACGATATTTATACGAACGTGTTGAGCGACACAATAAGCTTCATATTCGCCATTATTCGCCTTATCAGCCTTCGGCCTTCAGGGTTCAATAATAATAATAATAATAATAATAATAATAATAATAATAATAATAATAATAATAATAATAGTAATAATAATAATAATAATAATAACAATAATAAAGGATATTTGTTAAGCGCTTATTCTAAAAGTTGCTCTAAGCGCTGCTACAATGAAAACAATCTGAGGATTTCATCCCAAAGTCTACCGAATTGTTTGGAGCTCACATGTGATTTTCTGTTAGGAACATTCAGAGTTGTTCATACTTTAAAGCTTATCTTTTTGATCCATTTCCCTCCTTACTAAGCCAATCTCTGATTAACACACATGCCGGCACACACAAATAAAGACAGATATTAGTACTCTCTGTGGGGTCGTGTAGCGACAGGAACACTGAAGAATAATAGCACGAGCAGCAACATGACGTCACTGTAAGCTGGACGTCATGGCATCCCAACTCTCACGACGCTGTGTACACAGTGACGCGTTTGATGGTTCAGAGAGAGAGAGAGAGAGAGAGAGAGAGAGAGAGAGAGAGAGAGAGAGAGAGAGAGAGAGAGAGAGAGAGAGAGAGAGAGAGAGAGATTGAGAGAGAGAGAGATGATGATGATGATGATGATGATGATGATGAATCTTTATTTATTCAGCATAAAGCTGTTAGGCAACTCAATGCCTGTCTTACAAGCTGTCCTGTAAACAAACAACATAACAGGAAAATAAACATAGCATGCAAATAATAACAATAATAATAATAAGAAGAAGAAAAACTACGGAAAAAACAAACACAATAGGTGAATCAATGAAAGAGAGAGAGAGAGAGAGAGAGAGAGAGAGAGAGAGAGAGAGATGACGATGAAACGTTTTATTCAGGATACAAAGTTTTAGGCATAGCAATGCCTATCTTCCAAAC
The DNA here is from genome assembly GCA_036245525.1 of Semisulcospira habei. Taxonomy (NCBI): domain Eukaryota; kingdom Metazoa; phylum Mollusca; class Gastropoda; family Semisulcospiridae; genus Semisulcospira; species Semisulcospira habei. The sequence goes on along the minus strand of BTPG01000002.1, from coordinate 51,058,878 downwards.
TGTCCTGCTACTCTACACATATAAAAATACATCAGACGATACAGCAAAAGATAAAACACATATTATAAGTAAAAGAGTGAGAGAGAGAGAGAGAGAGAGAGAGAGAGAGAGAGAGAGAGAGAGAGAGAGAGAGAGAGAGAGAGAGAGAGAGAGAGAGAGTCAATTCATGTATGACAATGACGTGTTTGGTGCTTTGCGTCAGTTTAGCAGCAACGTATAACAACAACAACAATGTATAATGTGGCTAGTGCTTTTACGTCGCCGTCATTATCTGAAATCGAGAATTCTTCGTGTCGACATTTTGTTTTTCTGCGATAATTTAAAAAAAAAATAAATAAATAAATATATTTTTAAAATAGATACAAAGCTGGTTTACAAACTCATCCAATACCATTCTCGAAGCTAGCTGTATTCAAAATTTCGAATGAATATAACACAGATTACGGACTCAAATGCGGGTCAGCCGACTTCGTTTAAACGGCAATTGTTTTCTGTTAATGAGTAATCCAATCTAAAAATGCTGAAAAGTACTCCGAGATACATCTTGAAGGAAGCATTTCCTACATTTTCAGACCTGTACGTACACAGACGCAGGAGAAACTCGTGTATACACACACACACACACACACACATACACACACACACACACACACGCACACACACACACACACACACACACACACACACACACACACACACATACGTGACAGTGGTGATGAATTGTGCATTGCTGGGGAAAAGGAGTAGTAAAAGACAGCGTTGTAGATGTAGGTTTTGAGAAGTGATTTGATTGAGGAGAGCGTTTGACACTTAAGGACAATGGTTACTTTGACCTCCCAAGGCCTACACGGGTCCGTGTAGCAAACACCTGCTACCAATAACGTATATTATCTCCTGAGGATACGATGAGATAACATTTTTTTTTAGAGCAATGAATATTATTAACGTCTGCAAGCCATTCATCAGTTATATGTGTGAAGGAAGTTTGGCAGCTGTGCTTCGGGACAGAAACCAGACTATATTTCACTAGGTAAACAGTTCTGTTTTTTAAACAAAATGCATGAGTGTGTGGAGATATGTTTTTCAGAGATTTTGAATATCCATATACTGATTTTACAATTATTTTATTACAAATGTATGGAACCAAGAACTGATGAGATTAATCCCATATTTTATATTTTTTATTTCACGCCATGACATGGTCCGAGTCGGCGTTAATCCTAACTACCTCTATCTAACTGACTGACTGACTGACTGACTGACTGACTGACTCACTCACTCACTCACTCACTCACTCACTCACTCACTCACTCACTCACGTGTGCAAATTTAGATCAGAACAAAGCTATCCGTTAAACCATCTTGGTTTGTATGTCCAGAGGTCAAACCAGACAACTGTGCCGACACCACATTGGTCGCCATGTTTAGCGGAGTCCGCACACTCGACATTAACGGCCATGACGTCACTGTGTACTGTGACCAGACCACCAGTGGAGGTCGAGGAGGCTGGACGGTGGGTGTTTCACGTTTCATTCTTTGCAGCCAGTCACGGGTGTTTAACTCATTCGAGACGTGCCGCCTCCGGATATGCGGCATAAGCCGCGTATCCGGAGGAGGCACGTCTCGAATGAGTTAATGGGGGTGTTTAAAGATTAAGAGACCGAGGTTTTTAACTTACCACAAATGGGCATTTTAACATATTTCTGTCATCTGTGTTGCGTTTGTGGATGTGTTATTTTTTGTGTATTATTCCTAAAAAGATCCGATATTTATTTGCGTTATTTTGGATAAGAATTACGTACCCTTTTAGTAGGATTCATTTTCTTTTGCACGGAGATTTGCGATCGATTTTTGTTGTGACGCGTAGTTTTGCCACATTGGACTGGAAGGTTAGAGCAGGGTCGCGATCTTTCTAGTGATCTCATATTTGACGTTTAAGTGTCGGCAACATGTCGTAACACTGTATTAAAGGCGCTTAAATAGTAGTGGAATTTCGTAGTTCATTCTAGTGAATTCTTTTTCATCAATATTAATGAGTTTTGGTTATGTTTTCTTTTCTGATTGGTTGTGTTGTTCGAATTTGCTGGATTATTCTGGAAATCTGTAATAGTATAATAGACCGTGCTAGCAAGTATGTGTGTATCAACAACACTCGCTGCAGTCAGACGAAGAGGACGGTCCTCCGCTCTTCGCTCTTCGCCAAGCAAGCAAGACAAAGACAAGCAAGCAAGCAAGCCAGCTTCACGCCTCAACGCTCCAGTACGGTCAACCGCTCGGCGCACATTGCTAGCAAGAAGCAGATCGCCGCCCTTTTAAGGGCGAACAGAAACCGTCGCCAAACTAACCAACAACAGGCCGACGAGTACCTGACCCACCATCAACAACTACGGCCTCAAACCACGCCGAGGCCGCCAAAAGAGAACAGACGGTAACATCGACCGATGTCGCCACCCATCATCCCTCGCCCAACGGCGCAGCCGGAGACACCCCGGGCGCCCGCAGCAGATTACGATCTGCAAGAAACTCTACGAAGGTACCCGACACCTACACCACCGAGAGGAATGTTCCCAAACCTAGACGCCCTTCTTCTAACAACCTTTAGCCCTCCAAGCTCCGATACAACAGCGCAAGTCTACCATGAAGAAGAAACGGCACCCGCCAGTCCCCAGTCACCACCCCCGCAAGAAGAGGAGCCCGAGGACGCGACAGAGCCATCGTCGGAGCCGGACTTCCCGCCCTCCCCACCGCCGGTCACCATTCCCGAATCACTAACTCGGGAACGGCTGGCATCGACTGAGGAGGAGGGGACTCGGCTCCGGGGAATGGATTTTGACGACCTGGTGCTCCTACTTCAGGACGCCATTTCAGCGATACTAACAATCGACGGACATACCTACCACCGAGCACTAGTCACTGCCCGGTGGCTGGCGCACACAGGAGCACTTAAAGACCTCAAACCCCCAAAGACGGAAAACACGGCCAGCCAAGCCACACCCACGATGAAGACAATGAAAGTCGAGCAGCGCCCGACCAACGATCAACAGGGACAACAGCCGCCCCACTGACAGCGACGAAGAAGACCGGCACCACACCCACCACCACCAAACATAGAGGTTGTGGTAACACCGCCCCACTGACAGCGACGAAGAAGACCGGCACCACACCCACCACCACCAAACACAGAGATTGCGGCAACAGCCGCCCAACTGACAGCGACGAAGAAGACCGGCACCATACCCACCACCACCAAACATAGAGGTTGCGGCAACACCGCCCCGCCCACCCAACAAACTGGCACAGAGGCACCCCCAGTCCCGACCAGCGAGACAAAGAACACAGCGACCGACCCGGCACCGCAAGAGGCCGACATCACCCCACGCCCACCAGCCAACAAACTAACCACCAGCCAACGGCAGCGCCATCGACCACCCAAGCGCTTCCGGAACCGACGCCCGGCACTACTCCCCACGCCGCCACCCCACCTTTGCCTGCCACCCCAACAGCGCCCCCCACCCCGCCCATTCCAACGCCCGACCCCCAAGCCCAAGCTTCACTGGCCACCACCACCGACACCTCAACTTACTAGGCCTTACCACAGCCAGCGACGGTTCCTCCGGCCACCACCAACCCCCCCCCCCCCCACCACCACCACCACCACCACTCATACAAGAACTTTTAGAGTGGTTGGCCTATCAACACCCCCCAGCCTGGCACTAAAGCGATGGTCCCCCGGCCTACCACCAGCCTCCTCCACCACCAACCACCCGGCCCCGGCAACACCACCAGCCGCTGCGCGACGGAACGTCAGACAGACAGCGAGACGACCCCCCCCCCCCCCCCCACCCCTGACCCCCCCTCCCCCCCCCGGACGAAATCAGCGAGAGCTGGAAGTTCCCATCCCGTCAAAATTAGCACTAGCACTAGTATGTGTGTACATCTAATGAGAGACGCAGTGTGTCAAACGTGTTGATGCATTGTAGAGGAGACAGTGTGTCAGTGTTGGTGCATTTGTGAATGCATTGTGTGGAGATCGCATCGCTGCAATAAAATATTGTTGGAACTGTTACTCCATTGTGGTCTAGAACCTTGTGCCACGTGTGACGAGTTGCAGCTGAGTGAAGTTTCTGTACAAGAACCCTACGTGCGTGAGTCTGGTGTGATTGCATCATACTACTACTACTACTACTACTACTACTAATAATAATACCGTTATTATATAGGCGCTTTTTCTCAATTTTTGGGCGAATCGACTCAAAGCGCCGCGAACTGAAACCCAACACGCACACTCGCGTAACAGACACGGATTTACGCCATTTAAGACAAACACAGTACAAGACAGACGAAGGGCCAGTTCAGCTACTGAAGTTACAGAGATTTTTGATCGCTTGTATTTGAAATTTGTAAAGTGGTCTGAAACCGGTACCAAAGTGTGGGGGGTGGGGGGCGGGGGTGGGGGGGGGGGAGTGGAAGAACCGGAGTACCCGGAGAAAGAACCCCCGATAGTCCGCCCTTAACTCATTCAGCCCGACGGCCGTATTTCCCAAATTTCGGAGGCGTCATCTAATAATAATTACGGTATTTATAATGTGCCTATCTTATAATAATTATAACTCGAAGCGCGCACTCACAACTCGCGTACGCATTTGCACGCTTTAGACAACGACTCACGTACAACAAATAGTGAAAAACATTACGACAGTCAGCCTGGGGTGGGAAGTGTGGTGATATAGTGATACAGCTTCTCACTGTTGAAAGAAGTGAGTTTTGAGGGCGGACTGGAAGGAGGAGAGAGAGAGAGTGTTTCTGACGGAGAGAGAGTGGGAGAGTGTTCCAGGTGGATGGACCGTATACAGAGAGGAAGCGGGGGCCGAAAGTGCTGAGTTTGGTGCGGGGATGTGGAGGCGGAGAGGGTCGGCGGCGGAGCGGAGGGAGCGGGGAGGAGTGTAGGGGTGAAGTAAGTTGGAGAGATAGGCAGGAGCGTAGTTGTTCAGGTTTGTTAGTTATGTGGGTTTAACGCCGAGCAGGCGACTAAGGCCATCTCGGGTAGTTGTTCAGGGATTTGTAGCAGAGGGACAGAATCTTTTATTGGATGCGTTGGGGGATGAGGAACCAGTAAAGGAGTTTGAGCAGGGGAGTGATGTGGTCTGATTTTTTTCTTTCTGAGGACGAGGCTGGCAGCATTGTTCTGGACGCGCTGGAAAGTGAGAGTGGTGTAGTGAAGAAGGCCGGAAAGGAGAGAGTTGCAATAGTCGATGCGAGATATGATGAGAGAGACAGCAAGTTTGGTGGCAGCTTCGGTAGTGAGGTATTTTCTGATCTGACTGATGCGGCGAAGGTGGAAATAGCATGCCTGGGCCGTGGCGGAGACGAAGCTGGTCATGGAAAGAGAGGAATCGAGGATAACGCCGAGGTTTTTGGCCGAGTCAGAGAGGGAGATGAGGGTGCTGTCGAGTTGAAGGTGGAGAGAGGGAGGGAGCTGGGAAAGTTTCTGGCGAGTGCCTACCAGCATGGCTTCCGTTTTGTCGTCATTCAGTTTGAGCTTGTTTGCTGTCATCCAGTTTTTTACGTCTTCGTAACAGTCAGCCGTGCGAGTCAGTAGTGGCTGAGTGTCGATGATGACGGACGGCTGTCTGTCGGAGAGGTAGGAGAGGAACCAGGAGTGAGCAGAGTCAGTGATGCCAAAGGAGTGGTGAAGGCGGTGGAGGAGGATAGAGTGGTCTATAGTGTCGAAGGCGGCAGAGAGGTCGAGTAGCGTAAGAAGGTAGATGTTGCCCGAGTCTTTGAAGAGAAGCAGGTCGTATAGGATATGTAGAAGGGCTTTTTTCAGTGCTGTGATGTTTGCGATAGGCGATCTAATGAATATGCACCAGTTGCAGGAGATGGATCGACCATGATAATTCAAGGGCACTGCCTGATTAGCTTGGCGCCGACATGCGCCAAGTTAATCTGGCACTCCCCTTGAATTATCATGGTCGATCCATCTCCTGCTGTAGTGCGTCAGGGCTGAATGTGTTAAGAATGCAGCTTGAAAGAGTCGCTAGGATTCTGAAAATGTGAGTCGCCGAAGTCACGAAGGAGGTCATATCTGCTAATTCACTAGATTTCTATCCCATTGATGCATGGAAATTCAGATTTAGGTCACCATATTGGACGTCCAGATTGTAAAGGCTGATGTAGACATCTGTAAAAGTCAGTGTAAACATCTGTAAAAGCTGGTGTAGATATCTGTAAAAGCTTGTGTAGACATCTGTAAAAGCTGGTGTAGACATCTGTAAAGGCTGGTGTGAGCATCTGTAAAGGCTGGTGTAGACATTTGTAAAGGCCGGTGTAGACATCTGTAATGCCCGGTGTAGACATATGTATAGGCCGGTGTAAGCATCTGTAAGGGCCAGTGTAGCAATCTGTAAACGCCAGTGTAGACATCTGTGAAGGACAGTGTAGGTATCTGTAAAGACCGGTGTAGGCATCTGTAAAGGCCAGTGTAGACATCTGTAAAGGCTGGTGTAGGCATCTGTAAAGGCCAGTGTAGGCATTTGTAAGGGACGGTGTAAACATCTGTGACGGCCGGTGTAGACATCTGTAAAGGCCTGTGTAGACATCTGTAAAGGCCAGTATAAATATTTGTAAAGGCTGGTGTAGACATCTGTAAAGGCCGGTGTGGACATCTGTAAAGGCCGGTGTGGACATCTGTAAAGGTCAGTGTAGGCATCTGTAAATGCCTGTGTAAGCATCTGTAAATGCCTTTGTAGACATCTGTACAGGTCGGTGTAGGCATCTGTAAAGGCCGGTGTAGACATCTGTAAAGGCTGGTGTAAACATTTGTAAAGGCCTGTGTAAATATATGTAAAGGCCGGTGTAGACATCTGTATCGGTCTGGGCGAACTCATCGTCATATTGGAGGAAGGGAAGGAACTTCTTCCTATCTGTACAGAAAAACATAGTACCATCCTTCGGAAGGGGTGGGATGGCGGAGAGGGGTGGGGGGTTTGGGGACAGCCTTCAGCATTCGCTGCTTTCAGCAACTCCCCCCCCCCCCCCCCTCTTTCCTATTTTATTTATGTGCTTTGTCCAACTAGGTTTATGATATATTTTGGCCATAATGCACTTTGTTTTTGGCAGTTACTTAATTTATTGCTGGTTTTCATAATTCATTAGTCACTCCTTTTTCCTTTATTAGTATAGTTTCGACTGCATATACTCTTCCCACATTTTCTCTGTTAGGATGCATGGGAATTTAGCTCTTTGTTGAGGCACAGATTGTATACGTCTCAAGAAACCACAGCAGACTGTATGCCGATGGTGTGTTGATGAGGTCGCCTAGACCGAAAAGGCTGTCCACACTACCCCTTTGCGTGTCGATAGTGCTTATTATCGCGATGATTCTCTAGGAATCATATCGACAAAAACCGCTTGCGACACGCAAAGTGATAACAGTTATAATCTGGACGCCCACTAAAGGACCTAGGTCTGAATTTCCTTGCATCAAGGGGCTGTAAATCCAGTGAATGAGGAGATGGGGGTGGGTTCACTGCTTCCAGCCAATTATTAGCACCCTTCACTTTCAGTTTTATGTACTTTGAACAAATACCTTTATAATCATTTGTCAACAATGTACAATTTTTTTCTCTCTATGAGAGCTTTTACCTAAGTTTTTATTATTACACTAGCAGTCACCCCCTTGGTTTCCTTTCACAAAATACCACTTTAAACACACGTATTTTCCCAAATCTCTTTACATCAATTTACTACAGCTACCAGAGTCAGCTTAGTAAAACCATGCCAAAAATCTAAAACTCAAAATCACGAATTTCATAGAGTCTCTAGAAATGTTTCGAAATTCATGAAATCCCCAACTACAAACGTCATTTACAAACCCAACTGGCTTCATCGCCATATGCAGTCTTAACTCATTGTGCCCGAGGTACGAAATACCCACAGTTTGGAGTTATCCTCTGAGGACTGCATTACAATTCAGGACTATAGGCGCCAAACTATTCTGCCAACACTCTTGAACTATCATGGTCGAGCCATATCTTGCTGTGTGTGTCGCGGGCAGAATGGGTAAATGTACGTTGAGATATTGTTTTACTCAATATTATTTACACACACACACACACACACACACACACACACACACACACACACACACACACACACACACACACACACACACACACACACACACACACACACACACACACGGCACACACACACACACACACACACACACACACACACACACACACACACACACAAGTTGTACTGTAACAACCAGGAAGCAATCATCCGCAAATTCCTTGTCAACCTGAGCTCAATTTTTGCCACATTTAATAAGATTCACAGCAAAACAGTATCGGCCCACATTTCGTGGCTCGCCATGTCTAGCATTGGTTTGGCTCAAAGTCGTGTAATCTAGCGTGCGTTCTCGCGCTGCTTCGGGAACTCGCAACCGGCCTATTGCGAGCGTGATTATGGGGGATTAGAACGTCTTACACCTAAGTGACTTGCCATCCCTTGCCTAGGGACTTGTCTGCAGCTGAACTGCCATTCGTCACTTCCGACCGTTGTCTGCGGGTTCAGATGTTCGGCACCATTATGACCCCAACCCCTGGCTCTGACACACCCCTTTCGAGGAGGGTCTTTTTATTTATTTATTTATTTGTAATTGTTTATTTTTTAAATTATTATTATAATTTTTTTCGGGGGGGGGGGGGAGGGGAGGGGAGGGGGGAGGGGAGGGGACGCTATGCCCTTAAAACAATAAAACGAGATCCGTGATTGGCTTTTTTGTGTTGATGTGAATCGTTAATGCACTTGTTATTCTCCTGATCTGTGAAAAAGGTTTCGTCTTGAATCGTGAAAGTTTTTGTGTTCCGGAAAAAAAACGTCTTAGTTATTTCCTGAAACCCGAGCGTCCGTTGCCAGATTGTCAAAACACTCTTAAACCCTTGCAAAAGGTGATGACCATTGGCAATAATCACGGTTCACATCTATAAAGATTTTTATACGATGAAGGGTCAGTGGAGCACATAAATGGGCGCGAAGCTCGCAACGTGGCTTAGTGAAACAGACAGCCCACCCCCACCCCCACCTCCTCCCTGTCACGTACGTGTGTATGTGTATGTACAAAAGTGCGCATGGGCACGAGTACATGTATATGTGTGTCTGTGTGCGTGTGTCTGACGTTTATTATTAGTTAGTTTTTGTTGTTTGGTTGGTGTTCCTTTTTTTAAGTATCTTAGCAAGGACAGATTGTAAGAAAGGCCTGCGCGCATAATATCTCAATCCTTGGAACATAAAGTTTCTTTCGTTCGTTCGTTCGTTCGTTCGTTCTGCTCTCTGCCATTCTTAGCGTATCGCCCAGCCTCAGTCCTGTCCACTCCGAGATATTGTCCTCCCATCTTTTCCTCTGTTTTCCTCTCCTTCGTCGTCCTTGCACAGTGCCCTGCAGGAGTGTTTTGGCAAGCCCTGTTGAATGCGTGACATACCCAAACCACTTCAGTTTGCTGTTTTTTTCCACAATGGCTAATAGGTCTTCATAGGGCCTTCACTACTTGCGTAAAAGAAATCAAGAAGAAATCTTCCGACCTAAATCACTCAGACATGACTGATGTCAAAGGAATATGCATTTATACACAATAGAATTATGACGTAATTGTAAATCTTTCATGATTGCCGTCTCCTGTAGTGTGCCTGTTGTTTCTTACTTACTTACTTACTTTCTTACGCCTGTCACCCCTCCCCGGGTATAGGCCGTCGACGAGAGACCTCCAGCGACTCCTGTCCTGTGCTTCTCCTTCGATTTTACTCCAGGTGGTTCCCAGTCTCTTGGTGTCTGCTTGGAGGTCTCTACGCCAGGTGTTTCTCGGCCTGCCTCTTTTCCTCTTTCCCTGGGGGTTCCATGACAATGCCTGCCTAGTGATACTGGAAGCTGGCTTTATCAGACTGTGACCAATCCATCCCCATCTTCTTTGCCCAATTTCATTCTCTGCTGTTATCTGCTCTGTTCTCTCCCAGAGTCTGACGTTGCTGATTTTCTCTGGCCAGTGGATTTTCAAAATTCTTCTAAGGCAACTGTTTATGAAGATCTGTACTCTGTTGACTGTGGTTTTTGTCCATCTCCAAGTCTCTGCTCCATATAGGAGAACTGCTTTTACGTTGGGGTTGAAAATCCGGACTTTGGTGTGTTGTGACAGCTCTCTGGAACTCCACACTTTTTTCAACTGGAGAAAGGCTGCTCTGGCTTTACCGATTCGTGCCCTGACATCTGCATCAGTGCCGCCTTTTTTGTCTATGATGCTCCCGAGATAGGTGAAGGACTCCACCTCCTCCAACGGGGTGCCAGCAAGCAAGACTGGTTCTTCCCTGGTTGCGTTCAGCCTCATTGTCTTTGTTTTCTGTTTGTGGATGGTGAGGCCCACTTGGGACGAGATGTCAGCAAGCCTCATGGTCTTGTCCTGCATTTGTTAATGAGTGTGGGACAGTAAAGCCAAGTCGTCTGCAAAATCGAGGTCGTCAAGCTGTGTCCACAGTGTCCACTGTATTCCACTTCGTCTGTGCTCTGTGGTCCTCTTCATGACCCAGTCTATGGCCAGTAAGAAGAGGAACGGAGACAGCAGACACCCCTGCCTGACACCGGTTCTGACCTGGAGCTCCCTGGTGAACTGCCCTTCGTGGATCACGCGACATGTCATGCCATCGTAGCTGCTCTTGATCAGGCGGATGAGCTTTTTGGGTACACCGTAGTGTCGTAGGAGTTTCCACAGAGTCCACGCTGTCAAATGCTTTCTCGTAATCCACAAAGTTGACGTACAGCGGGGAGCTCCACTCCAGAGACTGTTCCACGATGATGCGGAGAGTGGCGATCTGGTCTGTACATGATCGGGTTTTCCTGAATCCTGCTTGCTGGTCTCTCAGCTGGGGGTCAACGGAGCTCTTCATTCTCCCCAGAATGATCCTGTTGAAGACCTTTCCTGGTACTGACAGCAAGGTGATTCCTCTGTAGTTGGAACACTTGCTGAGGTCACCTTTCTTGGGAAGCCGGCATCACCTCCTCTTCCCAGATCTTTCCAAACAGTGGGTACAGCAGCTCTACTGTTGTCTCTAGGTCTGCTTTCAGAGACTCCGCTGGGATGCCATCTGGCCCTGCTGCTTTGCCGTTCTTCAAAAATGCCACTGCTCTTCTGATCTCTTCCCGGCTGGGTCTGTCACAGCTGATGGGTAGGTCGGTCTCTGCTGGCTGGATGTCTGGGGGGTCGGGTGGGCTGGGTCTGTTCAGTAACTCTTCAAAATACTCGGCCCATCTGTCAAGTTGGTCTGCTCTGTCTGCAATAGGCTTGCCTTCTTGGTCTTTTACTGGTCTTTCTGTATGGCCATACTTGCCCGACAATCTTCTGGTAATGTCGTAGAGCTGTTTCATGTTGCCGCTGCCTGCTGCCTTTTCTGCCTCTGCTGCCAGGCTGTCTGTGTAGGCCCTCTTGTCTGCCCTGATACTCCTCTTCACCTCGCGGTTGGTTTCCGAGTATTCCTCCTGTGCCCTTGCTTTGGCTGCTCTCGTGCGACTGTTGTTGACAACTGCTTTCTTCTGCTTCCTCACTTCTATCTTCTTCAAGGTCTGTGCCGACAGCCAGTCCTTGTGATGGCTGTTGTTTCGGACACTAAGTAAATTTGTACTTTAGAATGTATTGTTGATCTTTTGTAGAACAAAACTGTCATCTAAGACGCGTCAGAAAGAGAATTACAAAATCCGCCATTAGTCGCAACAAGGGTTTTTGCAGCGAAGTCACATGATATGGTTTACGCTCAAGATATGGGTCGTGTGACGTATGGATGAAAGCAAAAATTCTTATTGAATCTTCTAGGTCATTCAGAAGCGATTCGACGGATCGGTGGATTTCTTCCGAAACTGGGAGGATTATGAAAATGGATTTGGTGACGTCTCGCGGGAACACTGGCTTGGTACGTGAGTGCGTGGGTGTTTGGGTGTGTGCAAGCGTTCGTTAGCTCGTATACTAAGCGCCATGGTACAGCGCTTAGCGTCCATCCTATCTTTAAAAAAAAAAAAAAAAAAACACGTAGGAGTTGTTGTCAAAAATTGGTATAGAAGGTTTTAGTCAATGCACAAATCACTGACAGCTACTGCAATGTGGAAGATTTTGAAGCTGCTTCCATTTTGTCTACATGATTTTGGGATAAATAGTTTCCACTTCATTAGTACATAATTATGGTAACAAGAAACATTTACGTCACCTGACATCAGAGGACATCATATTCTTGTATTTCATAATTTCCCTGACACCTCATCCTTATAGTACATATGGTTCTAGGAAAACACTGTAGTCCTTGAGAAGAAAAATAGAAACCATATGTAAATCTATATCTCCAGCTAGCTCTTTTAACTCATTCTACCCCAACACCGAAATCCTTAAATTTTGCCGTTGTTTTCTGCAGACTGCATTGCAGTGCAGGACACAGATCGACCATGATAGTTCAAGGGTGATGCCAGAATAGCTTGGCGCCCATAGGCGCCAAGCTATTCTGGCATCACCCTTGAACTATCATGGTCGATCGTTATCTTCCTACGGTATGACTGGGGTAGAATGAGTTAACTCAGGCACTCTGCGGCAGAGAAAAACGTTCAAAATTTTGGTCTAACGACGAAAACGAACCACCCCCAAGAAATGGATCCGCTGACGTTGCAGTGTGTGCCATTAGATCTAAAGTGAACTTAGCATTTTGATAGCGCGAGGATCCAAAATATCATGTGTGTCACCATCAGATCATCCGGTAAGTTTATGCGTCACCGCTTTAGATGCGGGGCATCGGTTCTAGAGTCGCCCAAAATGACTGAGGCCCCCAGCAGATTCTTCATGTGATCCTTCCACCAGGGAACAGATGATGATCGTAATGATGCAGTACTTTGTAAATAAACCCGCCCTCAGTTATCTGAAGTGACGTTAACCCTTATCATCCTGATACACCCATTGCTTGAAATGAATTTGACTGACAGTTCAAGGGTGGTGCCAGAATAGCTTGGCGCCGGAGGCGCCAAGCTATTCTGGCACCACCCTTGAACTAAAACAGTTGATCTATCTCCTAATCTGTAATGTAGCCTTTATAGGACATTAAGCAAATTTTTACAAAATCAGCCTCAGGATGTAGTGGGTTAATAGCATAGATTCTGCTTCAAGAGAAGCAGTTATTAGTTATTTGGGTTTAACGCCGAGCAGGCGACTAAGGCCATTTCACGGCGGATCAAGTGAAGCAGTCACGTCTGTCTCACAGAAGGAAAGCGCAGCTGGTCTCACGTGCTTTCTGAAATTTTCATTTAAGTATTATAGTAGTGTATATGTACTGTTGGTTACTGTTGGCTTCGCTTTATGGACTTAATTTGACAGTGAATAAAAACAAATGTGCTACACCTATCTCACTTCAGGGCACACCAAGCATCGTCACTCGAGACCGAATTGCCGATAAAATTAATATAAATAAAAAATACGGCTTATATTTGCATGATCGATCTCGATTAAAAAACCCAACAAGGTGATGGTTTCATCCCAAAGTCTACCGTATTGTACATGCGTTTTTCTTTTAGGAACATTCAGAGTTCATGTTCATATTTTTAAGCTTATCCTTCTGATCCATTTCCCTCCTCTCTAACCCAACCTCTGATCAAAACACACCGGCGCACACAAAGACAGACATATGGCGCTTCCTGCCATTAGTACACTCTGTGGGCTGGAGTAGCGACAGGAATTCTGAAGAGGAAGTATAGCACGAGCCACAAAATGACGTCACTATAAGCTTCACGTCAAGGCATCCGGCTAGTCCCATGACGCCGTGTGCAGTGACGAATTTGATATCAATTCAGAAACATTGTGTAACACTGGCATCTGGTGCTTTGCAACAATGTAGGAACATTGTGTAACTCTGACCTGTTTGGGGCCTTTACGTCACCATCACTGTCTGATCCATCTCCAGAGTCGTGAATTCTTACTTTTCATTATTTTTTTTTTCCTCAGCAATGAATTTTTTTTTTTACGAAAAAGTTGAAAAGGTACAAAGCTGGCTAACGACCTCATCCAATGTCTGTTTCCAAACTAGCCATATGCAAAATTCCGAGTGAATAGAACGAAAATTTCATATAAACGGCAATTTTTCTCTTTAACGAGTCCACCATTTAAAATGTGTTCGGAGGCTGTCCGAAATACATCTCGTTCAAAGTATTTTTTAAAGTGTCAGGTTTGTACGTACACAAACACCGGAGATACTCATGCCTACATGCACACACACACACACACACACACACACACACACACACACACACACACACACACACACACACACACACACACACACACACACACACACATAGAGACAAAAGCCTATGAGGGGGTTACCTACCATTTTATGTGAAAATGGGTTCCCATATTTCTATTTATTCTAGGGCTCTGGAGTTGATGTGAATGTTTAGAACTCACCTTATAAATAAGCTCTACAACTTAAAATTAAATATACATTTTCTAGAAACAGAGCCACTGGATGGAGAAAAAATGGGTTTCTACCAGTTAAGTGGGTGCTTCTCACAAAAACTGGCATTACAGTAAAATGGGTGTCCTCTTCAAATCATTCATTTTAGCATGGACTATTTTAATAAAATTAGGCGTCTGTAATAAGGTAAAGTTCATGGAATATTAATTTATGCTTCTTTTCCACATTTATTTGATTGTTGTCATTCTTTTTTCAACTTAATCAATGTGTATTCCTTTCTTTTTTCTGCATTAAAATTGTCAAGAACAATGACACAACAGACAGTGAACAAAATACCTCACTAAACATACCTCTGGTTGATTTTATTATGATTGTTTCGGTGCGGATCATCACTTTTGGTTTATAGAGCTGCTGAATGCTCTCTTATGAATGAAAGATTTTCATTATCAGTGGAATCAGTAGGTCATTTCAGAGGCGCGCACCGAGTTGCACGTCGAACCACTCACAAATTCACATTTGGAGTGCACCAGATGGATCCAGTTGGCCAAGTCCCACATTCCACTCTATAGGACAGCTAAGACTGAGAAGCAATCGCGGCGTTTATGGCGCGGTACAAGGTTTAAAACTAAGAAACTGTTGTTTTTAGAAGCGTGTCGGGCAACAGTTTTTATTAAAACTGTTTTAAAACCTCTTTTAACTCAACTTTTGTTAATGTTAAAAGTGTTTTAATTTACAAGCCGGTGTGTTGTAAATGTTATGCATCTATTCCAACGTATAGTGCTGGATATTTTTCCCATTGTCGCCTTCTCTCTTTGCTCAACACTCGACTTTCTAGTCCTTCCCTCAAACGGACAGCATTCACACAAATAATACTTTACTATTACACCTTTTGGCAACATTAGGTTTCTTTCTCTGATCTAGCATTACATCCGAAAATGGCCCATCCAAACCTGCACTCTTTTTACTGCACTAAACGATCGACTGCAGCAGACGACGCACGTAATGACCCTGACTGTGTGACGTCAATTGCATTCAATCAATTTGTGCATACAATCCAAGAGGAGATGCAGCCAAAACAAAAAGCATTCATAACACCAACAAACCTACAAACAAAACAACTGGTTGAACCAAAAGGTCAGGCAGGACACAAGACAACAGCAGATTTCTCCGAAGTGCACGTCCTATCTCACACTGCACACTCATACGATCACTTCACTCCATAGCAAGTTGCTGGCGCACAAATACTGACATTGCCCAAGGATCTTGACTTTTGCCACTAGACATGACCTCCCACCACATCACCCCCCCGAAAGCACAACACAATTCAACAATTTTTCACAAAACATCCACACCCTCCAATAAATGAACACCCCCCCCCCCCCACCCCCTCTTTCGTATCTCTCGTCTCACTTCGGCTCACCTACGCAGCCGACCAATCAGGTATGGATGGTAACGAAAGTTACCCATTTTAGCGGTTTTATGTGCACGCACCCACGCACCCACACACACACACTGCTGAGACAAGTTCAGTACACACAGGCTGAGTGTGTTTTAAGCTCACATGTGTGTGTAAAACGCCCAAAACGGGAAAAACTGATTTTTAATTTTTTTTTTATAACATTAGACCGCAAGACAATGCAGAAACAACCCTCAGAAAAAAAATGGGTGTCTGACTTGGGCACCCAGAATTTTACACACACCCATTTTCCATAAGGATGGTAAAGACAGTCACCCATTTTAGGTCTTTTGTGCACACACACACACACACATACACACACACACACATACACACACACGCACACACGCACGCACGCACATACACACACACACACACACACACACACACACACACACACACACACACGGCGTTTCCCGCCACATGTACGTTCAACAGCGCGGTTATCGTAGCTAGGCATTACGTAATTTGTATCGTGTTACTTCACTGTCAGGGTCTGATGAGTACTCGCCGATATTCGTCATTTGCATGCTACGGAACGTGCTCCGACCAGGCCCATCCCAAAGTCTACCGTATTTTCAATACGGTAGACAAAAACATCAACAACAAACAAACAAACAAACCCGAGGCTATTGTCCCACAGTATTGCATTTACATGATACAACTCGATAAGAAAGGATTACTGTGGCAATTCTGCCATGTTGGGATGTGTGGCGAGCCCACCAATTTCATTGGCTACCGAACGCTCATATGCCTCACGCCTGTTCGAGCAGGCCTGATCGTGACGTCAAATTCAGCCCGTCCCCGTAGAAACTCACATGACCCATCAACGTCGTAAGGCATGGCCGTACCGTGGATCATAGTCTAGACCCATCAGGCATGGGATAGGGCGAAAAAAGGCCATCGGGCCGACGCCGGCCACTGTTGGCCCGCGCAAGGCCGTGCGCGAGCCAACGGCGGCCGACGACGGCCTGATGGCCTTTTCCGCATTGAGATTATGACGTCATTTTCAGCCTGTTCTGATAGCACTCACGTGAAGGGGGTGGTAAGCTTGTCGAAAATACTCGCAGAGGAGATGTGCGCGCATAATAATAGACTCTACGACTGTAGGAATCTCTACACCCCTGCTGTCAGGTGTCAGGGTGTTCACAGCGAATGTTTTAGCCGCATACGTAATCGAACGGATGTCTGCCGTGAGAAGAGGAGTTGCTTCCCTTTACTCAATCAAATGTCGCTGTTCATGGACAGGTTTGATAAAAAAAAAAAAAAAAAAAAAAAACACAATAAAAAAAAAAACAGGTTTCATGTCTCGTCTTAGTGTGCTAGACAAGAAGCGATTTGATTTCAAGATTGATGAAATAAGTAAAATTCTTTCGATTTATATTTCATTTTTGAAAAGTAAACTTTCGTTTTCCAGAGGTCGGAGGTCAAGTGATATCGAACTCGTACCAGTATTTCAACAAGTACTGCTGTTAGCTGATCACTAACATGCATTCCTCTCAAATCCTCTGAGTGAAAGAAATGCACAATAGTCGTTATAGGTAACAGCAGTACCATATTATCAGTTATTTCACCAAGTATCAAGTTGAGACGCCAAAGTTTATTATTTTTATTTTTGTGACATGTACAGACCCGAAGCGCACTGTGAAAGGCAGCAAAGGGTCACGACACCAGGAAAACGCTAAACTACGTTTGTCTGACTGTGAGCTGTTTAACTTGTACCTTTCTCAGGACTGCGAAACATCTACCAAATAACGTCATCAGGGCACTACACACTGCGAGTGGACCTGGAGGATTTCAGTGGAAACACGGTCTACGCTGAGTATAGACAATTCAGCATCAGCGGTCCTGAGGACAACTACAGGCTGAATGTTTCTGGCTACAACGGGACTACCGGTGAGAAGTTTAACACTTGCTGTAATAATAATAATAATAATAATAATAATAATAATAATAATAATAATAATAATACCGGTTATTATATAGGCGCTTTACTCAATTCTGCGAATCGGCTTAAAGCGCCGCGAACTGAACCCAACACGCACGCTCACGTGACACGCACGCATTCATTTTGAAGCCAAACATAGTACAAGACAGACACAGACTCAGCTACTGAGGTTTAGGAAATTTTGATCGCTTGTATTGGAAATTTATAAAGTGGCCTGAAACCGGTACCGAAGTGGAGGGGGAGGAAGAGCCGGAGTACCCGGAGAAAGATCCCCCGGTCCGCCCAAATTAACGGTGACACTTACTAGAGGAGAAAGGTCCGACGCTGGAACCCGGTATCGAACCTCGCACCTTTAGCATTGGTGGCAGGCGCCTTGTGAAGAGTGTGTTTGTGTGTGTGCGTGCGTGTGTGTTACTGTGAACAGTGTATGTGTGCGTGTGTGTGCGTGTGGTTCTGCTAACTGTGTGTGTGTGTGTTTGTGTGTGTGTGTGTGTGTGTGACTATAACAGTGTATGTGTGTGTGACTGTAACAGTGTGTGTGTGTGTGTGTGTGTGTGTGTGTGTGTGTGTGTGTGTGTGTGTGTGTGTTACTGTGAGCAGTGTGTGTATGGTACTTTGAACAGTGTGTGTGTGTGAGTGTGTGTATGTGGTACTGTGTACAGTGTGTGAGTGTGTGTATGTGGAACTGTGAACAGTGTGTGTGTGTGTGAGTGTGTGTATGTGGTACTTTGTACAGTGTGTGAGTGTGTGTATGTGGAACTGTGAACAGTGTGTGTGTGTGTGTGAGTGCGTGTATGTGGTACTGTGAACAATGTGTGTGTGTGTGTGTGTGTGTGTGTGTGTGTGTGTGTGTGTGTGTGTGTGTGTGTGTGTGTGTGTGTGTGCGCGTGTGGTACTGTTAAACAGTGGCTGCATGCACAAGGGGTTCAAATGACCACTATGTAGCACACCACCAAAACGTTGGCTCAGCATTGAACAATTGTATTGTATTGGAAACTGCAACCATTTTTAGCCACAAGCTACAGGGGGCTACTATACTGACGAGCATATGAAATGCGACAATTTAGGAATCATCGGAAACACTTGAGTGTTTCCAATGATTCCCAAATTATCGCATTTCTTTTGCTTGTCAGTATATGAATGCTGAATACATTAGGTTATTATTGTTTGGTGTTTCTGTTTTGATTATTACTTAGAGATAATAATATAAGTGATAGCAGTAGTAGTAGTAGTGATAATATTAGTAGCAGCAGCAGTGTAACGCACACAGACTTGCCCCCAGTCGTACGCACAGACTCTCGCACAACAGACGCATACACCGCCACTGACTCAGACGGGCGCATTCATGCGGTAAAACGCAACACACGGGCTTCCTTTCTAACGGAACGTTTATACAAAATAAACAATATAAAAAGAATGCTCACAAACTATCACAACTATATACACCACTTCTTTCCCACTACCAGCATCTTAACACCACATCCACACAATATCACTGCCAGGCTAGGTATTAGTCTCTCACTATCCAACCTGTTTGGTGTTCTCGCCTGGTTATGCTTGGTCCTTTCACGTCTAGGCGTGCAAGTCCTTTCTCGTACGCTCCTCGAGTCGTTCTGTCTCTCGAACCGTGGACGTCCTCGTCACTCGTACTTTATCTTCGCTGTGACCCAAGTGTCTTGGCACCGGCCGCTCACTCCCCGAGTGAAGAGCTGGAGAGATGACCTCGCATTAGGTCCTGGTGACTGACGTCTCGGCGTCCGTCGCTCTCTTTCTCTCTCTCCGACAAGCACTCTAAACAACAACAAGGTCCCAAATCGTAACACTTGCTAAACACACAACATATTGGATGATATGAGAAACATTACGTAACCTGACTGATACAAATAACTCACACGTTCATTCACACCCACACGTGCTCCATAACCTGTCTACTTTCGTAACACCCCCATAACTGTCACTACCTTGGAACAGACTATAACCTAACACTCTCGCTATACATTACTCTATACACTGGAAAAGACTATGCTTAACCAACCACGTACTACCTTCATAGCGACTTAGACATACACACCTCACATTCCTTTAGTTATCCATCTCGGTAAATAACTGTATACGAAAACACCGGTTACCTCACTGAATTCCAAACCAACATAACTGAACCAAACCGGTCAACACTATACAACCAAATTACTCTTACCAACGCATACCGTCTTTAACTAAGCAACTATCAATAATACATAATTATAAAAACATACTTGAATTCTAGGTTTCAGAGTCTTGGAATACGGGCTAAGGTATCTCAAACACGTCTGCCCACACTCAGTAAAGCCCCGTACTAATGTTTCTACAGCTCTGCCAGACTGAGCTTTTGCCTACAACTCACTAAACTCCCCGTATTAACCGTGTCTTAAAGGTTTCACGTAGGCCACGGGACTCACGGACTTTCGGCACAAAACAAACCGTTAACAAAAACCGTACCGTATTTTCCCTACTGTGTGAACACTATGCATGAGCATAGAGTTTCATCACAAGCAGAAACAATAATAGTAGTAGATGTGGTGGTGGTAGTTCTGATGGTAGTAGAGGTTGTAGTAGCAGCAGCACCAGTAGTGAGTAGCAGTAGTAGAAGTTATAGGAGTAGTAGCAGTAGTAGTACAGTAGAAGTGGTAGTGGTAACTTATTATAGCAGTACATAGTAGTAGTAGTAGTGGTAGTCTGCTGACGAGAAAAATGTTGCATTTTGTTTCCTCGTCAGTATAGTAGCAGTAGTAGCAGTAAGTACTGCAGTCAAGATCATTATCGTCGTTGTCATTTACTTTAGTCGCATATTAGGAAGTACGTTCAGGCGTCCCTAAAAAAACAACAACCCAAAACAACAAAAACAAAAAAACAAAAAACAAACACGTTATTTCTGTAATAAGATGTCACCCAAATCAAGTTTCACATTCACTGCATTATAATCATTATTTTGAGCATTTCGGCGCTGGTTAATGTAATCACTATACATTTACGTGCGCATGATTATTTAGATCATTCGACAATGACCTTCCTTTTACAGGAGGAAGCGATGAATGGACCGGCCTGATCTTCCACAACAAAGCGCAGTTCTCCACCAGAGACAAGGACAACGACAAAGGCGATATGAACTGTGCTGCTGATTACAGACATGGAGGCTTTTGGTATACTAGTTGCGGTGCAGTAAACCCAAACGGTATTTACAAGCTCTCCCCGGTGCGCGACGCAGACAGCATATTTTGGGGTGGATGGAAAAACTCATTTGAATCTCTGAAACGCGTGGAAATGAAAATCCGACCTGTCGTATATAGATAATTCCAATAACGAATTGCCGCGTATCCGTATACGGCGCGTCTCCAATGAGTTAAGATGGTATATCTTGTTTTACGGCGCAAACCATTTTGAGCATTTCAATAACACATGTTTGTGACGGAGAATAAAGGCGTAGGCAGAACGCATGCGTACAGTGACATAAAACGATACGCCATCACACATACACAGTGGAGCCAAGTACAGATCTCTCTCTCTCTCTCTCTCTCTCTCTCTCTCTCTCTCTCTCTCTCTCTCTCTCTCTCTCTCTCTCTCTCTCTCTCTCTCTCTCCCCCCCCCCCCCTCCCCGTTCAGAGCTCAGAGCTAACACCATAGGGATGGGATCATATTTATTCCGCGTATCCGGAGGCGTTATGGTGGATGGATTATCTCACATACAGATTGAAAACATCTGTTCTATTTATAGAAAGGACCTTTACAGAACGAAGAAGAAACTACCAAGTGAGTAGGAAAATATATTTTCCTATATTGGGCTTCCATATGCATTGCTTCCAGTCACTTACTTAGCGCACCCCCTCTTTCCTATCTTTTTTGTGTGTGTGTGCTTGGACCAAAGTAGATCTATGATCATTGGTCTATCATGCACAATTCTCTCCCTTGACAGTGCTTTTTCCTACTCACTTGGTAGTTTCTTCTAAATTACAAGCACTGGCAGTCAACCCTTTCGGTCTAGTTTTTACTACAATTTAGACTGCAACCCATTCCCCCGTTTTAGTAGGTTCTCTCTTAGTGTGCATGGAAATTTGGCTCTAGTTGGAGGCATGGAATGTATGCTCCTGCAGAAACCACAGTAAAATGTGGTCTTCTTTGCAGGTAGGCAGAAGTTCCTTCTCTTCCTTCAGTGTTGCCGATGGTGTGCTGAAGAGGTCGCCAAGACCGAAACAGCTGTCCACACCGGCACAATATCTGGACCCCCACTTGGGGGACCTAGATTTAGATTTCCATGCACCAAGGGGCTGGAACAGTGGGATATGTGCTATGCCCCCCTTGGGGTGGGGTGGGGGGGGGGGCTTCCATATGCATTGCTTCCAGTCACTTACTTAGCGCACCCCCTCTTTCCTACCTTTTTTTTTGTGTGTGTGTGTGTGCTTGGACCAAAGTAGATCTATGATCATTGGTCTATCATGCACAATTCTCTCCCTTGACAGTGCTTTTTCCTACTCACTTGGTAGTTTCTTCTAAATTACAAGCACTGGCAGTAAACCCTTTCGGTCTAGTTCTTACCCCACCTGGGTCTGCCTTGGGGGACTTGGGTGGGGTTAGGTATTTTTTAGTTCCCAGGGTCACCCTGGTCAGCCCCACAGGGTGGGTTTTTCTCTCTATTCTGGGGCATGTGTTTCTGTCTACCCTTTGTCCATTCACCTGTATTTGCCTTTTTAAAACTCTCCCTACTGTCTGCACTGCCTGTAGCTCTTGATATTGGATGTGTGTTGCTAAATGGTCTTAGCTTTATTTAGTCCCCATGTTGTAGGTTTATTTAACGTATTTGACCGGCTGGCGACATACATTTAATTTTCTGTTTAGTTTTTTTTTTTTTCACAAGCAGTGCAGGCACGTCCTGAGAAAGCCTTGTTGCTGTCGGGACGTTAAGCAATGTACAATCAATCGGTCTAGTTCTTTATAGAACGGGTCGCGTTGGAGCGAATCAAATAGTAGGTCATAGGAGCGCATGCCGCAATCTCAGGCGACAAAAGTAAAAAGATAAAAAGTACCTGTCTAGTTACGCTAAATTTACCTCCCTGCAGACCGAACTTCTGGCACAAAGTGCCGTGTGTGTGTGTGTGTGTGTGTGTGTGTGTGTGTGTGTGTGTGTGTGTGTGTGTGTGTGTGTGTGTGTGTGTGTGTGTATGTGTGGACACTAAAATCTCCGATGGTTGAAAATTGAGGACATGATTCCTTTAAGGAGTGTCGAAAAGAGCTTACTTGAAAAATTAAACGACCGTTTCGGCTGACCCACATTTAAGACAGATAATTTTGTGATATTAAATTGACATTTTGCCATTAGCGTGGAAAAGACGTTAAGTAAGTTCGTTAGCCAGCTTTGTGCCTTGAACATTTTTGTGTTTTAAAAACTAAAACTCGCCTTCGAGAAAATCGTACAGTGATGGATACGTAATAGCAGCAGCTAGGCCCATGCAGATATGATGCAATACTCTAAACATGATGCAATCTCTCTCTCTCTCTCTCTCTCTCTCTCTCTCTCTCTCTCTCTCTCTCTCTCTCTCTCTCTCTCTCTCTCTCTCTCACACACACACACACACACACACAGACTTACACACACATACACACACACACACACGCGCGCGCGCGCGCGCGCACGCACGCACCCACACACACACACACACACACACACACACACACACACAGATACACACACATACATACGCACACACACACACAAACACGCGCGAGCGCATGCACAAGCACACCCCGACGCACTGACAGAACGGGTTGCGCGTGTAGTATATCACGTATAAGCTCGAACGTTGCGTCAATATTTTTCGGTGCCAGACAAATGTTGTACATGATGATGTAATTGTGCAATAAATGACGTCAGAGTGCCAGTCATTAGCATAAAATGATGCTACTGCACGCGAGCTAAAGGTAAGGGCAGTTTCACCATTTCTTGTGCCCGCACATTTCCCTTGACTAAACTTTGACTAACGACAAATACTCCGTAAGCTAGTCCTGGTTACCGTGACCTCCCCCCCCCCCCCCTCCCCGCCACCTCCCAGTACTCAATAAGATGGGTTTCGAAGTGTACCTTATTATGTCCTGACATGTTTAAGTCATGTTCCCCTAAAATCCTTAATAACACACCAGAAATATAGCCGATGGCGCAAGGGTAGCCCCATTCACGCTCTTTGCGGATGCTAAAATGAGGTTGAGAAACATTTACTCTAAATAAATCAGAATGCATTCCAAAAGCTCAAATCAGGCAATATTATGTTAAGGCACACCTTTAGCATCCTCTGCAGGAAAACAGAACGAAAAAATATTAAATCTCTGGCTCACAGTGAAGGTATTTGTGCACAGAGTAAACGGCCATTTCCGCAAAATCGCAGAAAAAGACAAAATAATGTGTCAGATGCCTTCAGACATTGTTGGCAGATTGTCAATTTTTTGTGTTTGTGTCATGAATTATCCTTAGAATGCATTACTCGTAATTCTTTCATTGTTTTCAGTATTATTATATTAATGTATACATGTATGGTGCAGCAATACAAGTTTTGTTGTCTCAAACATTTCATAAATAACATGAGAATATTTTGCCACCCAAAAGTAGAGACCAAACAAAGTGTAGAAATAGTGTTATTAGCTTGAGATACACTTGAAAACAGAACACTTAAATAACTACATGGCTACACAAAATATCTATGCATATACACGAAAACTTCGCAAAAAAACTTTCCAACGCGCACACGTAAACACTTCTCTGAAAGGCCAAACCGGAAATGCTACACAGCCGAGCAACCTGTTAACCGACCCATTTGAGAATATTACCGTTTGGTAAAAAAGAGGTGAATAGCACTGGTAGTCTATTTTTAGGCTTACATCATTACAACAGGCTGTCACAATTATTATAAACTTGACTAGAAGATGCTGTGATTACTGTGAGTGCCACAGTGGTTGATTTTGTATCCCTACCCCCAAATTGTAAAAATACAACAACAACAAAAATAATTAGAACAAATTACTAAAGTTATTCCATTTCATCTTGACCTCTCTTTCCCTATTAAGGTGGTGTTTAGGCGAGGGAGGAGTGATAAACATAATTTAAACGGAGGGAAAGAGCACTGAATGCGTGGGTGGGGGGCGGTGTCCAGTAGTACCAAGTACTGAGTAGGCGGGGGAATTTCCCGACTGTGGAATGCTATGATGAGAGATGGAGATTGTGAGAGAGATAACGGGTGGGAAAGTCTGGAGGGGGTGAGTGCGTAGGCGAGTATGAGAGGCGTGAGAGTGAGTGGGAGGTGGATGCGTGGGCGGTTACAGTAGTGACTAGGGGACGATACGGAATAGTGTGCCAGTCAGCAGCGCAGCAGTCAGGCGACAGCTAGAATTTGAAATGGCTCTCAAATCAGCGAGAAAGAAGGCTCTACTGAAAAATAGTGAGATGGACCATATTTTCCGTGACTGGGGCCTCGACGAAGAGGTGCAGAGTGCCCTGATCAGAGAAAAATTCATCTCTAGGCAAGCACTACTGCTAATGTCTGACGAAGACATTGACGCTCTTTCGCTGAAACGTGGGGACAGAGTAGTGCTCCGTGCAGCGGTGGCCAAATTCCAAGTGGACAACGGCGGTGGCCCACTGTGCGGCGGACTGGGAGGAGTGTCGGACAACAGCGGCAGTAGAGCGTCACAGACCTTGCAGGACGCCCTATACAGTACACACCACAGCGGTGCCGGACTGGGTGAACTGTTGCGCGACAGCCTGTGCGTCAGTGGCAACAGTAGCGGGGGTGTAGCAAAAAGTGGCCGGACCCCGTTACGTATAGTAGATTTTCTGTCTTCAGCGGCAGTGGCAGAGGAAGAAGTGGCACTTGGGGGTGGTGTCAATATAAAGGTGAACAGCAAACCGAAGTTGGACAAGGTTTCCCCCGCACACTGGATAGTGGCAAACAGCCGTATTATGGCGGCCCTTATGGACAAACCCACACCGGGTTTCACGCCGCACGCCTACCTCAAGTACTCGGCGATGGTGGGGGAGCTGGCGGCCAGATACACCTGGCAAAGTGTCCTGCTGTTCGACGATGAGTATCGTCAGCGGCAAGCGGCCGAAGCATTCCAGTGGGGCACGGACGCCCCACACCTGTCCACAGTGGTGCTGCGCGACCGTACTGCGCAATCTGCGATCCCCGCTGGCTCACCTGCTCGCAGAACAGGAGGAGGGGCGGCCGGACCGCGCCCACAACGCCCCATCGGCCCCTCTGGCAGGGAAGTGTGCCTGCAGTACAACAGAGGGTACTGCACCTACGGCGCACGCTGCCAGCTGGACCATGTGTGTGCCGCCTGCGGGAGAGATCATCCGGCGAGGGAACATCGGAGTCGTGACTGTGACACACCTGCAGCAGCGGCAGGTGGCAAACACGGGACAGCCTAGGACACAGCGCAGCAGGTTGCACAAGGCGAGGTAGGCCCCACCCATTTTAGCACTTCTTACCATAGCCCGTATCCTGCACTAAGTCCATACAACTGTCAATTGTTAGGTTCTGGAGCGTCCATTAGTTCTAAGCTTTTAGTGTGGCAAGACGAATTAGCTTTTGATAAAGACAAAAACTTTCTCCTTGAAGGTATCGAACATGGGTTTTATATCACGGACAAGCATCAGACTGTTAGATCTGTAGAGCAGAAAAATCACACATCTGCCTTAAAAAACAGAGTAGCGGTAGAAAAGGAGCTCATCGATCAGATAAACAAAGGTCATTATATCGTAGCATCTCAAAAACCAACCGTAATTAGCGCTTTGGCTGCGATCCCAAAAGACGACAATAGCATACGCCTGATACACGACGGCAGCAAGCCTGTAGGACATGCAATGAACGATTACTCAGTACCTGAGACAGTAAAATTCCAGACTCTAGCGGACGCGTGCGGACTAGCCAAGTCCGGCTACTGGTGCGCGAAAGTTGACCTTAAGGCGGCATACCGATCTGTGTGTATCCATCCAGATAATTACCAAGTCACAGGCCTAAAATGGATTTTTACCGGCGAGCAGAAGCCCACATACCTGTTCGATAGTAGGCTACCCTTTGGTAGTAACGTGGGCCCTTCGCACTTTCACAGACTCTCGCAGGCAGTTCGCAGATGTATGTTACGGCGCGGCATGACAGGGATAGTAGCGTATATTGACGATTTCTTCATAGCAGCTAAGTCCAAAGAGGAATGCACTCAAATGATGATGACGCTCATTGCCCTTTTACGTAGATTAGGTTTCAATATTAGCTGGCCTAAGGTGGTGGGGCCTACACAAACCATTACTTTTCTCGGGATCCAGATCTGCACCCGCACAAGCACCTTGTCATTGGGCGACGACAAGCTACAGCAACTTCACAAACGCTTGCAGCAGTTTCAAGGCAAAACACGCGCGACAAAGCAAAGCTTGCAGTCACTAGCAGGGTCCCTTAACTGGGCGTGTCAAGCCGTCAAGGGAGGAAAATTTTTTCTCAGGCGGATTCTTGATACGATTAAACCCCTTCAGCAGCAAAGGCATAAAGCGAGACTCTCACGGGAGTTTCATGCAGACTTACAGTGGTGGCTATCTTACATGCATGTTTTTAATGGCACTGTGTATTATGACTCACAAAGCAAGGAACATGTCCATGTTGATGCATGCAACCTGGCGGCAGGCGCGTTCTGGAAAGGAGATTGGAATTATACACTGTTCTCTTCAGACATGCCGGCAGCCAAGGACTTGCATATTAATTATAAAGAGGTGTGCGCGGTGGTGCAGGCAGTCAACCGGTGGGCCCCCTCGTGGCAAGGGAAACAGGTGGTCATTCATACGGACAGCACGGTGACAAAGGCTATCATTAACAAAGGGCGCTCAAAAGACCGCTATGTCAATAGTCTGTTGAGGAAGATGGCATGGGAGTGTGTGAGAATGAATTGCAGCGTGTCAGCAATGCACGTGGCTGGCAGTGTGAATGTGTTTGCCGATACTATTTCCCGCCTGCACGAAGGACGGCTGCCCATGCTAGGACAATTTCTAACGAATTGGCACCGGGGCCGACCGCCTGACACCTACCTTCTGAATCATATGTCACAGCCAGCTCTTGCCTTTGTGCTGTCTAGGTGCCGGGTCTAGGCTCAGACACCAGCTACTGCAGGACTAGGTGGCAGGATATCGTGCCAGTGTTTCAAGTTTTGCCGACACTGAACACCAAGAGAACATATCAGACTCACTTGCGCTCTTATCTCAGATTTTGCCGTTACCATTAATGAACATCCAGCCGGTACCGGTGTGGGAGAGAACAGTGACTAGTGATCGCGTTACCGGTCATGTTGCGTCACCCTCTGTGTCCCGTGACGGCAGTGATCATCAGTATGTTTAGAGCGCTAGGCCCAGCGCCGCCTAAGGCACCGGCCTCCCACATTCGGGGATCAGAGTTCAACAAACTGTTGCGAGAACTGACCTCTGCTGCTGAAGGGGTTTATACAGGCCACAGCGGGGCTGCCTGGGCCCTGTCTTGTGGAGTGCCTGGCGAGGTGGTGAAGTGTTTGTGGGACTGGGAAAGAACTGCATACCTACCATACTTGGACCAAATACCTCAAGATATTCAAGATTTCTACAGAAGCGTACTTATTCAAAAAATACTGACACCTTGAACACTCAACTTTTCTCTCAGTTGGTTGAAAAAACTGGCGTTTTTCCCGTTAGGTTTGGGCAGGAAACAACCAGTAAATCTACTGGTTGGGTTAGATGTTGTCTTACATGTTTGACAAGTGAGAGTCACGGGAATAAAACGCCTCCGTTATTTTTGCCCAACTGACAGAAAAGTGTGGTTCAGTGTATAAGCGTGAGGAAGTAGTGTGGAGTTGAGCGTGAGACCGAGGTGTGATAGTGAGAGCGTGTGGCCGTGCGCGCTGTTCTGACAAAACCTCGCCCTAGTTCTGGTCCGGAACTCTGGCCATCCATTAATTGGCCGAGAGGGGCGATGATGTCAGAACAGGGGCGCACTGGTGGGAAGGGGAGAGTGAGATCGGGGGAAAGGGGAGGGAGAGGGTGGGGGGGGGGGCATGAGAGTGACTGGAGTTTAAGTGGTGTTTAGGCGAGGGAGGAGTGATAAACATAATTTAAACGGAGGGAAAGAGCACTGAATGCGTGGGTGGGGGGCGGTGTCCAGTAGTACCAAGTACTGAGTAGGCGGGGGAATTTCCCGACTGTGGAATGCTATGATGAGAGATGGAGATTGTGAGAAAGGGTGGGAAAGTCTGGAGGGGGTGAGTGCGTAGGCGAGTATGAGAGGCGTGAGAGTGAGTGGGAGGTGGATGCGTGGGCGGTTACAGTAGTGACTAGGGGACGATACGGAATAGTGCGCCAGTCAGCAGCGCAGCAGTCAGGCGACAGCTAGAATTTGAATGGAGGGAATTCAGAAAATACTGACACCTTGAACACTCAACTTTTCTCTCAGTTGGGTGAAAAAACTGGCGTTTTTCCCGTTAGGTTTGGGCAGGAAACAACCAGTAAATCTACTGGTTGGGTTAGATGTTGTCTTACATGTTTGACAAGTGAGAGTCACGGGAATAAAACGCCTCCGTTATTTTTGCCCAACTGACAGTCTATTTTTAGGCTTACATCATTACAACAGGCTGTCACAATTATTATAAACTTGACTAGAAGATGCTGTGATTACTGTGAGTGCCACAGTGGTTGATTTTGTATCCCTACCCCCAAATTGTAAAAATACAACAACAACAAAAATAATTAGAACAAATTACTAAAGTTATTCCATTTCATCTTGACCTCTCTTTCCCTATTAAGCTTCAATAATATGAGCATAAAGTGCAAGAAAATAAGGAAAGTCGGCATCCTTTACGGTGCGTTCGTGGTGAATGATAGTTTTTGCCCACTGAAAATTGCCGAATTGGGAAACGTATAATTTATAACTGATAGTCTTTTTTTTAGGCTTTATTGGTTAGGATAGAGTACCACAGTTACTCCCAACCTGATGATTTTATGATGCTGTGATGCATTTAGGGACCACAGTGGCTGAATCTGCTGCCGTACCCCCATTTTACCAGTACGCAGACGAACACAAAATGCTCATACAAATTGCTTACGTCATACTCCTTTGTTTAAATATTTTTGTTCCAGTTTTTGTTAAACAAAGTATGCATATTGAGCATAACAATTTGTGATCATTTCATTAATTTCAATGTCACCCATCAATTTAATTGTAACTATTTTTAACTTAGTTGGTCTTTTAGGTGATTTTTACCTAGCGTAAGGCGGGTCTAGTAAGGTCTCCCCTTTTCTTTTCATTTATTTTTGTCTAGAAAGGTGTAAATATGAATATGTGTAATAAGGGTTCATGGTTCCTAACAGTCAAAACAATATTATCAAAATACTTAGTTTCCACATGTCCACCACGAGATCACCACTTCCACCAGCATTTTTTGCCTTCTTCTTCTACAACTTTCAATTCCTTGATGGCCGTCATTAAATCTTATATTGTTCTGGCAGCCAATAAGTGAGCTGTCAATAGCACGGCAGCAGGTTTTCAGAGTTTTGTGTACAGGGGCGTGTCTTCTGATCAGAAGTGCCAGCGGACCGCTTCTCTGCATGGACGTTCTGGAGAATGTGCTAAGGAGACTGATTTTCTACGCCACATTTGCATAGGGCTGTTTCCGTAAGACCCCACGAGGCGAGTCCAGAGTGATCAGTGCGTAGATGAAAGATGGTGGCCTGGCTCTCCCTGTTCAGCTTGTTGATGTCGTCTGCCCACGGGCTACAGCAGCCATTCTGCTGTTGCCAATCACTTTATTGCTGTAGTGTCTAGGTTTCTTTACAGGAGGTTGTGATCTTGAGGTAGTCTGGCGCCTGCACTGGCCAGGCTGTCAGCCTCCCCATTCCCAGCTACTCCAAAATGCACTGGAATCCACTGCAGCACTATTTTGTGGACAGGGCATCCAGTCCGATCTTCCTTAAGCAGATCAGTCGATCAAGCTGCTGCCTTACCCTAGCTAGTGCTCTGCTGCTGTGTTGAGCACCTGCAGATCTGTACGATAGTTGGAGCTGCTGCCGCCAGCTAGCAAGGAGAGGGAGGTAGTACTTTGGTCTGCACAACAGATGTACACGCCACTTCCTTCATTCCGCACGGCGTCTTGTGCGGACCCGCCTGCTGTGAGGGTAGCGCTTGTGCATAATCTCCAGCGAGATAGCTTTGTGCAGTGCCGCGACCTTTGGCAACGAGTCCTGGAATGTAGAGCAAAAACAGCATCAGATACAACATCTCCCTGAGGTACACCTTCCCCGAGTTTGACAAGACTGCTGAATGTGCAGACGGTAGAAGCTTCAGCAGCAGCCCCTGTTAAGCATGCCTTAACTAAAAAGAATTACAATTAAATTGATGGGTCACATTGAAATTAATGAAATGATCACAAATTGTTATGCTCAATATGCATACTTTGTTAAGAAAACTGGCAACAAAAATATTTAAACAGATGAGTATGACGTAAGCAATTTTTATGATCATTTTGCGTTACTTTGCGTACTGGTAAAATGGGGGTAGGGCAGCGGATTTAGCCACTGTGGCCTCAAAATGCATCACAGCATCAAAACATCAGGTTGGGAGTAACTGTGGTACTCTATCCTAACCAATAAAACTTTAAAAAAAAAAGACCTTTTAGTTGTATACAAAATTCTGAGGGCATCGGAAACAATTTTAAATGGGCAAAAGCTATCATTCACCACGAACGTACCGTAAAGGATGCCGATTTTCCTTATTTTCTTGCACTTTATGCTCACATTATTGAATCTTAATAGGGAAAGAGAGGTCAAAATGAAATGGAATAACTTTAGTAAATTTTTTTCTAATAAATTTTGTGTATTTTTACAATTTGGGGGTAGGGATACAAAATGAACCACTGTGGCACTCACAGTAATCACAACATCACCTAGTCAAGTTTGTAATAATTGTGACAGCCTGTTTTAATGATGTAAGCCTGAACATGTACTGCCAGTGCTATAGAAAATGTTTGAAGGATCTGACACATTATTTTTGTCTTTTTGTTTTGCGATTTCGCGGAAATGGCCGTTTACTGGGTGCACAATTACCTTCACTGTGAGCCAGAGATTCAATATCTTTTCATTCTGTATTTTGCGGAGGGCGCAGCAGGTGTGCCTTAACATAACATTGCCTGATTTGGGCTTCTGGAATGAATTCTGATTAGATGAAAATGTTTCTCAACCTCATTTTAGC
Organism: Semisulcospira habei; assembly: GCA_036245525.1. NCBI lineage: Eukaryota > Metazoa > Mollusca > Gastropoda > Semisulcospiridae > Semisulcospira > Semisulcospira habei. Next base: position 51,026,714 of record BTPG01000002.1, on the reverse strand, counting down.
ATCCGCGAAGAGCGTGAATGGGGGTACCCTTGCGCCATCGGCTATATCTCTGGTGTTTTTCTAAGGATTTTAGAGCAACATGGCTTAAACATCTCAGGACATACTAAGGTACACTTTGAAACCATCTTATTTAGTACTGGGGGGGGGGGGGGGGGGGGTTGCACGGTAGACAGGGCTAGCTTTTGGACTAAATATTGTGCACACGTGTCCGTTCATGCATCACGTTTTATCACACATGTGTGATACATAGGGGCCTGACGAGTGGTGCTTTGACTAAATTAAAATCCGCTGCGCCACCGCGTGCGCGCGGTCACCGCGTATATTCTGACTTGCGTTAGTTACGTCGGTGGCCGCGCGCACGCGGTGGCGCAGCGGATTTGCATTTAGTCAAAGCACCACTCGTCAGGCCCCTAACGTGTGATACACTTTAGCCGGTGTAACACCTGCGTAATACAGCTTTTCCGTTTAAAGCCAAAACAGCAAAGAAAAATGTGTGTAAGAAACGCATCTTAGTGACGCGCATGAACCATGAGCAAGATGGGATGAACCATAACCCACAAAGTCCCTTCTATATGAGAGCTGCCTTTGCTGTCAAGGGACTCTACCTTTTGTCTTTGACTTGATTCTGATGTTGAAATATCTCATTCTGAAAAAGCCTCGAAGATGTGCCAATGCGTCATAGTGAACTGTAGAAGGGGCGCGCGCAGTGGATACGAGTCATTGGTTTGTCAAACGTCATTTGTCATGACGTGGGTTTTTTTTTTTTATTTTATTTTATTTTACGTAATTTTATATTAACGTGATATAAATTTCGCTTTCGCGTCAAGACTTGGGAAAATGGTGACAAAACTAGAATTTTACGGTACAATTTCAGTCTTGCTATAATTTGTGTGAAATCAGGTTGACTTTACCTAGCTACATGCTATACAAAGTACACCTGCATCCTCTTCTGAAAGCGCGTCCATGTGTGTGTATGCGTCTGCGTGTGCGTGCGTGCATGCGCGCGCTGCAAACATCCTCAAGAGGCATAGATGTTCATGCGCCCTCCGGGCACTTGAGGATCTATGCCTCTTGGAGATGCGCGCATATGTGTCATTGGTTTGTCAAACTTCATTTGTCGTGACGTATGTTTTTGTTTGTTTTTACGTAATTTTATATTTAACGTGATACGAGTTTCGCTTTCGGTTCAAGACTTGCGAAAATGGTGACAAAACTAGAATTTCACGGTACAATTTCAGTCTTGCTATAATTTGTGTGAAATCAGGTTGACTTTACCTAGTTACATGCTATACTACATGCTCTTCTGAAAGCGCGTCGATGTGTGTGTATGCGTATGCGTGTGCGTGTGCGTGAGTGCATGCGCGCGCTCCAAACATCCTCAAGAGGCGTAGATGTTCATGCGCCCTCCAGGCACATGAGGATCTATGCCTCTTTTTGGATGCGTGCATATGTGTGTGTGTGTGAGAGAGAGAGAGAGAGAGAGAGAGAGAGAGAGAGAGAGAGAGAGAGAGAGAGAGAGAGAGAGAGAGAGAGAAAGAGAGAGAATTACGTCATATTAGGAGTATCGGTGTCTGCGCGGTGACGGAGTTGCTTCTTTTACGTCACCGGCACTGTCTGACTTTCTCTTGAAGTGAAGGCTTTTTACTGTTTTAATTCTTTTCTGAAAAGAATACATTTTTACTAAAGAAGTTGAAAGGATACAAAGCTGGCTAACGAACTCATCCAATGTCTTTCTCCAAACTTGCTATATGCAAACGTTCAAGTAAATATGACAAAAATTACGGACACTAATCTGGGTCAACCGACTTCCTATAAATGGTTGTTTATGACTTTAATGAGACATTCAATTATAATATGCTCGGAGGCTCTCTTAGTCACCCACTTAAAAAAAAGTATTTCGCCAAGTTTCAAGCTTGTGTGTACCGAAATATAGGCGATTCTCTTGTTTACATACATACGCATACATATACATACATACATACGCACATACCGCGCTTCGCGCCAAATGTACGTTCAGCAGCGAGGTTAGCGTAACTAGACATGACGTAATGTTTATCTTGTTACTTAAATTGTTAGAGGGTTAGCCTGCCCGCCTTTGACATCATGGACATGCTATTAAATTCGCCCCACCGCGACCCGTCCTAAAATGTCCCTTCTATAAACAGGAGGGACTTAAAAACAAGATTACGACGTATGTATCTGAATTTCGTCGTGACAATGCCGTAGAAACCAGCGATTACTTGTCAGTCATCCAGGCAGCAGACAACGGTTGTGTGAAAGAGAGAGAAAAGACACAGGCAAAAAAGAAGTCTGATGTAAGTTAAACAACAACTTTGTGCATTATGTGTATAATTCCTCATTACATGCTTTGTGCTCTAAGAAAGAATGGCTCTTTGCACCAACTGCCCTAAATACAAAACAAGCAGACTGATAAACGTAAAACTGCTGAAGTTATCTGTCTGTCTGTAATACACATTTCATATTAATTCATTATACTCAGTCATCTAACCGCAAGGATTAATTGATTTTAGTATAAAGAAACAGTGTCGGCATTTTATTGACGTTATTTATGCTTTGTGAGTTTATCTTGCCCTGTATGTAGGGCAAAAACACCATGGAGTTTCTTTATGCGTGGACACTAATTGTCTGGTTGATGTTGTCTATGGTAGTTTCCCCGATCACTATTAGTGCCAGTGGGACATAAAAATGAAAAATCTATGGTAGTCACACTACAATATTAGTTGTATTACGAGTTAGGCTTTGTCAGTACTCTTACCTTCGACATTGACCCCCCTGAGCGGACTCGAGAGGTGACAGAACAACTGCTAGAGACTAACTGGTGACGCCTGAAATTTCTCTTTCATGTATTGTTTATAATTTTAACACATTTTCAATCAGTCTTTTGTATGAAATTTGGTAATATAGGCCGCATGTATATAGTTATTTTGTGCTTAACCCCCTCAATTTTTATTTCTCGAGCTTTCTGTTTCTTCGCCGTTGCTAATACGCTACATGATACAGCCTTCGCTTCAGTTAAATTTTCCTGTCGTTAATGTTATCTGACTTATCCAATTATTCAGTTATGTTTTGAATGAAACTGGTACACAGAACACCTACATATATTTGTGTGTGTGTGTGTGTGTGTGTGTGTGTGTGTGTGTGTGTGTGTGTGTGTGTGTGTGTGTGTGTGTGTGTGTGTGTGTGATCCGCTAAATTATCTATTTATTGGCATATTTTGTTTAGAGGTTTGACTGAATGGAGATTAGGGGATGTTTGGACCGAGAAGGGTGATTGGCGAAACATTTATTTGGGGGAGAACGCGTTGCACAACGAGTAACGTTGTCATCGTAACGTTTAATAAGTGAGTCTGCTTGTCACATGTTACCTTGGTAATATGTGACAAGGGGACTTCCGTTGTCTTGGAGAACGGACGACCAGGGAAAATATCAAATAGAGCCAGGCCAATGAGAAAAAGTGTAAAGAGACCGAAAGACGACAAGCGGCTTTAACTCATTCTACCCCAACACCGAAATCGCCAAATTTTGCCCTTGTCCTCTGAAGACTGCATTGCAGTGCAGGACACAGATCGACCATGATAGTTCAAGGGTGATGCCAAAATAGCTTGGCGCCCATAGGCGCCAAGCTATTCTGGCATCACCCTTGAACTATCATGGTCGATCCTTATCTTGCTGTGGGGTGTCTGGGCTAGAATGAGTTAACTGCGGTCACTTCTCTCTATAAGCTTTGTTTTCAGAGAAGAACCCAAAGAAGAAAGCACGATTAGAAAAGACAGCTACAACACAATTTATTAATGTTTCGGGAGTGACGTCAGCCACAGAAACCAACGGTCAAAACGGAATCAGCTGACAATCATCCAAGCTAGCAACAGTCTACAGATTCAGGTCAGGCCTACTATCTGTGTGATAAGTATCTGTCACCGCGCAAGGTTACGACGCGTGCGTGATGGAGGGTGTGGTAACGCACATAGATACAGTAATCATCGTTTTCATCATCGTTACGAAACCATCTTTTTCAAAGTAAACAGACAAGTCTCTTTTCTCGGTAATGAATGTATTAGATCATTCAACCCGACGACCGCATTTCCCAGAATTTGGAGGCGTCATCTAATGACTATGCACTAGTTGCAGAAGATGGATCGACATGATAATTCAAGGGCTGTGCCAGATTAGCTTGGCGCCGACCGGCGCCAAGTTAATCTGGCACTACCCTTGAATTATCATGGTCGATCCATCTCCTGCTGTTTTCGTCAGGGCTGAATGGATAAACGTACACACACCAAGGGGAATTACTCAGCTCTGGACAGACAAATAATTAGGTCCCCTGACATTAAGTCATCCAATTGCCAGCCAACAGAAACATACACAGGCAAGGTACGAGGCGGTCAAACTCGTACATCAGTTCAATACACAGATAAAGCACAAGACGGCCCTGCAATTCGTTTGCACGTTTTGTCCTCCATAGGACTGCGTGTTGAGTTATGTAGCAGACGGAACAACATGATGCACTTGGCCAGTGTCTGTGTGATTTTTCTTCGCACTCTTGTGCATTTCAAGTAAGATCTGAATGCCAGATACAGGATGGTATTACGAAGACTGCAGACATACCAAGGGAAATTACGTTTGCATGTGTGCTGTATAACAGCACTTGCCTCACCAGTTTGGCTTGTAGGTATTTACTGTACAAAGACGGTGTTTGATTTGAGGGCAAGCTGTTGTGAGGAATCTAGACCGAAATATGACTAATCTTTCCAGTATAAGTGAAACTTTGACTCTTTCCCTGTAGAATTTGACAATACTGCGCTACGAATTCAGATAAATAGGTGTGCTATGACGGGGTTTTAAACACATGCCAAATAAGAAGCGAAAAAGAAATTATTTTGTCTTAGATGGAAAGAAATCTTCATGTACTCATAAACTACACGATATTTATCTCGGCGAGATTTTCTTTTATCTTTACACGTGTCTTTTCTGCATCGCCATAACATGAGTACAGTTTGTGTGGCCTGTGTGTCAGATGGCGTCTAAAGATCTTTATGGTGTTCCGCGACTGTGCCATACTGACACTCAGACCAGGATTGGGTTGCATAGGAAACGCCGGCTCTAGGGGTTTCAAAAAAGAGATTGTTACATTTAGAACGTACTTGTAAACTTTGCTTTAAGATTGTCAGCAAAAATTAAAATACTGCTGTGAGTGCTTAAGTTTCCGTGACATAAAATATTCCGCCACCTGTTCCGGTCGCGTCACACTCCACACACACATGAATAAACATGCATTCATCTATTTATCAGCACGCACACAATCACACTATAACTCTCAGACACGCGATTAGTATTTTTTTTTTTTGTCTTTTATCTTCTGATTTTTACTTCAAGATTTAGCAGTGTACTTTATAAGATGGACATTCAAGCGTACAGTGTGTTTGTGACTCTTTTACTGATGTGCCTGGGGATATTATTCCATCTTGTTGGACCGGTGCACGGGCAGACCGGTGACAGCCATCGCGGACATTCAGCGTTTGCTTACATACGTGAGTACGTGATGGCCCTGCGTGACCAAGCATGCTCGAACTTTGTACATACAGTTGACTTTACAATGAATATGATACCTACAGTGACTAGTTCAGAGAATGGCTCAGACACAAGGAGTAAAGGACAAAGACGGAAAATGAAAGAGGTAAAAAAAAGGGTGGAATTAGACAGGGACTGAAAAAGCTCAAGGGTGGTGTCTGCCTTTGCCATCTGTGTTACTGTCGAACGTTCATTCACTGCGCAACAAAGCTGACGAACTGCAACTAAATGTCAAGTAAATGCGTGAGATTCGTCAGGTGACGCCAGTATTTGATATTCGTCAGGTGACGCCAGAAATGTGGCTCGACAGTAGTGCCAGTAGCCAGGACTTGGCTGTTTACGGTTTCAGTGATCCAATTCGCCTTGACAGAGACAGCGCCTGCACGGGCAAAGAACACTGTGGTGGTGTGTGTTTTTATGTCAACAAGCTTTGATGCAAGACCGTTGTAGTGCGTGAAAAACTCTGCACGCCTGACATTGAACTCAATCTCACTCCGCCCATTCTACATGCCTAGGGAATTCCCCCAGCTGCTTTTTTACACTTCAGGTTTATATTCATCCCAAGGCAAATGCAACCAAGGCAACGGTACACATTTGTAACACTATCAACAGACTGGATTCAATTTTTCCAGATGCACCAAAATTTATTTTAGGGGATTTTACTAAATAAGTCTCTTCGCTCATACTGTCAATACGTGAACTGCCCAACCCGGCTAAACAAAACAATGGGCTGTGTTACGGTTCAATACCAGGTGCGTACAAGTCGCTGGTGTTGCCTCCCTTGGGATCAGCGGACCACAACTGTGTACTTCTTATTCCAGCGTATAAACCAGTTACGGTTCAATACCAGGTGCGTACAAGTCGCTGGTGTTGCCTCCCTTGGGATCAGCGGACCACAACTGTGTACTTCTTATTCCAGCGTATAAACCATTTGTGGAGAGAGTAAGAGCTGTTGTGAAAACAAGCAAAACGTGGACTGCGGATAGTATTGCATTCTACAAGGGTGCTTTTTTGTACCAACTGGGAGATGTTTGATGAGAGTTGTAGTACTCTTGATGAACTTACAGATGCTGTTTCCTCATACGTCACATTTTGTGTTGACTCTATTATCCCTTCCAAGCAGATCAAAGTATTTCCAAACAACAAACCATGGATTAACAAAGAACTTAAAGAAGCGATTAACAAAAAGAAAAGAACATTCTTTCAGGGCTCCGCAGAAGAAAAGAAAGAGGTAAACAAAGAGGTGAAATACGCGATCAAAAAGGCGAAGATGGCATTCAAAGACAAAATTGAACGGAAATTTCAATGTGGAGCTCTTCGATCTGCTTTGTAAGGGTTCAAATGCATGGCAGCAGTAAACGAGTCATCAGGAGCAAGTGGTTCTAAAATCCACTTGTCTGACATGAATGATGACAATACAGTAAATGAGTTAAACACTTTCTTCACCAGGTTTGAGACACATGATTTCTCCTCCAATATCTCAAGTCCAAAGCAATCACTCGGTCCTGGTGAACAAATTGTTATTAACCATGATGACATGTGTGGGGATGTCTGAAGCGTACCAACATAAATAAAAGCCCTGGCCCCAATGGGATTTGTGGCAGAACCGTGCGGTTTTGTGCTGATCAGCTCAGTGGCGTTTTCCACCACCTTTTTTCAGGTCTCACTGGATTCTTGTACTATATCCCGTCTATGAGAATTCTCCACTGCTGTACCCATCCCTAAGAAAGACAAGCCAAAACAACTGAGTGACTTTCGACCGATAGTGCTTACCTCCCTTGTTATGAAATCTCTAGAGAAAAACACCAAGTCCTTTATTTCATCTGGTTGAGCCTCACCTCGACCCACTGCAATTTGCCTATAGAGCTGGAAGGGGTGTAGAAGACGCCAAGCTGTTCATACTAAATACTCTGTACGAGCACCTGGAGAAACCAAATGCTCATGCTAAAATTCTCTTTGCAGATTTTTCGTCTGCTTTTCAGACAATCCAGCCTCATATCCTGGCCACTAAACTAATTTTAGATTTTTTTTCTTGAAAACAGGCTTGTCTTTGGATCAGTGAGTTCTTGACTCAAAGGTCACAAACTGTGTATTCCAATGGCCATTTTTCGAGGTGCTGTACACGAGCACGGGTTCCCCTCAGGGTTGTGTATTATTTCCCCTTTTGTACATTTTGTACACAGATGACTGCAGAAGTGTGCATGTGAACCGTCACCTTGTCAAGTTTTTAGATGACACTGCCCTACTTAGTTTGTTGTTTGGCTCCAAGCAGAGTCATGGTCCTGTGTTAAACGAGTTTGTTGACTGGTGTGATATAGATCATATCTTGAACTAAATGTTTCTAAGACGAGGAGTTGCTTGCCTGTTGACTTTAGACGAATTATTCCTGTCCTGGTGAACACTGTGTTTCATGGCCAAGATGTTGAAATAGTTAGCCAGTTTAAATACCTTGGTACAGTCTTTGATGAAAAGCTGAGATGGGATGAAAACACAGACGCAGTGGTGAAAAAATGTAACCACAGGTTGTACTTCCTCAGGAAACCAAATTTCTTTTCTGTGACAGAACATTTCTGAGGCTCTTTTACAAATCATTTGTCGAAAGTGTTTTGACTTTTTCTTTTATCTGCTGGTTCAGCTCTTTAAGTGCGAAAAACAAAAACATCCTTGAACGGACCGTAAAAATCTGCTCTAAGATCTTTGGTGAGCCTCCGAGAACTATGCAGTCTTTTTTGACCAGCAGACAATGAAGAAGGCAATGTCCAACATTAGCCCAAAAGTCCATATTTTAAATACAAAATGTGAGCTGTTGCCCTCAGCCCGCCGGTGCAGATGCCACAGCTGTAAGTCAAACAGAAGGAAGTTCTCTTTTATTCCCACCGCTGTTGTTCTTTTGAACAAAGTGGCATAGACTTTTATTAAATGTATTCAGCTGTGACATCTGTACTCTAGCATGAGGGGGATGGAAAGTGTCAGTTTTGTTCATGTAAGTTTTATGTGATAATAGCTTTTTTATACATGTAATGTATGTCAATATTAGCATAGATATATGTATTAGTATAGTTGTCAGTTTTAGTATAGTTGTCATAGTATATAGTTCTTAATTCTGTGTGCATGGGTGCCTATGTGCCTGGGTGTATGTGTGTGCGTATGTCTGTCATCTATTTTGTTTACTTCACTTGATATATTTATTCACTCCCGTCCAAACTGGAATTGCCCCTTCGTGGGATAAATAAAGGTTTTTGTCTTGACTTGCTTTGACTTGATCTTTTTCTCGCTTTTTCAACAACTGAGAGTGAAATGAAAATTCCAAGTACTTATTCAGAAAAAATCAGCATAATCAAAATGTACAATCATTACAATATCATGAAAATAAGAGTTTTTAAAAAATCAAAACACGGATTGGAAGAAAGATATATTCTCAGTTGGTATAAAAAGACTGGTGGTGGCACACACCTAAACTACATTACTCTGTACCTACATCACACATTCGCATGAAATGTATAAGCTTTGCGTCGCCATTGTCCCATGCCTCAACTCTACAGCACGACGTGTGTGTGCATGCTAGCGGTCACAGGTTGAGAAACGAAAATAGTGCATTTTTGATTGGTCAGTGGTTACCGTGTATGCGGGAACACCGCCAGAGGCTAAAAATAGCCGTGCCTAAGAGGCTTGGCATGGACGATTCTCAACGAATATTCATGAGGTGAAGGTCGCATCGAAAGCGAGGCTATATGGGGAACATGTGGGAGGGGCAGACAGTACTTTCATGGCGATAGAGAAGGAGCAGTCGAAGCGCAGATCGAAACACCATTGCGTTGTTCCTGTGTGCACATCAAATAGAGCACAGAATATTGAAAACGCTAAACTTGTATTTCATACTTTTCCAAAAGCAACCGAAACTCAACGGAGGAAGGAGTGGTTGATCCGAATTCATCTGCTCGTGTGTGCCGGGGTGCATGTGCAGTGTGTTGGGTGTGAGAAAAACTTGCATGTATAGACTTTATGGTCTACAGCAGAAACTGTTTTGAGCGACCATCCTTACAGCAGATCCCCTGTCTTTACAGACCAACATTTGGGTGGCTGCAGCCCGGGTGACACTGTTTGCCCTTCAAGACCTCTCTTGAGAGAGCATGAGATGTTTAAGTACACTTTCTTCTAGCAAAAATGGTGATAGCCAGAACAGGTTCTGCTGTGTTAACATTTATTTTTGTTGTTGTAAAATTTAAGTTAGGTGCCTGTTCTCACGTGTGTATGTGTGCGTGTTTTGCTATAGAATGTCATTGTATTAAAGTTTTGGCTTACAATCTTGATTCCAAGAAAACAGGGGATCAACTGTGATAGCTTAAGGGTATTGTCTGATCAGCTTAACACATGAAAATACCATGGCACTACCCTTCAAATGTCATAGTTGATCCATTTAGATGATTGAGCAGTGCTGCCACACTCACACACACACACACACACACACACACACACACACACACACACACACACACACCGCACACACACACACACACACACACACACACACACTCACACATACACACCCACACTTACACACACACACAGAGTGATGAATGTCATATATTTAATTCTGCTGCAGAAATCTGACTTCGACAATTTTAACCCTTTAGCTGTCAGCAGCGATTTGGTTGAAGTGATGCCTGTGAAAAACACTTCTGAAATTGCTACCAACTGCGAAATGGTTAAGAGAGGACAAACACTTGTACATAGTGTTAACCCGCTAGCTTATTTATCTTCCTGACGCACACCGACACATGCTTGAATTCACCAAACTGGAAACATTGAGAGAGAGGGGGGGGGGGGAGCAGCATGGGACAACACCAAGTAGGTCCACAACCGATAATTGAATTCAAACTGTGTTGTTTTTCGCTGGCTAAATTCACAAAATATAACCGAGTTGATCCCTCCAACAATGTTAATGTGCTGTCAAATGTTTGGGAAAAAAAAGTGTGCACTCAGTATGTTACAAGTTCCGTGTAAGCTTTGACAAAACACTCATATATCTCAAATGTGTAGAAGAAAATCATAAAACCACAATCTTCTGAATGCTCCATCTGCTGACAAGTTTCTTCGAACACAATTCAATCAAGCTTCAATGCAAATGGCTGTGATTGGTTTACAGGGGAGTGATTTTTATGTGGTCAGATATTTGCTAATGCTCAAAATACGGTATAATTCTAAGGCCTCGACGTTCTGCGCTTTCACTCGCCATGTTGCTGTCGCGCGTCTAGCCCCAGATAGCCTCGTTTTCGCGCACGCGACCTTTTGACCCCAAGCTCATTAAGAATCGTCCATTGGGCTATAGCAAAATTTTATGCTAAGCCGCCTTGTGCAACAGAAAACTCTCGCTCACTACGAATTTCTTAACTAAACTCGGAAGAGAGCTTAAGACTCGCTGGACACAGATTCCTGCACAGCACTGCACCTGAACACCATATGGTGCAAGGACTCCGAACTGTGTGGGGTGGATGAGTGAAGAGGCTCAGTAACTGACGTCAACAATGCTCTGCTGCGTTCAGGTGCAATACTGTACCGGAATCTGCGTTATAATGCGGACTCTACTGTATAGTGACCAATGCACAATTCAAATCAAGTTCTGCTATCGACGTTTCACCTTCCCTGGTGCATGCTGGTATCAAGCGCTTCCACTACACATAAACAAATACAGACTTAACAGAAGAACTTGGTGAAACTGAAAGCAGCCGCTGCAGAACGAACGCATCAATCAGTCATCTCATACCCAACTAATTCTAAGATATGTCGAGCACACCACTTATCAAAAACATAAGATCATCATGATAAAACTATGCTAAGTTTGCTTTGTACCAGACACAAAATGGCCATAAGATTTCACGCGCGCAGACACCGGGAAAGGCTAACAGCAGTCAGTGCCATTGCGCAATGTAGAAGGCGATCTTGCCTGAGACCGCCGAGACACAATGGCCGCGTACGAGAGAGTTTGAGCGGCACACGGCTTGCTTGTTCTGCAAAACGAACCAGTCTGCGAGTACTGTGATGAGCGACACAACTGTACAGCCTTGCAGGAGTGTTTCATGTGTGCTTAACTCATTCTACCCCAAGACCGAAATCCCCAAATTTTGAAGTCGTCCTCTGAAGACTGCGTTGCAGTCAGTGCAGGACACAGATCGACCATGATAGTTCAAGGGTGATGCCAGAATAGCTTGGCGCCCATAGGCGCCAAGCTATTCTGACATCACCCTTGAACTATCATGGTCGATCTTTATCTTGCTGTGGTGTGTCGGGGGTAGAATGAGTTCAGACGCATGATACGCGACAAACACTGTTTTTCAGTGGTGGATTGACAATGCGCTATTCCCTTGCAGTCTTCGATTAACCCTTTCGCTGCTGAGAAAAAAGTGAACACGATCCAACCGCAAGAGACATAGATCCTCATGAGCCCCCCCGCGACTGTATCACTGTAGACTCTTGCACACAACTCCTGTGTCCTTGCATGATGCCGCAACTGCTATCACCCGAAAAAAGCCTATACCTGACGCAAAACTCTAATTTACAAAGATGGGATGGCGCACTTCCAGACTGCACGCATTATTTCAAATATGCATTGTTACTCGTTCTGTTCAGCATGCGCTCATGCTCGTGGGTTGCTGTAAAAAATAGGTCGTAGGTCCATTTTGGGCGCTAGGTTAACCCCTTCACTCCCACAGTACGTACGCTGTACCTGCAGTTTTCGTTTTCTAAAATCTAGGTTCATTCAACGACAAAAAAAAAAGCCAACACCATCCAAGATAGGTAAATATATACATACTGGTCTCAGCAAGAGGCATAGATCTATTAGAAACCTGAGAAAAAAAATATACCATGAGGCAATAACAAACGCGAATTCTTTTTTACCGCAGCGTTTTTCTTCGTAAACTGGTTTTTGTTCCGTTTTATTTTGACACAGTTTGTAGGAGGATGTTTTGAAAGGAGTGTTATGTCTGGTGTGAAGAGATGCTTAGTGTTAACCCCTTGGCTGCCGAGAAAAAAAGTGAACATCATCCAACTGCAAGAGACATAGATCCTCATGAGCCCCCGCATTCGCGGGGGCTCATGAGGATCTATGTCTCTTGCTGAGGCCAGTTTGTATCCACGTTTCTTGGACGGTGTTGGCTTGTGGTCGTTGAATGAACCAAGATTTTAGAAACGAAAACTGCACGTACAGCACACGTACTGTGGCAGTGAAAGGGTTACAAACCTCACGTCGATGACTTCTGACGTCATCAATGATCCCTACCATCACGGGATACTGAAAGTGAAACGGGGGACCATCTGCAGAGGGCGCAGGGGACAGCCAACCAAAATGCAGTGTCGCTAGGGTTAGTGTCAATAAAAAAAAAATAAAAAAAAAAAACCTGTCTGTTTTGGTCTTGATTTATTACTTTATTATCAAAGGCACCTGAAGAAGCAACATGACTTACAAACGCGAAAACCTTTATTTATTTTTATGGTAGCGGCCTTATGTGTCTGATCAAATGGACATGGTTGTGTTCCTCATTTCTTTGTCAGCCACTGGAGGATACAAAATGGCTTGAGAGTAAGCCGCATATCCGGAGGCGGCCCGTCCCCAATGAGTTAACTCATTCTACTCCAGACGCACCACAGCAAGATAAGGATCGACCATGATAATTCAAGGGTGATGCCAGAATAGCTTGGCGCCTATGAGCGCCAAGCTATTCTGGCATCACCCTTGAACTATCATGGTCGATCTGTGTCCTGCACTGCAAAGCAGTCTTCAGAGGACAACGGCAAAATTTAACGATTTCGGTGTTGGGGTACAATGAGTTAAACATACAAGTCATGTGTGCCCTCGCATACACAATAGAAGTGAGTTATCAGCAGTGTCAAACAAAATTGTGATGCGTTGGATGCCTAAACAGCGACAGTCAAAGTGAATCGACGCAGCCAGCCGGCTCGAAGCGATGACCGCCATCTTGTAGGCCTCGCAGCGAGAGCCAATAAAAGTGGGGTTCAGAAAACTGACATAACAGCATATTTGAGCGATACGTTAGTTGAAAGAGTCCATTTCTAAAATGACCCTCCAGCTTAAATCTTACAGGAGTCGTACGAGTTCGTACGCCTTACGAATTCATACGACTCCGGTCGTAAATGAGTACATACTATTAGTACATAAGTTTTGAAGGACAGGCCGCAAAGTGTAAATGTACATAGCAGTCTGTTTGACCAAATGGTGTTAAATTCCTGCTGTTCTCTCTCCGACATTGTTTTCTATGCGTTGTCATACTGCCACTTCTCGTCACTTAAAGTTCTCAGACGACATGGCTCTTGTACGCCTACTCCAAGAAGAAGACAGCCTGGCTGAGTACTTTGCACAGATAGCAGTATTAGAGTCATAGTGCAAAGACAATTCTCTGGATATGAATGTACAGAAAACCAAGGAGCTCGTCATTGATGACAGGAAAGTTGATGATATTTTTGTACCTGTCTCAATTAATAATCAACCTGTATAAGTGGTCACTGAATTTAAATACCTTGGCACAGTTGTGGATAGTCGGCTGTCTTTTACTGGAAACACCGATCTGATTATGAAAAAAAGCAAACCAACGTCTGTACCTTCTTGGAAACTGAGAAGTTTTGATGTCAGTTCCAAGATATTAGAATCCGTTTATAGAAGCCTGATTGAAAGCATACTGACTTTTAACATCACTGCTTGTTATGGCAACCTCGGTATGAAAAACAGGGGCAGACTGTCACGCATCGTCAGAACAGCTGGGAAGATCATTGGCCTAGGACAGTACCCATTAGATCATCTGTACCATTGGGCTGTCCGAAGGAAAGCTGCTGGCATTGTCAGTGATCCTCATCACCCACTATTTAATCAGTTTCAAATGCTACCGTCAGGCAGACGTTTCAACATACCACTTGCCCAAAAGAATGTTTTAAAGAAGTCTTTTATTCTAATTGCTGTCTGGATTTTGAACTCTTGTTTATAACGACGTAATATACAATGTGTGATCTGCTTAACATTACCTCCCATCTTGTGACAGATTGCTTGTGACAGATTGCTGCAATGCTAATTTTAATAGAATGTTCTTCTAGTGTCTTGTTTTGTTGTTTTACGACGAACCAAAAGGCAAAGTCGTTCATTGACTCGAACAAACAATAAAGTTGTATTGTATTGTATTGCATTGTATTGTATTGTATTGTATTTTATTGTATTGTATTGTATTGTATTGTATTGTATTGTATTGTATTGTATTGTATTGTATTGTATTGTATTGTTTACAGACAAGTGAACTCATTGTGCCCGAGGTACGAAATATCCATATTTCGGAGTTATCTCCTGAGGACTGCATTACAAGTTAGGAGACTGATCGACCATGATAGTTCAAGGGTGGTGGCAGAATAGCTTGGCGCCTATAGGCGCCAGCTATTCTGCCACCACCCTTGAACTACGATGGTCGAGCCATATCTTGCTGTGGTGTGTCGCGGGCAGAACGCGTTAATTAGTAAGCCAAGCGTTAGATAAGGGCGCCATTTCGCCTGTCGCGCCGCTATATAGAAACACATAGAGCGATTTTCCGCCTGCTGCTCGACTACTTTTCTGCCGTGTCGCTTATCGATATGGAAACGCAGCTTAAGTGTACCTTTTGACCCAAATATAGTTGGACAAGTCTCTATGACTATCTTGGCCAGAGAATCGCATATGTAAATGAGAGACGTGAGGTAGCTTGATTCCTCACGAGCCCTTGCTCAATACAAACATTTTTATTTTTTTAAAAAGCAGTCCAGTTCTGACGGTTCCTTCAAATCGGTTGACCTGTGCGTTTGGGAAGGCGCATACGCGCTCCATCCCAACCCTCTTAAAGCGCGCTGAATATAAAAAGAATTTTACCTGGGAAAACTTAACTTAACCCAGTCAGCCCCGACGCCCTACAGCAGGAGATGGGTCGACCATGATAATTCAAGGGTAGTGCCTGATTAGCTTGGCGCCTGTTACCGCCAAGCTAATCTGGCACTGCCCTTGAATTATTATGGGCGATCCATCTCCTGACCTGCAACAGATGCATAGTCGTTTGAGAACACCTCCAAAATTTGGGAAATACATGCTGCGGGCTGGTTTAGTTAAAGTGCCATCACGCATAAATCTGAAGACAAATTTCAGCGCCATTTGTGTTTGTTATGCCTTGTCGACACATTTAATGAACTTTACCAGTAGTTTGGACACGCAGCAAACGCACATGCGTTATCGCACTTATTTATTATGTGCAGCCGTTAGCGTGTCAGTCTATTTTTAGCTATTTCTTATACTGATATCGTATTTCTAGAACGGAGTAGAGTTATTGTACAGTTACTTGATATAAAGACGGGTTGCGCTGAACTGGATTGCCCTGTGTCTACATGAACCATAACTAGTCCTGTGTGTAGCGTTTCGTAATCATCTGTAAAGGTAGTGTATCGTCAAACAGTTACAGCGGTAGTGGGCCTTTAAATGACCCCCGCGAAACCTTTCCACTTCCCCCGCATACATACGACAGCCGCCGCATCAGCTAAATAATTGGGACATTCGCAATGATGACGTTTACTCCTCGGAAAGAAGGCAGTGCAAGAGTTGAGGTTATTTTACACGTCAGCCGCCAGTTGCAGGAAACTGTTTCGAGACAACCATCTACCCACTTCCATTGCATCGAGATATTTGCGTGGGGCTCGAAATAGCTCAAACAGAGGCGCTAGGACTAGGACAGGTAAATAGGCCTACTGGCTATTGCAAATTGACTTTGCAACTCGACCCAACTCGGGTAAAATTGATAGAATGTTCAGCGGACTTTAACTCATTGTGTCCCAGGTACCAAATCCTCACATTTTGGAGTTGTCCTCTGAGGACTGCATTACAATTCAGGAGACAGGTCGGCCGTGATAGTTCAAGGGTGGTGCCAGAATAGCTTGGCGCCTATGGGCGCCAAGCTATTCTGGCACCACCCTTGAACAATCATGGTCGAGCCATATCTGGCTGTGGTGTGCCGGTACTGAATGAGTGAAGTCGTTCCGGAATAGTTTTACGATAATCTACCAGCGTTGGTCTAGTTTACCATGCTTCATACTCTTGCAAATTTTACCAGCGTGGCCTGCCGTTCCTCACACACCTTTGCTGCGAAGGCGATTGATTGTGTGGAGCCAGCATGTCGTCTGCTTAAACCCTTTGGCTGTCTGTAGCGTTTATTGTCGCGATGATTCCTGCAGGAATCATTGCGACAGAAAGCGCTACCGACACCCAAAGGGTTACACATACTCATCATTGGTCCATCACCTTACGAAACTCTATACAACAGATGTCAATAATAAGACAGAAAGAGGCTAGGTCTTCATAACCCCACACAGCGCGTGAGGGTCTATGTCTCAAGCAGATGTTTGGCGGTCGATAGTCGGGCTAGTGTGACGGAGGCGGAAACGATTTTTGTTCATGTTGACTGTAGATGTGTTTTGGTTACGTTCGAGTGCTCGTAAACGACCCTACATTTGTCAGTCACAGACGTAGGAACCGATACGGCGAGGTAAAGCCTGGCCCCACCCTCTCCAGTTTCCACGATCGTAATTAGCAGGGCCTACAGCGCCTCATGACGTAATGGCCATTGTAAATCGACCACCGCAAGCTGAACCCATAACAATAACGGATTGCGAGTGGAGCCAACCACAGTCACAGCTGTGATATGGTGCGAGATTTTTAACTCATTCAGCCCGACGGCCGTATTTCCCAAATTTTCGAAGCGTCATCCAATGACTACGCACCTGTTGAAGGAGATGGATCGACCATGATAATTTAAGGGTAGTGCCAGATTAGCTTGACGCCGACAGGCGCCAAGCTTATCTGGCACTACCCTTGAATTATCATGGTCGAGCCATCTCCTGTGTAGTGCGTCAGGGCTAAATGGGTTAAGCTGATTAGCGATAACGATTTTGTCGACTGCTGTTGATTATGACAGTATTTGGGTGTGTGAGTCCTTACTATTTAATGAACTTTGTAATAATGTGTGTGATAAGTATGTATTGTATTCAGTCTGTATTGCATCGGATCACACCTGAAATTTTCCCTCGCGGGATCAATAAAGTATTCTTTTATTATCCCACGTCACGTCACGTCACGTCACGTCACGTCAAGTCACGTCACGTCACGTCACGTCAAGTCATGTCACGCCACGCCACGTCACGTCGTCACGTCAAGTCACGTCACGCCACGTCACGTTACGTCTAGTCACGTCAAGTCACGTCACGCCACGTCACCTCACGTCACCTCACCTCACAACACCTCACCTCACCTCACCTCACCTCATCTCATCTCATCTCATCTCATCTCATCTCATCTCAGCCTTGCCTTGTCTTGTCTTAAGTGATAAAGAAAACCGCCATGCACTCACACTGACGCAAAAGGTGTGGAGAGATCTAACGATGAATGGACATGCCATATGCATAGTAAATAAAACGAGACCAATATCCGGTGCGAAATCGAAAGGAACTCTGGGAAGACATCTGCTGGGTGTGGTAGAGCGCTTATGCGCCCTTCCGAGCGCAGAGATCTCATCTTCACCGAACTAAAGTGAACTGACATAAACACAGTACACTCACATTTTTCAATGCTAAAGGCGGGGGTTTGGGAATTTGCATCGTTCGACATTTACAGATGTTGTAACGGCCTGAAAGGTCGCAAAAGCCATCGGCCCGACGGTCGTTTGCTTACTGGGCACGTCTCGGTGGAATCACGACAATACTGATGCCCCGTTGTATCGGCGATTGTCAACAGTCGACGCTGGACAATACTGATGCCCCGTTGTCAACAGTCGACGCTGGACAATACTGATGCCCCGTTGTCAACAGTCGACGCTGGACAATACTGATGCCCCGTTGTCAACAGTCGACGCTGGACAATACTGATGCCCCGTTGTCAACAGTCGACGCTGGACAATACTGATGCCCCGTTGTCAACAGTCGACGCTGGACAATACTGATGCCCCGTTGTCAACAGTCGACGCTGGACACGGAGCAGATCCTTTTAACTGATTCAGCCCCGACACACCGCACACAAGACACGGATAGAGCAGGATAGTTCAAGAGTGGTGCCAGAATAGCTTGGCGCGCATAGGCGCCAAGCTATTCTGGCACCACCTTTGAACTATCATGCTAGATTGGTCTCTAGAATTGTAATACAGTGCTTCAGATGGGCAACTTCAAAATTAACTGATTTCGGTCCTGGGGCAAAACGTGTTAACTCTTTGCTTTCGGATGTCGACCTCAGCCGTAGCCAGATTACCTATGGTAGAACATTATCGTCGAAATGATTCACCCGGCCAATGCTCGCTTGCAGCGCGTGTGTCTGGCTAATTTTAGCGCTGCATGTGTCGTGATCAGCCCTTATTTGGCATGCGTACCGTATCCCGAAATAACCTATGAAAATTAAATAATAATAATAATAATAATAACGGTATTTATAATGCGCTTATCTTATAATAATTATAACTCTAAGCGCGCACTCACAACTCGCGCACGCATGCGCACGCTTCAGACAACGACTCACGTACCACAAATAGTGAAATACATTACGACAGTCTGCTTAGGGTGGGGAGTGTGGTGGTATAGTGCTAGAACTGTTGAAAGAGGTGAGTTTTGAGGGCGGACTGGAAGGTGGAGAGAGAGTGTTTCTGACACAGAGAGAGAGAGAGAGAGGGAGAGTGTTCCAGATGGATGGACCGTATACTGAGAAGGAGCGGGGGCCGAAAGTGCTGAGTTTGGTGCGGGGGATGAGGAGGCGGAGAGGGTCGGAGGCGGAGTGGAGGGAGCGGGGAGGAGTGTAGGGGTGAAGTAAGATTGAGAGATAGGCGGGAGCGCAGTTGTTCAGGGATTTGTAGCAGAGTGACATAATCTTGTATTGGATGCGTTGGGGGATGGGAAGCCAGTGAAGGAGTTTGAGCAGGGGAGTGATGTGGTCGGATTTTTTCTTTCTGAGGACGAGGCGGGCAGCATTGTTCTGGACGCGCTGGAGAGTGAAAGTGGTGGAATGAGGGAGGCCGGAAAGGAGAGAGTTACCCGGTGGCAGAGAGTATACCACAGAAATGTTGCTGAGCAGGCAAAGAGTTAAGATTAAAGAAGACAAACCATGTTCCTTCGTTTCGCTTGCATCTGGATAGGACCCCTTGTAGTCTCGGGTCTAGTCGACCAGATAACATGGAAACTTATTGTCACGTTTGAGCTTGAACTGAAAATAATCATAATCAAACTTGCCTGAAAACCTTCCTACGCCATTGTGTGTCCATGGCCAGGAGAGAAGTGAAGACATGAACGATCGAACAATTTCAAGAAATACACCTACTGAAATTTTGACAGTAAGAGTTTTCGTAATCTGCACATCGTGAAGTCTAGTCAGCCATTCGTCCCTGAGAAAAGAGCTTCGAACATCACGAACAAGTCCGAAGTGAAAAAGAGTGCATTGAAAACCTTAAAAAGAGAATTGCTTGCACCATACATTGGTGCTTGCCCCATTGAAAAACTGGAGCAGAATAACAGCTGGCACCTCAACACTGTGCTAACACTTACGCCTCACCCATGAACATAATTGCATTTTATGTTGCGTGCAGTGAACTGTGAACCATTTGTTTGACAACAGCCAACAGAGATGCGTGCACTTGCGGCTCTGTGTGTTCTTTTCTTCCTCTTTGTCCAAAGTAAGAGTGTGACTTTTGTATTTGTTTGTTTGTTTGATTGTTTGCTTGTTTGCTTGTTTGTTATGTCTTTTTGTTTCTTCTTTGTATTCTTTTTGTGTTTGTTCGTGTGTTCCTTGCTTGGTTTTTTTGTTGTTTTTTTTTGTTTGTTTGTTTGTTTTTTGTTTTGTTTTTGTTTTTTGCTTGTTTGTTTGTTACGTCTTTGTTTGTTTGTTTATTTATTTGTTTGTTTGCTTGTTTGCGGGGAAAGGTATGCGTTCGCTTTGCGGTCCCGTTCCATTTGAGGGAATACTGCTCAAATTGACCCAGCTTGGATGCAGGCCGCAAGTACACTTCCTATCAAATGAGATACTAAGCATCTCATTTGAATAGAAGTGTAGTCGTGGCGTAGTGTAGTGGGTCTGAAGTGTAGTGGGTCTGAAGTGTAGTGGGTCTGTATGGGGAGTACTCCATTAAATGGTGCGGGTTCGTTTTTAGACGCCTCCACGGTGGAGGGCCTCAGCTTCTTGCTCAGCCTTAACTCGTGCCCGAGGTACAAAAGCTATTCTGCCACCACCCTTGAACTATCATAGTCGAGACATATCTTGTTGTGGTGTGTCGCGGGCAGAATGAGTTAAATAAAATAAAAATAATAACAGAAATTTTTTATGGTCGGATCGCTGTTGGATGTTTTCGCAGCTGTCGCTGGCTGGTGTTTGTGTTCGTCGCCGTTTCATTCTTGTGTTATTTGGTTTTGTTTCTTCGTCGTTTTCTTTCGTTTTGTTGGCTTTCGGATCGTGTCCTTTCGTTTCGTTATAATCCTTATTGTTTTTAATTTATTATTTTTTTTTTCCAATTTCATTTCGGCTTGATTTCTTTTGTTTTCTGTAGTGTTCGCAATAAAAAAAAATTTCAGCGTTTTTTTTTTTCTCGTTTGTTTGATTTAGAATCATTTCTTTTTTCCCCTTATTGTTTTGTTCTTGTTTTGTTAGTCTGTTTTAGCGTGTATCTGCGTTTCCGTGAAAGCTGATGATTGTCAAGATGTCAACAATGATCCAAGAAACTTTTTGTAATAAATATAATGGGATCTTTAAGTTGATGTTTTCAGCCCAAATCACTTCAATTGTCAGAAGAGATGAAAACGTGCTAAATGTGTAATGTCGGTTCTGAATATGTTTTAGAAGCATGCAGTTGTTCTGCGTCAAAATGTGACGTCACGCCCAATACTGGACGCAGGCAGCAGGAAATACGCCATCATTTGCAATTGCATGATGACACATCCTTGCTGCTTACATCAGAGATAGTTTTAAATAAGAGCCCAGACTATCACTTACTATGTGTGTGCTGACACCGGTACTGTTCACTGTTTAAGTGGCTGCGTGCTTACGACCTTGTTTCAATACGTCATTTCTGATACGTCATTAATTTTTGCGCGATGCGTCATTTCAATACACTATCTTAATACGTCATTTTCTGCAATACGGCATTGTTTAAATGCACACTTTCATGCATTCATTTCTGCAGTATGTCACTGTTTCAATACACCATTGTAATACGTCGTTTTGTTCAATATGTCACTGCCTCAATACGATATTTGTAACACGTCGTTTATGTGCATTGCGTCACTGCTTCGACTGTAATACGTCATTTTAATACGTCATTGTTTCAGTGATCCCAACCAGTTTCACGTCATACATACACCGCTACCCGCCTCCCAACTCCTACTGTATTGAACCTCCTCCCGTTGCCAACGCCTACCGTCGCTTTGACGACACGGGGAACGTGCGCTATTCCTGCTACTATGGTTACGTCTTGACATCGGGATCTCTGGATCGCGAGTGTACACCAATCGGATATAACAACAGTGCCCCAGTGTGCATACGTGAGCTGTTTTACTTCTTTTCCATTTTTCTCTATGCTTCCGTGGTCATGTTGTGATAGTTTAGAAGTTGAGCGGAGAAGTAGACAAATTGCGCGGCTGACACTTCTGTAACCGTTTAATGTATAGGCGCCGAGCGCCCAGCGCTTATACCCAGTCAACACAGTCCTATGGGTCCCATATAGGTCCCATACGAGCAGTCATATGGGGTCAATATGGGCGGCCCATATGTGGCCCACATGGGATGTGCAAATAGGTCCCAAATGGGCCCCGTATAGGCCGACATGATAAATCCCCAAGATGGATCTTGGATGATTCCAGGATATCCCCCATATACTTCCATGATGGATCCTAGATGCTCCCATGATATATCCCAGATACTTCCATGATGTATCCTACATGATTCCAGGATATCCCCCATATACTACCATGATGAATCCTAGATGTTCACAGGCTATATCCCAGATACTTCTATGATGTATCCTACATGATTCCAGGATATCCCCCGTATACTTCCTAGATATTCCCAGGATATCCCCCAGATGCTTCCAGGATATATCCCAGATGCTTCCAGGATATGTCCCAGATGCTTCCAGGATATGTCCCAGATGCTTCCAGGATATGTCCCAGATGCTTCCAGGATATGTCCCAGATGCTTCCAGGATATGTCCCAGATGCTTCCAGGATATATCCTATATGCTTTCAGGATGCAACCCATGTTGTGCTTGTACAATATCCATGTATAGTTTCTAGATAGTATTTCTCGCTCTTTGTACATCGCAGACAAACACAAACAGCTTTTGTGTTTGTCTGCGATGTACAAAGAGCGAGAAATACTATCAGGAAACTATACATGGATGTTGTATAAGCACAACATGGGTTGCGTCCTCTGAGAAAGAGTTTGAGAGAGAGAGAGAAAGAAAGATAGCACAAACATAAACTAGATTTAGTCACTGATATAACAAGAAAATTTAGAACCTTCACTGAATTTATTTTTGTGCTTGTAATTAATACATTGTAAGATAATTATTACACATTTTAAACAAAAAATGCAAAACCCTTATGGCTCACGTGTATGACCGATCTATATGTGTGACCTTTGTGAAAATAAGGGATAGCTTCTGCACCAGCAAAATCCATGTTTTCTCAAAATTTAATCAGTTTTCACACATCTGTCAAACGCCCAAGACCATTGAACTTTGCAATGAGTTGACTAAATTAGTATACATAGAAAGGTCTTATCATCATCAGCTGTCTTTGTGCCAAATTGGATTGAAAATTTGGAAAACTGTTGATAATAACTACAATTCTATCAAAAATTGCAAAGAAGTACCCAACGGAGAAAGAAACACGCTTAGAAAAGACGGGTACAACACAATTTATTAATATTTCGGGTAAATACCCTTTGTCAAAATAGACAAACAAACAAACAGAGAGATTAGCCGCTACTTATCTTCATTGGCAGAAGGAATGTGGCCACATTCCTTCTGCCAATGAAGATAAGTAGCGGCTAATCTCTCTGTTTGTTTGTTTGTCTATTTTGACAAAGGGTATTTACCCGAAATATTAATAAATTGTGTTGTACCCGTCTTTTCTAAGCGTGTTTCTTTCTCCGTTGGGTACTTCTTTGCATATTACACGCTTGGCAGTCACCTATTTGGTCTGGATTGCTATCAAAAATTGGCATTTTACACACATTTGCTACCCTTGTGACCCTTATAGTGACTATGAATCAAACAGTTGCAGAAGTGTCGGTTGCGAAGTCTGTGTGTCAGTCAATACATTTACATCTATATCACTTAATATTTAAACCTATATTACGTCAAGGTTACGTCTTGTTTTACGAACAAATAAAATAAGTGTCTTACAGTGGACTGCGGGTGGCCGCAGAGGACTCTGGACCAGGAAGTGACGTACAGCGGGGTCCTTTCGTCAGCCGCCACCTACCGGTGTCTTCCAGAGTATGACGTCACTCCGAACGCGACGACCAATGTGTTCTGCCGATCTCCTGTTGGAGAATGGCAGCCTTCCCCTCTGGTGTGCGCCAGTAAGTATATCAGCTATGAACTGCCTGTATGCAGTTACGTAATTTGCATTGTCTCCGGCGCAGGCAGATGCGATACGTCATAACGAATGACATATGCAGCAATCTGCGTCCGAAACAAATAGGCAACATTGTACACCATACGCAATGAAAAACCTTGTCTGTGACGTTTATTTTACTCATTCGAAGACGTGCCGCCGATATTTGGTGGCTTGGACGATCAGAGGTCATCACAAATATATCACATGCACCGAAGTTAATAGTAGGGTGGAGGTTTGCACATAAAGTAGCGCTTAGTAGCAGCAGGCTTTCAAAGCTCCAGCTTCCATCCCTACGGCGCCTTGAGCATCTTTAAATGGATGGATATGTGCGCCTCGGAGACACCATACCACACCATACCACACCATACCATACCATACCATACCATACCATACCATACCATACCATACCATACCATACCATACCATACCATCCCTTTGTTGATCATGTAGCGCCATCGCGGTTGTGCTGATCTTGGGTCCTCCTTCTGTTGACTTTGTAGCACCATCATGGTGTTCTGATCTGAGGTCTTCCTCTTGCTGACCGTTTAGCACCATCCTGGTGGCTTTGACCTTAGGTCTTCCCTTTGTTGACCGTGTAGCACCATCGTGGTGGCGCATCAGCATTATCAAAATGCGTTTAACTTGTAATTGTGAATGGTTTTGTTATGTGTATTTCAGTTGTATGTGTGTGCGTAGATTAAAATTTTTTTAAAGGTAGTAAGATTCTGCATACACCCATTTTTTAAATATTTTTTTTGGTGTGTGTGTGTGTATGTGTGTGTGTGTGAGTGCGCTTAGAGCCCACTGCTCCTGGGATTCAGCACGATATAAATGCTCTTTATTATTATTATTATTGAATGAGTTCTGTGTCCGAGGCAGCAACATTGAAAGGCCTGCAGTAATATATTAGTCTGTGAAGTCAATAAATAGACAGTAAATCCATTTTTGTGAGAATCAACATTTTCATTGAAATTTTCAATGAAAATTGTGCGTTGCACAAAACGAACGTACTGACTTTTTTCTTTTTGATTTGAATATTTTAGCCAGAATATTTCATAAGCTTATACTTACTTACGCGCCCTGGCTGTAGTAAGAGGAATAGTTTGTTGAAAGTGTGTGTCTGTAATATCGTTTTTCCATATCACATCATGCGTTTGCAGATGATACTCAGCTCCATG
This sequence comes from Semisulcospira habei, assembly GCA_036245525.1. Lineage (NCBI taxonomy): Eukaryota > Metazoa > Mollusca > Gastropoda > Semisulcospiridae > Semisulcospira > Semisulcospira habei. The sequence continues at coordinate 51,001,294 of BTPG01000002.1, read as the reverse complement.
ACTCATGTTCGCCTGATCAGATTATGGGCACAATCGAAAGTCTTCAGGAGTGTTTCTCAGAGACTAGGATGTGGATGATTTGAAACAAATTACAGTTGAATGACGAAAACAACGAGGTCATGATCATTGCTTCTCCGATGGTGACGAAGACGCTGACACTCCCCCAGTCATTACAAATATGTGGTGCCACTGTCCCCTTCTCCCCCATGTAAAAAATCTGGGTGTCACACTTGATAGTAGTCTGTCCATGCGCCTTCATGTGAACAAGGTTTGCAGATCCGCCTATACTGAACCGCGACGTATTGCTTCAGTCCGCCACTATCTGACACCTGCAGCAACTAAAGTACTTGTCTGCGCTTTTGTTTTGTCTAAATTAGACTATTGCAATGCTCTTTTGGCTGGCTGTTCCCAGTGTCTGATTGGCAAACTCTAGAAAATTCAAAACTCAGCTGCTAGGTTGATTCTTAGAGTCCCTAGATCAGATCATATCACACCCCATCTGTCTGCTCTTCACTGGTTACCTGTAACAGCTAGGATCCAGTATACAATTTCATGCATGACTCACAGTTGTATTACCTTTTCCTGCCCACTAAACCTTGCCTCTCTTCTCCAGCTGTATACGCCCAAGATATAATTTGCGCTCTGCTGCCGACTCTCGAGTCCTACGTATCCCTCTCCTCAAAACGAAGTCGTTCGGTGAGAGGTCATTCAGATAAACGGAGCCCAGTTGTTTGGAATGAACTCCCACGCGAACTGAGATACGTGGATTCGAGAGAGGCATTCAGGCCAGCCCTAAAGACTCATCTTTCTTTTGTTGTCTGCTACGAATGACTTTTGTCACAGACCTGTCATGTGGAAGTCATCTATATCTCTATTAGAAGTAGTGTGTGTGTGTGTGTGTGTGTGTGTGTGTGTGTGTGTGTGTGTGTGTGTGTGTGTGTGTGTGTGTGCGCGCGCGTGCGCGCGTGCGTGCGTGAGTGCGAGTATGAGTCCATAAGCGTAGCATTTTTGAATGGTGACTTTATAGATTGTTTATATAGTGCGTTGTATTGTTTTTAAATTCTTTTTGTAAATTGCGTTTTCGTAATTAGTTATTTTTGTACAATCAGTTTTTGCTAAGCACCTAGAATTCTAATACGAGGTTAGGCGCTATACAAGTACTCATTATTATCATTATCATTATTATTATTATTATTCCGAAAATATAACGCTTAGTTAAATACCTATTAAAAATAGTGTTTGTCAAATCAAGTCAAGTGAAAAAAGCTTTATTTATCCCACGAAGGGGCAATTCCAGTTTGGACGGGAGTGAATAAATATATCACGTGAAGTAAAAATTGATCATTTGGACATACGCACACACATACACACAGGCACACAGGCATGGGTATGCATGCAGAATTAAGAACTATACTAATACTGACAGCTATGCTAATACTGACAACTATACTAATACAGACAACGATACTAATACAGACATCAATGCTATCTAGATATTTGTCTGTGTAAAGCGAATAATAATTGTAAACATACTACACCCCCTCACTAAATGGGACTGGAGTATACTGGATTAGCTTTGTCTGTGTGTTTCTTTGTCTGTCTTGGATGTTTGTCCAGGTGATATCTCTGCAAACCGCTGAACAGATTTGAATTAGTTGATGACACATATACCTCAATACGGAGTTGTTGTGCACCAGATTCGTATGACAAACTACAGGTCGATTTTTGACAATAGTTATAGCACTCTCGAAGGCCCAATTTATAACGAATTGTTAGACGAAGCTGGGCGAGGCGCTGTTATGAAGCTCGTGAAGGCTTCATTTGAAACAAATTGTCGCACAAAGCTGGTCGAGATGGATTTGTTTTGCCACGAGCTCTGTAAAAATACGTAATGCAGACCAAAAAGGTGACAGCCAAGCGTGTAATATGCAGACAAAACCCAACGGTGAACGAAACACGCGTAGAAAAAAAACACACTTGAGTTGCCACATTCCTTCTGCGGTAATAAAGATAAGTATAGACTGATCTCTATATGTTTTTGATTGTCCATTTTTAAAAAGGATATTTACCCGAAATAATAATAAATTGTGTTGTAACTGTCTTTTCTAAGCGTGTTTTTATAACCGTTGGGTTCTTCTCTGTAAAAATAGTTATAAAGCTTATGCGTGGAGCGATCACTATCTTTGTGACAATGAAAAAAACAATCGTGGTAGACATACCAATGAAGCAGGAAACGCATTTAGACAAACAGAACACCATTTATTTAATATTTCAAAATGGATAAACAAACAAGCACGAAATTCGCTGCTTATCGTTTGGTGATAGGAAGTGTGAACACTTCGGATCACGAAACGATAAACATCAAATTTCGTGCTTGTTTGTATGTCTGTTTTGTATGTCTACGACTAATAAAAAAAAAAGTGTTGTCTTTTCAAATCGTGTCCCCCACCTCCCGCTCCCTCCTCCCCCCCCCCCCCTCCCCCGACCGTTCGAGGTGTTCTCTGAATGTTGCACGTTTGGCGGTCGCCTTTTGGCCTGGATTCAAAAACAAATGTGCGACAAATCATGTGTAGGACCACCACTTCTATGACAACTGCCACACTGTTACAAAACGCGTTATAACAGACAGTCTCGGACGATTACAAGGGGAGTGAGAACATCCTTGGAGAGGAAACAAAATAGAGCAGGCTGTATTCGCATGTCCCCAGCTGCTTGATTCAATATTTGATCATAACTGGGCACCGCCGCAGTGTCAATTGTCAAATACAGCACGTATCTGCCCGTGGATGCGAAAAAAACAGTAAGTTCATTTTTGTGAAAAGCGAAATTTTTTATTGTAATACAATGAAAATCTCGCTTTTCACCCCCAAATGGACTTACTGTTGAAATGGCAGTGTATTTCGTGCATGTTGTCAACTTTGTGTGATGGATCCACAGTGTCTCATTGTTCCGTCAGCCAGTGAACGTCTTAGGTAAATATAGTATGTGGGCTACAGTATTACTATAGTGATGGATTTCCAACGGCGTACTACGGACCAGTGAAATTATGGCATCGCATTTGATATGATCTGATATCATTGATTTGATATGTGATAAGAAAGCATGGTATTCGGTTTGTGAGCAGGCTTAACCCCCTCAGGGCCAGCGGAGGCAGACTGTGTTTCTGCAATCTTTGTTAACTCATTCAGCCCGGCGCACGTATTTCCAAATTTTGGAGGCGTCATCTAAGGACTACGTACCTGTTGCAGGAGATGGATCGACCATGATAATTCAAGGGCAGTGCCAGATTAGCTTGGCGCCGACAGGCGCCAAGCTAATCTGGCACTACCCTTGAATTATCATGGTCGACCCATCTCCTGCTGTAATGCGTCAGGGTTGAATGGGTTCAATGGAGACAAAATAAAACCTAGATGTCCCAGGAACGTGGATTCAGAGTGACGTTAATAAGAGGCATAGATCCTCATGAGCCCCCTGCGACTGCGGGGGCCCATGAGGATCTATGCCTCTTGCAGATGGAGGGTTTTCACATTTTCTCGCGGTACTGAGCGAGTTAAAGTGTCCCTTCGCGGGATCAATAAAGAATTCTTATCTTATGACCTGATCAGATGCGGATCTGGGGGGGTGGGGGTGGGGGGGGTGTTTTGGGGTTCCAGGGGTTGCGGTCCCCCCCCCCCCCCTCCCGAATCGAAAGTTCTTAAAAATGCTAAAACAAAGTCCATTTTTGGGGTGCTGGAACCGCTTCCCTCTCCTACCAGTTAAATTTTGGGCGAGTGGCCATTCTCGACCCTCCCCCCCCCCCCCCCCTCCCTTACCCTCCGTTGTTTATTTAATATTTTGGCGAGTAGTGAGAGTCTTGAGACACAAGCGCTTCCCCCTCCCCCCTCCCCCTCCCCCTCCAACCCCCCCCCCCCCACACACACACACACACACACACACATACCCTTGTTCGATTCTTTGGCCACAAGCAACAAGGTCTAGCGTCGGAGAGACCTTTTGTGTCTGGTTGAAGGTCACAAACAAAACGTTGGACTCCACCACCCCACCCCACCCTCCACCCCCCCCCCCCACCCCCCACCCGCATCGAGGTAACTGAGTCGCCCCTCCTGATCATATTCGTTTGATACTATTTGATCATACTCTGTTTAATCCATGAGAACATGGCAAATTTCGATCCGGCTGTATCTGTTGGCTCAATGGACGTACACAGGGAGAACGTGACTAGCTCTCCGGTGTCCTTAACCCTTGACAGCGGATAACAAGTCAACAAAGAGCCCACTGCAAGAGACATAGATCCTCATGGGTCCCCCGCGACTGCGGGGGGCCCATGAGGATCTATGCCTCTTGCTGACGCCTTTTGAATCCATGTTTCTCGTACGGCTGGGGTCCTCTGGCGGTGAATCAACAAAAATTTCACCAACACAATTTACGATCACGGGGGAAGAGGGGGGGGGGGGGAGGGGGGGGGGGTGTTAAAAAAATGAATGCTCACTGTCTGTGAAGAAATCGTTACACAATGCTTTCGGCAAAAGACACATACTTTAACCCGTTGGCTGTCGGTATCGGGTTTTTTTTTTTTTTTTTTTTTTTTTTTTTTTTTGTCTCGGCGATTCCTGGAGGAATCACCGCGACTAAAACGCTACCGATTGCCAAAGGTTTATGAGCCTCAACACATTTTGCCCCGGGACTGAAATCCCCAAATGTTGAAGTTGCCCTCTGAAGGACTGTATTGCAATTCTAAAGAGAGACTTAGCATGATAGTTCAAGGGTGGTGCCAAAATAGCTTGGCGCCTATGGGCGCCAAGCTATTCTGGCACCACCCTTGAACTATCATGGTCGATCCATGTCTTGCTGTGGTCTGCCGGGGCTTAATGAGTTAATTTCTGCGGGGCGTATGAGACTGTCTTGCTAGTGAAGTCTTCCGACACATTGATGTTATAATATCCTCGGTTTATTCAAGAGAACCCGCACTGGCCCGGTGCAAGCTCACAGTAATAGTAGCTATACTCCTACAGTGAGAGCATCAGGGTTAATTCAACAAACAAATCAACAACAAACAAACAAACAAACAAACAAACAAACAAACAAAATATAAATATTTGGGGGCAGGTTCGTGACGCAGCGTTAAAGTTTCTGTCACCAATGTTAAATGTGAAAAGTGTGAGGCTTTATATCTGGTTTCGGCGCTGAGCTTTTCTAATAAGTGTCACCATTTATTTCGGACAGACCGTCGGCGCTTTTTTCACCTGGTACTCCGGGTCTTCCGCCCCATCCACTTTGGGACCGGTTCCAGGCCACTTTATAAATATCAAATACAAGCGAATTTTATTTTACGAATCCTCAATAGCTGATTGGTTGGTTGGTTAGTTCGGGTTTAACGTCCACAGCACCGAGGTGATCATGGACGGCCCTGACGGGCGGGTTATGGGGGACAGGGAAATCTATTGCCTATGGAGTACGACCTGAACACTGATCAACTCAGGCGCACTCCAACTGTGCCACTTTGATTTACCAGGACCTTTCAACGGACATGCTATTGAACAAATCCGTTTTGTCCCCCTGGATTGTGAGTCCAGCTACCGGGGCCGGGACGGGATTCGAACCCACGACCCGGCGATTCCCTTCGCTCTCCTGCTCCGACGTTTAACCGCCTGAGCTATTTCGAACTCTCTCAATAGCTGAGCTTACCCGTCGTACCACGTGAATGTCCTGTACTTGTCTTGTACTGTAGTTGCCTTCGGTGTGAATGCGTGTGTTTCACGTGAGCGTGCGTGATGGTTTCAACGTGTGGCGCTTTGAGCCGAATAAGTAAAGCTTCTATATAACTACCGTTATTATATTATTGTCATTATGTACCCACTCCATAAAGTTTTTTTTCCTTCTTTGACACATGTATTAATATATTGTATACAAACAAATTAATATTCATGATATTGCTTGATATATTTTCCTTCCCAAAATCCTTTCCGCGCCAGGAAGACTCGATCTTGATGGTACTTGTATTTTTCAAAACGGAAACGCGAAATGTTTTCATACTGCAGCATGAATAAGCTCCGTGTGTGTAGCAGTAATGAAATACTTCTTAGTGTGTACGAACGCTCTAAACTGATATCCTATACGCACACACGAACGGAGAAGTGTGGCCAGGAAACGTGGCAGTCGCTGAACTAACTAGTGAAACTGACGGGATGTCAGCTGGCGATATCGACAACCTGAGTAAAGAACTATATAAACAAACCTACTGCAATTTTCCGTCATTATGCGGGATCTAGTTACAAGTACAATTTACTCCGTAACACGCAATCTACGCGCTGAGTCGACGTGATATCCGGCGTCTGCCATTCATGTGTTATGTCTGAACACTGCAATCAGCCGCAACATGATTGACGCTAGATACAGTTTTGTCTTGGACTGTGTACATAAATTATATTGAGCAACATTTTGCTTGATATAGTGCCACAAACGACAAAATGTGATTAGTTGACGCGATTCAAAATGTTCTCGTTTTACTACTCGGACATTTTCATTCGGGCGTCGTAATCACATCTGCCTGTTATCGGCACTATATCAAGCACAATGTTGCTCAACATAATATAATCATTAGATTATTATTATTATTATTATTATTATTATTATTATTATTATTATTATTATTATTATTATTATTATTATTATTATTATTATTATTATTTACACTAATCACAAAACATTTATCAATTATGGACTCAAAGTGTCGGGTGCCTTTGCTTGCAGTTGGGTGGTGAGCATTTTTTCTCGGTTGTGAAGGTGGTCATTTTGTTCGTAGCCTAATGTCTGGACCTTGTCAGGTCTTGTCGGGTCTAAACATTAAGTTAGCAACAAAATAACCACCTTCGCTGACAAGAAAAGTGCACACTCTTCTTTGTACGTCGCTCTTGGCGGTTCCTGCTAAACAAACCACGAACTGGCCCCGACGAAAGTTTCGAGCAAAGACATGTGTTCGATGAATCGTTTACGCTCATCAAATATTCATAACCACGTGATGGTGTTCCATTCCTATTGAATTTATCTAAGCGCCTCATTGAATGGGTGTACATCAGGTGCCTATTCGCTTTTAGTGTATTTAAAACAAAGCCCAATCGATGTGTCGCAATGAACTCTCCAAAGAGCACGTAATTAGTTCGTTGAACGCTGAAAAAAAAAATTGAAGTGTTTTTATGCCGTTTTCATGGGAAATACATCTTCTCTCAAAATATCGGGTTCTATCAACAAATGTATGAATACGACTTATATCCCACTGTCGGCGAGGTTTCCTTGTGTCTTTAGGCGTGTCTTTTCTTCATTTTAAACACTAAGTGTGATGGGGTGATGATACAATATTAACTCATTCAGCCCGGCGCACGTATTTCCCAAATTCTGAAGGCGTCATCGAACGACTATGCACCTGTTGCAGGAGATGGCTCGACCATGATAATTCAAGGGCAGTACCAGATTAGCTGACACATCTCCTGCTATAGGGCGTCAGGGCTGAATGAGTTAAGTTAACAAATCAGATACGCGTTCATGCTTTGTCGTTTTAATTCTTGTAACACCATAAAGCAGTACAGGGTCTCCAAAACCAGCACAGTTTAAGGTGCAGTCGCAAACGTTTCCTGTAGGGCAGTGGTGCCAAAAGTTAAAAGTGGATCACTGGTACTATTACAGGTGCTGACAGTGATACTGTGGATAACGTGTGTGCCGGGTAAACAAAAGCGCGCGCCACGCGCAGGCGGTCCTATTTACAGGCGCATGCTGGCTCCCGGAACACATCATGTCCGCGTGCAAGAAAAGTGAGGGTCTGGCATGGTGACAATGGCAGATCTGTGATTCTTGCCACCCCTCAACATTAGAATAACTTTTGGACTACATAATATAGAAATATGAACTTTGAATAGAATTGAATTTACATTCATTCATAAAGTGGTCTCAGAATGGCTACAAAAAACAACAACAAAAAGGCCACTAAATCACAATTATCGCCCCGTTAGGTACAGTTAACCAAAAGACGTATACACCATTAAACACTATTAACCGGGCCAAATCTAACCATGCTATATACTAAGCAAATGGTGGTGTAGTTTGGCTGCAATACACGGTAAAAGATGTGAAATAAACACAACATGTACACTGCGCTATTTGGTGCAAGGAAGGCCGTAACTTGGCCTCGCAGTCACGCATTCTACTCAGTTGTAGCGGTATCGCTACAGCGGATATCGCTATCGACTTCTGCCCCCTGATGCAAAAATATTAAACGAATAAGTTATGTTTGCATACGCATGTACGCAATAGAAGAGAATTATCAACCGTGCCAAATAAATCTGTGAGATGTTGGATGCGTAAACAGCGACAGTCAAAGAGACTCCACGCCAAAGCCGGCTCGAAGCGATGACCGCCATCTTGTAGGCCTCGCAGCGAGTGCCGGTGAAAGTGGGGTTCAGAAAACTGACATTATATTATATTGTGCAACATTTTGCGTCATATAGTGCGGATAACAAGCAGATGTGATTACGAGACCCAAATCAAAATCTCCGAGTCTCAAGACGAGGACATTTCATCCAGGTCAAGTAATCACATCTGTCAGTTATCGGCACTATATCAAGCAAAATGTTGCTCAATATAATTTATGTACCCAGTCCAAAACAAAACTGTGCCTGGCGTCATTTATTTGGCAGCTGATTGCGGTGTTCAGACAAAACACATGAATGGCAGACAATTGCATATCGCTGTCGACTCAGCGCGTAGATTTCGTCTGACTATGAAGACATCAGTGCATTATATAACCGTGCGTGTTACTCAGTACTTCCATTTGTAACTATATCACGCATAATTGCGGAAAATGCCACTGAGCAGGTTTGTTGATTTAGTTCTTTACTCAGCTTGTCGATATCACCAGCTGACATCTCTTCAATTTCACTTGTCAGTCCAGCAACTTGCACGTTTCCTGGCGTCTTTTCTCCATTCGTGTGTGTGTATAGGACATAAATTTCGAGCGTTCATACACGCTAAGAAGTATTCCGTTACTGCTACACATAAGGAGCTTGCAAATTTTGCGGAATGAACATATTTTGCGTTTCTGTTTTGAAAATGCAAGTATCATCAAGATCGAGTCTTCTTGGCGCGTAAGGGATTTGGGGAAGGAAAGTTCATGAATATTAATTTACTTGTTATAAATATATCAATATATGTGCCAAATAAGGATAAACTTTATGGAGTGGATTTATAAAAGCATATTTTAGTGGTACTTTAACGATAATTGTTGTCAGAATCCATTTCATAAATGACCCTCCCGCAAAAATGTTATACGATACGGTGTCACATCAAGGGATTTTAGTCACAATCGACCTTGCGAAAGTCGTTTCGTGAAAAATGGCTGTCTGACGAAAATTTACGTCCGGAGTCGTATCAGTTGGCTGTGCACACAGTCTGGTGACGTCACTAACAAAACGAGCCAACAAAACGCATTTCATTTGTTTTCTTAGTCTCCCTAATTTATATTACTCTTTCATTTATGCGGAACCCCAGCCGGTAATTTGTTTGTATTTCAGTGCACAAAACATCTTCTTATTCCCGTAATTACAGTGCAATTCATTATTAAGGTACATTGCACTGCATGACGCTACCTACTATTCCATTCGATTCCTTTTTTTCCGCTACGTTCCGTTCCGTTTCTTTCCTTTCCGTTCCATTCCTTTCCTTTTCCTTTCGTTCCGTTCCTTTCCATTCAATCCCATTTCATTCTGTTATTCGTATGAATCCGGTATACGGTGCCTCTGTCGCCTTCGTGTGCACAAAACGTACTATCGTCAGATGCACACAAAAAAATCCCGTCTCCACTGTTAAAACAAACAATAGACCTTTTTGGTCCGGTGAAATGGAAAATGTGTCACATGCATTGAAGTTAACAGCAGTTCGTACTTAACTCATTCAGCACGACGGCCGTATTTCCCAAATTTTGGAGGCGTCATCTAAAGACTTGCACCAGTTGCAGGAGATGGATCGACCATGATCATTCAAGGGTAGTGCCAGATTAGCTTGGCGCCTGTCGGCGCCAAGCTAATCTGGCACTACCCTTGAATGATCATGGTCGATTCATCGCCTGCTGTAGTGCGTTAGGGCTGAATGGGTTAAAGCAGCGCTCGACAGCAGTAGGCTTTCAAAGCTCCAGCTTCCAGCTGGAAATATGCGAAAAGAAGTTATAGATACATACATAAATACATGCATGCACGCACGCACGCCCGCGCGCGCGCGCGTGCGTGCGTGCGTGTGTACGTGCTTACATACGTACATGCGTACATACATTCATACATACATACACCCATCGTTCCATACATCCATACACATATTGCCTTGTAGTAGACTACACTTAGCATGACCATAAAAAATTAATATAATATCTAACTGCCATCTGGTGTCTAAGTTCCATCATCACCATCTTCACAATATATGCTATAAATAGTCTGTACTGTTTGCAACAGTGCTTCCCAGCTGGATTCACTAAAGGAGTACACCACAATTACACTTCTATACAAATTAGATGCATCTCATTTGAATAGAAGTGTACTTGTGGTATACTCCCCGGGCCGGTCCACCTGGAGAGCTCTCTCGTAAATTGTACAGATTATATATAACTAAAATGACATATATTGTTGTTTTGTTGAAGCAGTATAATATAGTAAGTGATGTTATTGTGATTATCCTTGCTGCTGAAATATAATAATAATAATATTAATACTACTACCAATAATACTACTAATACTACTACTAATACTACTACTACTAATAATAATAATAATCATCATCATCATCATAATCATAATAATAATCATCATCATCATAATAGCGGTCATTATATTGGCGCTTGCCTGTTCTGTGAATCTGCTCAAAGCGCCGCGAACTGAACCCGACACGCGCGTTCACGTGAAAGACACACATTCACTATGAAGACAAACATAATAATAAATAAGACAAAGACGGGACAAGAAAGTGGTGCGAAGGGTCAGCTCAACTGCTGAGGTCTCGGGAATTTTGATCGCTTGTATTTGAAATTTATAAAGTGGCCTGAAACCGGTAACAAAGTGGAGTGGAGGGGGGAGGAAGAGCCGGAGTACCCGGAGTAAGAACCCCCTGGACCACCCGAATTAAGGGTGACACTTACTAGAGGAGAAAAGTCCGACGCCGGAACCCCGGTATCGAACCTAGTCGCACCTTTAGCACGTGGCCTGAAACCGGTTCCAACGCGGAGAAGAAGGAAGAGTCGGAGGTCCCGGAGAAAGAGAACTCCCGACGGTCCGCCCGGATTAACCATGACACTTGCTAGAGCAGAAAAGTGCGACGCCGGCACCGAGTATTGAACCTCGCACTTTTGGTGGCCTGCCCTTTTCCAGTGCGCAAAAGGCCATCGGGCCGACGTCGGCCGCCGTTGGCCCGCGCACGGCCGTGCGCGGTCCAACGGCGGCCGACGTCGGCCCGATGGCCTTTTGCGAATTGGGTCGCCACTGCGTCACGGAACGCGCCATATTGCTGTTTGTTGTTGTTGTTGTTGACGTTTGTAATTATTGTCGGTGTTGCTTTTGCTCTTATTATGGTTGCTGCTGTTGCTCTGCTGTTTGTTGTTTTTGTTGTACTGTTGATGTTGTTCTTGTTTGTATTATCTCTCTCTCTCTCTCTCTCTCTCTCTCTCTCTCTCTCTCTCTCTCTCTCTCTCTCTCTCTCTCTCTCTCTCTCAATCTGCAATCTCTCTCTCTCTCAAGCAGACGAGATATCAGTTTCATGGATTGTATTGTGTTCTACTATTCTACGTTACTCGGACGTTTTGTTTTCTAATTGCGCACACTACTTTGTGATCTCATTGCATATCTGGATATTTTGTGATTTAATTCAGTGGTGAATTAATCGTGTGGTGTTTTCAAGTTCTTGTGTGTGGTATTTTGGAACTATTTCACATCTTCCATTGTGGTTCATTATACTGGACTGTAACGTGCTGTTTACTGCAACTAATTTCTTTGTCCTGGACTTCAAATGCATACTGCAACGGAGAGTGGACTTGCATACTATCTCACCGTACCGTGTTTATTGTGAGTAAAAAAACATGCTTTTTCTTAACGTTCCTTCAGCCCGTACGCTATATATTATAGACTAGTCAGACTACACCACTGATACTAAGACTGCTGTCTTTGCCACGAAACTGCTGCCAGATGTGTTTACACAAGGCGGCGCTGTCGGCGGTCACGCCTGACCCGCGCCCGAGTAAACAGTTCCAGCCTTATCTGCCTAGGATCAGCTTGGCAGGTCCGGCATCGTACGTCATCAATCCATGCCAGCTAGAACCCCACACTTGACTTACGCCAACACCCATCCCCACCTCGCCCCCCTGTTCCTGGCACCTCTACCCCACCCACCCTCGTCACGCCCGCCCTCTCCTGCTTACCCACCCTCCATTCCCTCCCCCTCCCCACCCCCTCCCCGTGTTTCTGGCCCCTCTTCTCCACCCTACCCACCCTCTGCACGCCCTCCCTCTCCTCGGCTTACTCACATTCCATTACCTCACCCACCCCCCCTCCCACTCACACCCATCACTACCCCTGCTCCATTTTCCTGGCGCCTCCTCCCCCCTACCCACGCTCTGCCTCTTGCCTCTGCACGCCCTCCCTCTCCTGCGTAGCCACCCTCCACTGCCCCCCCCCCCACCCCCAACTATAAACCACATTTCGTCAGTGACCCATCCTCGTCTCCCGCCCCACTCTAAATCACATGTCTGTTCCTATCTGAAACCATGACAACTATAGCCATTGTACACCAACCCCCTTCCACTCCCACCATCCCCCGTGACCCAGTACTGAGAGACACCTTAGACAAACTCCAAACAAGATTTGAATGTAAAGGTGCTAATGCCCTCAGCATTCTCAAGACGTGGAGGAATGCCGTGTATGTGAGATACATGCAGCTTCTGCCCAAACACACTGCAGGAGTCCACAATGTGTTATGGGAAGATTTCAACTATGACAATGAAGCTGTCACCCTTGATGGCTACCTCTCTCCCCACACCCCGGTCCCTGATCACCTGGCCAAGACAATAGTTAAGATATATGAAGGGCCGGTACACACAGACGAGAACAAACTTATCGTCATCACCGTGTACTTTAGAAAGAGGCGGACAACCGGTGGCACCTGCATGATTCAGGGGAAGAGAAAGGGTCTGTGGGTGAGATCGGAGTACCGGGCCCTTTGTGATTATGTACAACAGCTCCTGGCCGGTACAGCGGACCCTACAGACAATGTCCCCGTCACCGCCCTGACGTTACAGAAAGTATCGTCACCTCACCCGCCACCCCTTCCAACTCCTCACGGGGCCTGCTGTTGGCTGTCTCCCTAGCAGACACCCCCATCACGCCTACCCTCTCCACTCCCTCGGACAACAAAGAAGTCTCTCTTCTTGTGCAGCCGGCAGAGTCGTCAATCACAGGGGATTATCAACCGACGCCCCTTCTATCCGACCACTCATCCCCGACTAATCCCATCACCACATCTACTGGCCAGCCACTTCAGAACGCCCGCACTGATTTTTCACTTGTTGCGGCAACAGTTGATGGTGTAATGTCCACTGCCACGCCCCTTCCCCCAACCCGACCAAACACGAACGCCAGTCCCGCGTCTCCGGGGGATTATCAACCGACGCCCCTTCTATCCGACCACTCATCCCCGACTAATCCCATCATCACATCTACTGGCCAGCCACTTCAGAACGCCCGCACTGATTTTTCACTTGTTGCGGCAACAGTTGATGGCGTAATGTCCACTGCCACGCCCCTTCCCCCAACCCGACCAAACACGAACGCCAGTCCCGCGTCTCCGGGACTGGGATTACGTAATACAGAGGCCGCACCCACCACGGCCCTCGGGACTACCTGTCCTCACGAGGACACCACTGACCCTGATACTCTGCGAGCACAACTCAAAAGTGCTTGTAACCTCATCACGGACCTTCGCGCTGACGTCAGTACACTGTTCAAAGGACTTTCAGCAGCCCTAGCCAGGATTGATCAGCTCGAGAGTCAGCTCCGTGACGAGGCGGTCAAGAGAGCCAGAGATCTACAGGTTACGGAGAAAAGTGTGGGCGAAGTGTTGTCCGGCCTGGACGACAGGATAACTGGTGTGGAGACAGCTCAACACGCCACAGACGGCACTGTCAACCAGCTATCCTCCGCCAAACAGAGCCACAAGCAGCGCCTGAGGGAAATTCAAAAACAGTTGAAAAAGAAATCAGCCACTGCGTCCAACAACTCAGACGTTGCCATGAGTGGTAACACTCAAACTGACCTGTCTGCCAATGTTGATATCTGTGCGTCTCCGCGCCAGGTAACGGGCAGCGCAATCGCTGCTCCCTGTCACCCCTCCCCTCCACCCGTTCTGCAAGAACTGGCCACGGTACAGGCTGTGAGTGCAGCCGAGAAGAGCCCAGAGCGACTCATACCAGTACGGATTACCGGCGGCCTGCCTGAGGTCAACAACGGGTATGACCACGCCAGCAGCCAGCAGCAGCGTAATAACAAAATGTCTCCAGATGAGCAAATACTGCGACATTCAGTGCAGAGTGACACCACCACGCTGGTCATTGGAGACTCTGTTGTTCGCAACATCAAGGCAGAGAAGATGCCCACCTACCCTATAGAAAAAGTAGACGTATTATCTGTCTCTGGCCTGCGGACTGTCCACCTGCTGAACTGGCTCCAGCGACAACACGCGCCCCACACAGCGGTGGCACTGGTGACCTTCCACGTGGGGATCAACGATTGCAAACAGAAGGAAGTGACCAGCGCTGTGTGGGAACAGCTCGTCCGGGAATGCAGGCGGGTATTTCCCGGCGCTCGTCTGCAGGCATCCTCCATCCTGCCGACCGACAGTAGACACCAGCTGTATAGGGCCATCACCGCCTCCAACAGTAACCTGTTCCATGTGTGCAGAAAGCTGGGTGTCACACTGATAGACAACACTCAGGTCTTTACTGCTGTTGATGGGTTGCCGCGTAGAAAATTCTACAGGCGCGGTGACCCCATCCATCCTAGTCGCCAGGGCACCATCAGTCTGGCCCTCAACATAAAGAGAGGAGGGCCAGCTACTGACGTCACCACTCCCAACAACCAGCCTGCAGGTGGTGACCGTCACCGCCGTCAGCGACGTGAAGGACACGCTGGCACCACCAACACTTACGCTAATGTCGCAGCCGGCAGACAGTCAGTGTCCGCTGCAGCACCCAACCTGGAATCGCTCTGTGGTGCATCCAGCTTCGGTGCTGCACCGGAGAGTCAAGGTGGACTGTCAGTGTCCTCTGCTGTAGCACCAGGTCTGGAATCACAGTACAGCGAATCCAGATTTGGTGGTACAGCAGAGAGTCAATGTAGCTATCAGCAACAAATGCCGGGCCAGTATCCTATGTGGCAGCAACCGCCACTACCACCATACAGTGCCGCATTTCCACAGTATCGCGAGGCCGGACCATGGGGACACTTCAGCATGACGCAACCAACGTATCCTTTCAGCGTCCCCCCGCTCACATACACGCCATACGCACAGCAGGAACCGTGGGCACAGTACAGCCACCCCGTGCGTGTGTATTAGACTCATTTCCAGAACATTCAGTTACTCTTCCTTACATAACTTTGTGCTTTACTTTCCAGGCTAACACTGAACAATATCGAATTGATTTTCTTGCGTCTCATTGCTCATAATTATTGTGTTTGCGCAGAGACGTATTCATTTGTTTTTAACTTCAACCACTGCACGTGGTCCAATATTAACATTGTCATCCTTTTGACTTCTGCCGACAGTATTCGTGAATACCGATCTTCTCACTCTGTGCGATTTGTGACGCTTATAGCACTAGTACTTGTGCACCGTGACACTTTCTCTACTAGTGCTCTACGTATATTCACACTACGATCATATCTGTGTCCTTTCGCAGCGCTGACTTTATTTCCCCTATCGCGCAGCGGGGTCGTTTAGCTTTGACTGTTGAAGTTTGCTAAAGGGATTAGTCCCTGTTAGTGATCGTTAGTGACCGGTAGTGTGGTCTATATCAGTGAATGCGTAGAAGAAACTCTTTTTTTTTTTTTTTTTCACTTGCCTCCCACATTCTGTGTGTTAGAGCGGACTGATATTCTTTTGCTTTGTTTTATTATTTCAGCTCTTATTTGCCTTTGTATCATTTATAAGCTTTTTTATTTGTACTCTTTGGTATTGACATACATTAGCAATCATGGTGTATGATCGCCAGTTACATATTGGCCATTTAAATGTTTATCATTTAACTAACAAAGTTCCCGATCTGTGTGTGCTCTTGAGTCAATCCAATCCATTTCACTTGTTTGGTGTAACGGAATCGCGTCTCAATCGTAACATCAGCGATGAGGCCGTTTCTATCCAGGACTTCACTGTACTGCGCCGCGATGCTGAATACCCGGGACATACGGGTATTGCAGTATACATTCATAATTCAATTAGCGGTATTACTCGCAGGCGTGGGGACCTGGAGTCAAAAACCGTAGAATGCATTTGGGTTGAGTTAAGGGCAAACAAATCCAGCCCCGTGCTGGTCGGGTACATTTACAGGAACCCAGCATCAACATTTCAATGGTTCGACGACTTTATCGCCATGATGGATAAGGTCAGACAGTCCAGCTCTGAAATTTTGATCCTAGGCGATTTCAATATTAACATGTTTTTGAATAACCCTGCTTGGGAGTGCACCATGTCTATGTTTGGTTTAAAGCAGCTAGTTAAAACAGCAACTCGTGTTAGTCCAACTTCCTCCACCCTTATAGACCACATATATACAACTACTCAATCAAGGGTGATGGCAGTAGACGTGCTTCAGGTAGGGATTAGCGATCACTACCCGGTGTGCTGTTGCTTGGCATTAAAAGCGGATAATTCATTCCGAAAACATCAGCACACGACTATTAGATACAGATCACTTAAACACTTCAACAAGGAAACATTTCTTTGTGATTTAAGTAGCACACACTTTGATACAGTGTACTACCATAATGACCCCAACGATGCTTTGTCTGAGTGGTACGGATTGTTCCTTGGTGTTCTCGATAAACACGCTCCATTCAGAGAGAAACGGGTGAAGAACCCCCAGCTTCCCGCCTGGTTAAGTAAGGAAATCAAGGATGCCATGCAGCTCCGAGATGACTATAAAAGAAAGAAGGATTTTATTGCTTATCGAAGGCAAAGAAACCATGTTAAACATTTAGTGAGGAAAGCTCAAAGGTCACTTTTTCACCGTCTTATGAACGGAAAGAAAGATGTCGTATCTGTGTGGCGAGCGATCAATGCTTTTACGAGGTCCAAAAATACCGCACAATGTACACAGTTATCAGCTGATATCTTGAATCAGCATTTCCTCTCGGCTGCCAGTACGTTGCTAAAAAATACATATTCTGGTCAGTCTTCAGCTGTGTCCGAAAAGCTAAAGACGTTTTGTGCAGAACGGCTGGACCCTGACACGTCATTCAGCATTCCGCTGTTAACGATATACGACGTGGGAAAATCCATCTCGTACTTAAAGAACAAACGTACGTCTGGCCATGATGGTATTAGTAGCTCAGTTCTGAAAATGGCCCTACCGTATATTTTAAATACCTTGACATATATATACAACCTTTGCATAAAGCAGGGGATATTTCCATCTTCTCTAAAAACAGCCAAAGTGATCCCACTACCTAAAACGAAAGACCTTGCCGACCCTAACAAGTTCAGGCCCATTTCGCTACTGTCAACACTGTCGAAACCGATAGAAAGACACATTCACACACACTTACAACATTTTCTAGAAAAACACAAACTCATACATCCATTACAATCTGGCTTTCGGCGGAAACACTCCTGTCACACAGCATTGGTACACCTTGTTGACAGATGGCTTACTGCCATAAATAGCAGTCAAATGACTGGAGCAGTATTTTTGGACCTTTCAAAAGCATTTGACCTCGTCAATCATGAAACTTTAGTTCAAAAACTTAATGTCTATCAACTAAGCGCAGACACACTTGCCTTCCTTACGTCATATCTGCATGGGCGTACGCAGTATGTCTACGTGAATGGTAAAAACTCACCTGAAGGGGTGATAGAGCACGGAGTACCACAGGGATCGATTCTTGGTCCATTATTGTTCTCTGTCTTCATAAACGACCTTCCATTACATATATCTGACTCCAGTGTAACTTTCAGTCTTTTTGCAGACGATGGAACACTGGACGTTTCGTCATCAGACGTAACATGTATGGTGAAGATTCTCCAAGACAGTTTAAATGAGGTATCTGAATGGTGCAGAAATAACGCCATGATACCTAATCCCACTAAAACCAAATGCATGCTGATTACCACACGGCAAAAGCATCAGTTGAACCCCCCTCCCCTTCAACTAACACTTAATGGCCAGCCTGTGGAGCAAGTCAGAGAACAGCGCGTGCTTGGAATCAACTTAGACGACAAGTTGTGCTGGCAAGGCCACATTACTAAACTGTGTAAAATAGTATCTAAAAATGTATTCCTCCTGTCGAAATTGAGACATTTTGCTGATGAGCCAACAAGGAAACTCTTCTACTATGCCCATATTCAGTCACATTTGGATTATGCCTCATCTATTTGGGACGGTAGTAGCGATGCTAATTTAAAAAGTCTGAACTCGCTCCACAGAAGAGCCATTAAACTTATTGTTGACAGACCCTCAGAAGTCATTAATACTGACAATAAGTTCAAGCTGTTAGACATTTTGCCACTTGAAAAACAGTTTAAGTATAATAAGTTGGTGCTCATGCGCAAAATCACCCTCTCAGAAACACCAGCCTATCTCAATAGTTTGTTCCACTTTGCTCATACGAGGTCCAGTCGAACACCAGGGAACAATCTTGTTGTACCGATGCCTCGACTAGACATTTATAGGTCGTCGTTGTCCTATTCTGGTGCAAAGTTATGGAACTCCATTCCTGCGGATGTTAGAGCCGCGCCATCGCTTAAAACTTACAAGACCAAGCTGCTCAAACATCTAGACAAAACTTAATTTTTCTTTTATTTTGTATTTTTATTTTTATTTTTACATGTAGCACTCCATGCCTTATGCGGCATTTCCCGGATAGTCTGCATTCTCTTCTAACATTAAAAATTTATGAACGCATGTAATATACCGCTGGCATTCCAGCAAGCCGCATTATGTAATATCCATGACCCCATGGACTCGGCTGGCCAGACGGGATGCCGTCGATAGACACAGCATTGGGCGCTCGCGAGGCGTGGCAGTGCTGTGGTTTCTTCGCGTCGACCCGCGCGCGCGGTGGTTGCGGGATCGCTATACAAGTCTAGTCTAATTCCATGGCAGACTAGCATCTAGCTGTGCGCGGTTTAGTGGCGCGGGGAGGCCGCTATCGCATGTGTGTGTTTATCTGTGTCAGTGTGTGCAAGTGTATGTGTGTGCACGCGCGCATCCCTACGTGCTTGCGCACGCGCGCGCGCGCGCGTGTGTGTGTGTGTGTGTGTGTGTGTGCGAGTGTGTGTGTGCGTGTGTGTGTGTGTGTGTGTGTGTGTGTGTGTGTGTGTGTGTGTGTGTGTGTGTGTATGCCTGTTTATGTTTGTTGGAGTGAGCCGCCGTGTTGGTTTTTATGATGAGAACAATAGCGGTTTTATGTACAAAATCCATTATACTTTTTATATTTGCTGTAGTATAGTTTTAAGCGAAAGAATGTATGTGTACATGATATACTGATGTGTGTGTATGTGTGTGTCAGTGTGTGTGTGTGTGTGTGTGTGTGTGTGTGTGTGTGTGTGTGTGGAGGGTTGTGCAGGCTTGGCTTGGCGCCTGTAGGCTACAAGCTAATCTGGCACAAGCCTGTGCACGCGGCAATTGCACACCGGCGCGCGTGTGTGTGTGTGTACGTTATTTTGTTTTGTAGTGTGTAGCAAGGACAAGAATGAAAACAGGTCTGCGCACCTATTCTTTTATCCTTGGAAAATAAAGTTTCATTTCATTTCATTTCATTTCATTTCTCTCTCTCTCTCTCTCTCTCTCTCTCTCTCTCTCTCTCTCTCTCTCTCTCTCTCTCTCTCTCTCTCTCTCTCTCTCTCTCTCTCTCTCTCTCTCTCTCTCTCTCTCTCTCTCTCTCTCTCTCTCTCCCCTTCCTCATCTGTGCATTATGTCACTGTTCACTCTCAGAAAGACTTCAACTGGGACCGTCTTTAAACCCATCCGGGATACTGGCCATTGACAACGACACGCAGACGTGCATCAATGTGACGTCAGCCGGTGACGTGGGGACGTGGAAGGCGTCACTGAGTAGCAACACCACAGGACTGTATGACGCGTTTCAGAACACTTCAACTGTGTACGCCATGTTCACCTCCAGGCGGCAGATGTATGACGTATTTCGGGTGAAAATCTGGATGAGCCCTTCTAACGGTTTGTACTCTCGGGTATCCGGTCCTGTTTCGAGTACCATTAATAATAATAATAATAATAATAATAATAATAATAATAATAATAATAATAATAATAATAATTCTATGGCGCCTCAGACAGAGCTCTAGACGCCTTAGAAATTTCAAAAATACAATTACAAAAACTGTACACAGTAACACACACACACCTCCCCCCCCCCTCCTCACACACACACACACACACACACACACACACACACACACACACACACACACACACACACACGCACACACACATACACATTACAGGAACCGCAGCAAAACTACAACAGAATCCTCAGCAGTCACTGTTAATCCGTGGGGTAATGGAGTTGGAAAAGGTGTGTTTTTAGAGCAGATTTAACCCTTTCACTGCCAGTTGACGCCGGCTGTGTTTCTGAAATAATTGTTCATTGAGGGCGAAAGAGTCCAAGCCATCCAACATGGCTTCAAAGAGGTGTCAGCAAGAGGCATAGATCCTCATGAGCCCCCGCGACTGCGGGGGCTCATGAGGATCTATTCCTCTTGCAGCTGGGTTCCGTTGTTCTCGGCAGTGAAGGGGTTATTTTCTTCAACAAAGCTTTATTTGCTTTCGTGAATTAGCAAGGAAGTGTGGATGATAACAGCGATGGTCTGGATTCCAAAGTGACGTCACATGAGAGCGAAGAAGGAAGGCAAATCGAAATTTTTGCGCTTTGCACCACCCTTGAACTATCATGCTCGATCCATGTCTCGCTGTGGTGTGTCGTAGCTGAATGAGTTAAAAATTACAGGTACGGCAATGATTCTAGGAATTAGGCAGTGGGGCATTTACCCCCCCCCCCCCTCCTCCCCCTCCCACCCCCTGCGATTTTATGTGCGGACCAATCACAGTGTCGGAAAATGGACTGACTGCACAACAGTTACTATTGAGGTGTCGCTGAATTATGTGCATAATAAACTCGACTGTTGCAATTAGTTTCTTTGTTCATTGTCACTATTCTACAACTCGCTGACGTTTGGCGAAGGCTGTTTCATTTTTGCAACTTTGTGTGTCCGTCTTCTTAGTGCTTATGTTTGGTCCCCCCTACGTCTGTGTTTTCTTTCCCCGAAGGTCGGCCAGAGTGTCGTAATTTCAGACGCGCAATTCGTGATCACTGGCAGCGCAGGGGTTAAAGTTTGGCGTGTGGGGAGCGGGTTTTTGTCGCGATGATTCCTACAGGAATCATCGCGACAAAAACCGCTACCGACACGGAAAGGGTTAAAATGCCCATTATACTCCCGACAGACACCAAGGCCAAGCTAAATGTGACCGTGGTTGGGGGGTTCGTGAATACCTGTGCCCATGACGTCACCATCTACCGACTCGACCACGTGATAGTGGACTGCGAGCTAGACTCGGGTAGTCTCCCGTACGGTCACAGCCTGAGCATCACGACTAGCTTGGCCAGCCTGCAGCTGTGTGAGGTGGTAGTGGAGGGGCGGCCTTATGCAGGTGATGATGAAACAAAGATGATGACGATATTAACTCATTCATCCCGACGGCCGTATTTCCCAAATTTTGGTGGTGTTATCTAATGACTATGCACCAGTTGCCTTAGATGGATCGACCATGATAATTCAAGGGCAGTGCCAGATTAGCTTGGTGCCGACAGGCGCCAAGCTAATCTGGCACTACCCTTGAATTATCATGGTCGACTCGTCTCCTGCTGTAGTGCGTCAGGGCTGGATGAGTTAAGATGTCGACGATGATTGTGATAATGATGACGTTGATTATGTGATGATGACGATAATGACGCGTGCGATGACTACAACGACGTAGATATTGAGATGACGACGACGATGTTGTTGCTGATGATGATAAAGACGACGAAGAGTGTAATGACGATGACGACAGTAATAACCGAGACCAGCACACATTTGTCATAATTTCTTTTTTACAATTCAAAACTACTTACGAAGGTGCGATTCCGCAATTTGCACCGCTGTATGCCCGGTAAGCAAAGGTCCTCGGGCCCAATGCGGCCGTGGTGGGTCCGAAGTCATGTTGCTACTGCGGTGGATGTAGGCGAGACTTTTTTTTCCATTTTCTTTCTTTTTGCACAGCCGTCGCGTTGCGATATGCGAACATGCCTTCCGCCTACTGCTGAGACAATAGGCTAAGATTTCTGCCCTAAACCTGGCCAAGAGGCTTCAGTATGAATCAATGCGCACCACACCAGAACGCATCCAAATCACAGTCCTTGCCTTAAGGCCCCGCTGCACATGCCCGGTTTTGAGGCCGATTCCCGATCAGTTTCGAATCGGTAGGTGATCGGGCCGGACTAAAAAAACGTGTGCACTGCCACACATTTCCCGACTTGTTTAGCCGACCGGTTTGAACCGAAGATCAAAGTCGTACCTGTTCTGCAAAATGGCTGCTAGTTTTGACAGTGATGATGATGTGCTTGCATTATCAGCAGTTTTGCATCATATTCGGGAAGAGGCGTGCGAAACATCAGCAACGGCGGTGGTACTGATCACAACAGGCGTGTTCCGCCATTTGCAAACTGAAACGACATGCTTTGCGAGACGCGCTCTGATTGGTTGAAGCTTACAACCGGGGCCGAATCGGATCGGAAAAAACAGAGCAGGTTCTAGACACCCGATTCCCAGCCGATTGGGACCGGATCGGATAATTGACGTCATCCGATCGGAATCGGATCGGAATCGGCTTCAAAATCGGGGCACAACCGGCACGTGTGGCGGGGCCTTTAGCAAACATCCCTACGGACCAACCCAGCACCATGACCCTACAGAATTCTAGCTTGGGGTCCAGACAAATAGGGTGATTTCTGCCAAGCGCAAATGCGAAGGAATTCCCAGAAAAAAAGAAAACGCTTACAAAAGACAAACAGAACACAGTTCATTGAACTATATTGTGTTGTCCTTCTCTTTTCTAGGCTTGTTTATTTGTAGCTAGGGGCCTCTCAGTGCAGCGCACAAAGGTTTTTATTTTTTCCATTTTGTCTACCGTATTTAACAAGATAGGATGAACCATACCTCACAAAGTCCGTTTTATATGTAAGCTGCCCTCGCTTGTCAAGCGTCTTTACCTTTCGTCTTTGACCTAATTCTGATGTTGAAATATCTCCTTTTGAAAAAGCCTAGCAGATCTGCCAATGCGCCACAGTGAATTCAAAATGCTGCGCAGTGCATTCTGCGAGTCATTGGTTTGTCAAATGTCATTTATCATGACGTATTTGGGGTTATTACGTAATTTTATATTTTGCGTGATATGAGTTTTACTTTCGCTTCAAGACTGACTTGACAAAATGGTGACAAAACTATAATTTCACAGTGCGATTTCAGTCTTGCTATATCATTTTATGAAATCAGGTTGGCTTTATCTAGCTACATGATACACTAAGTACATCTGCATGCTCTTCTGAAAGCGCGTCGATATGTGTATGTGTGCGTGTGTGAGCGCGCGCTCCAAACATCTCCAAGAGGCGCGTATGTGTATGTGTGTGTGAGCGAGAGAGAACAATGAACAATAAACAATGAACAATGAACCTTTATTTTCGAACGGTAGAAGTTATTGGTAACAGGACCAGTTTTCAAACTTGCCGTTGCTACATCTACTACATAAGAGAGAGAGAGAGAGAGAGAGAGAGAGAGAGAGAGAGAGAGAGAGAGAGAGAGAGAGAGAGAGAGAGAGAGAGAGAGAGAGAGCGTGCGAGAGAGAAAATTACGTCCTATTTAGAGTATTACGTCAATGTCTGCATGGTGATGGAGTTGCTTTTCTTCTTTTTTTTTATCTCACCGCCACTGTCTGACTTTCTCTAGGTTTTATACTGTTTAATTTTTTTCTGAAAAGAATTAATTTTTACTGAAGAAGTTGAAAAGATACAAAGCTGGCTAACGAACTCATCCAATGTCATTCTCCAAACCAGCTATATCCAAAATTTCAAGTAAATATGACAACCGACTTTGTATGAACTGTCTTTTAAGTCTTCAAGGAGACATTCCGTTACAAAATGCTCGGAGGCTCTCTTAGCCACCCCTTAGAGAAAATATTTCCCCAAGTTTCAAGCTTGTGCGTACAGCAATATCGGAGATTCTCGTATTTACATACATACGCACACACATACGCATATACGGTGCTTTGCGCCAAATGTACGTTCAGCAGCGAGGTTGGCGTAACTAGACATGAAGTAAATTTTATCTTTTTACTTCAGTTGTCAGAGGATTAATTCTGCCCGTCTTTGACATCATGGACATGCTATTAAATTCTCCCCACCGCGACTCGTCCTAAATTGTCCCTTCTATATAGAAGGGACTTAAAAAATACGGTAGACTTTGAAATGGGGCTCGTCGGAGCGCATTCCGTAGCATGCACATGACGTGTTTGGCGTGCGGGGCAGAAATTCTGGCAAAGAAGTAACAAGATAAAAATGACTCACATCTAGCTACGCAAACCTTGCTAGAGAACGTCTTTTTGGTGCCAAAGCGCCGTGTGTGTGTGTGTGTGTGTGTGTGTGTGTGTGTGTGTGTGTGTGTGTGTGTGTGTGTGTGTGTGTGTGTGTGTGTGTGTGTGTGTGAGATGGTGTGTGTGTGTGATGGTGTGTGTGTGTGTGTGAGAGTGTGTGTGTATGTGTGTGTGTATGTGTGTGTGTGTGTGTGTGTGTGTGTGTGTGTGTGTGTGTGTGTGTGTGTTGATCAGAGGTTGGCTATTATAAGCCTATAAATATGAACAACTCTGAATGTTCCTAAACGATAAACGCATCTGAGCCCCAAACAATACGGTAGACGTTGGGATGAAATCCTCATCTTGTTTTTCTGTCAGGAACCTGCCCGCATCCCCCTGCTGTACCAAACCTGAAGATCGTGACAGAGCTGTCAGAAATGGGCGGTGTCTACCCTAGGGGCACTGTCATCCACTACGCCTGTGACGACGGTCTAGTGTACACCGGGGGGTGGACCATCTCCATCTGTGGAAAATACAGCACCTGGACATTGATCACCATGACCTGCACAGGTGAAGAGATTGCTGGCTGTTGCTTGTTGGTAGGTGTACCGTTCGCGGGAGTGCTCCCCTAGATGAACCCGCTCTGGGAGTACACCGCAAGTACGCTTCTCCTTCAAATGAGATGCGTCTACCCGCAAGTGCGCTTCTGTTCAAATGAGATGCATCTACCCGCAAGTACGCTACTGTTCAAATGAGATGTATCTCATTTGAATAGAAGCGTACTTGTGTTGTTCTCTTCGGCGCATCTCATTTGAGTAGAAGTGTACTTGTGTTGTTCTCTTCGGCGCATCTCATTTGAATAGAAGCGTACTTGTGTTGTTCTCTTCGGCGCATCTCATTTGAGTAGAAGTGTACTTGTGGTGTACTCATCTGGGGACTACTCCCGCAAACGGTACTGGTGGATTTGTTGGTATCGTAACTGGTTGGTGTAGGATGGGTTGTTAGGATATAAAGTTGCTTGGTTAGTTGATTGGTCATTTGGTTGGTCGATTGATTAGTTGATTGACTGGATGCTTGGTTCACTGGTTGCTTGACCGTTGGCTGATTAGTGGGTTGGTTGCTTGGCTGCTTTAATCGATTAGTTATATGTTTGTTAATTGCTAGTTGTTGGGTTGTGTGCTTGTTTGTGGGGGTTTTGTTGTTGCTTTGTTGTTGTTATTGTTTATCTTTCTCGGTTGAGCGGTCGGTCGTTCCGTTAGTTAGTTGGTTGGTTGGTTAGTTGGTTGATCGGTTGGGCGGTTGCTTTATTGGCATTATCCGTCGGTCTGTCGGCTGCTCAGCTGGTTGGCTGGTTGCTGAACAAACTGGTCGTACTTTCCAATTTTAATTCAGAATTTCTAAAAACTATTTTGCAGTTCAGGAGACAGACTGCCCATGACAGATCGGTTGGTTTTTGTTTGTTTTTAGACGACCTCAATCACGCTGCGAACGCCAGTATAGAAGCCATCCCGGGAAATACAAGCGTGGACTTGTTGAACGATGGAGATGACGCAACGTGCGCCAACGTCACTTCCTTCTCGCAAGCTCCGACGCAGTTTGACGTTCATCTCTTGGATTTCGTCCACGTTGAAACCATCACTCTCGTCCCATCTGGTATACCATTCCTGTTCCATTTGCTTCTCGCTGATTTCATTTCAGTGGTGATCTTGGAGAACGTTTTGTTATCCCGTGCACCGACAGTGGATGAGGACTGTTTCTGAAATCATTGTAAATTCAAAGATCGGTAGACTTTAAAGGGACATTGATAAAGATTAATTTCAGCAATAGGTATTGATCCTCATGAGCCCCCGCGATTGTGGGGCTCATGAGGATCTATACTTCTTTCAGTTAGATGACGGTCTTTTTTTCTCTCGGCAGTCAAGGGATTCGAGTTGTTGTTTTTGTTGCGGTTGTTGTTGATGATGATGATGATGATGATGATGATGATGATGATGATGATATGATTGTCTTATTGCTGCATTCTTGTTGATGACAATGATGATACTTTTGTTAACTACATGATAGCTCGCTATCACATTTTGTGAGGCTTTGACATTAATAATCAAAATTATTTGTTTGCTTGTTTGTTTGGCTTTTCGCTCACTTCTCATTGTTACAAGTGCGTTTGTGTGTGTGTGTGTGTGTGTGTGTGTGTGTGTGTGTGTGTGTGTGTGTGTGTGTGTGTGTGTGTGTGTGTGTGTGTGTGTGTGTGTGTGTGTAAGTGTGTGTCTGTGTATTTTCTCTCATTATTTGTTGCTGTTTGTTACATGCATGTCTACATGGTTATAACTTTCCGCTGCATTTTCAAAAGAAGTGCTCCGCGAATCAAAAGCAGTTTAACTCATTCGAGGCGCCAAATCTCGAATGAGTTTAAAAAAAAAAAAAAACTTTGCGTCTTTTGTCATATATAGTGAATTAAAAAGCCCGGACAAGCATGCGATATAACATGTGTTTGTTCATGCTTTTTAATCCACTGTTGCCGCAATGAACGGGTAGGCTTATTCCGGAAATTTCCTTTTCAGGAGACATGTCAGTTTACGTAGTAACCGCAGCAAACACACACAAGCCCTGTGTCGTGACCTCGGACGGGTGGACAAATATCATGACCTTCACCTGCCGCCAACGACCTCGAGGGGCCAAGGTCGTGATTGCACTAGGGGTCGGGCTCCAGAGTTTGTGTGAGATTCACATAACGGGAACAGTCAATGAAACCGGTAGGTCAAGGGTGAATATTTGTCGTGGTACTGTAGTATTCAGTTTCATCTGCCTGCCCGTCCGTCCGTCCTTCCATCCATCCATCCATAGATCAACCTTTGCGCATGTGCGTACGGTCGTACGACTGTCCTCCCTCCCTCCTTTCATCTTTTTCTCTCCCTTCCTCACACCCCTCTCCATGCGTCCATGCATACATACAGCAATCCTTCCATCCGTCCATAGACCCACCCACCCACCCACCAATCCATCCATCTACAGGCACGTACGTACGTACGTCGACCCCTCCCTCCATCCATTCGCCCACCCGCCCCTAACACCGCTCATCCATCCACCGATCCATCCGTCTGTCTACCCACTCATAGATTCATTCATTCAGTCATCCATCCATCCATCCATCCATCCATCCATCCATCCATCCATCCATCCATACATCCATCCATCCATCCATCCATCCATCCGTCCGTCCGTCCATCCATCCATCCATCCATCCATCCATCCGTCGGTCCGTCCGTCCGTCCGTCCATCCATCCATCCGTCCGTCCGTCCGTCCGTCCATCCATCCATCCATCCATCCATCCATCCGTCCATCCATCCATCCATCCATCCATCCATCTTTCTTTCCTTCTCCGCATGCGGGTCTGACGAGAGAACGCTCCCGCAAAGTATACGAGTAGTCTTCAGAACACGCATACATTTAGACCACAGCCATTCGACAATCATTTTAAAATGTGAACATTTGACTTTCCTCTTCACAGTGTCAACCCTTTGACTGTCGGTAGCGGTGATTTGTCGCCATGATTCCTGTCAAAAACCGCTACCGGCAGCCAAAGGATAAATTATTCTATATCATTTGTATTTTTCGTTGTTTAAACAGCGCGGGAGTGTTTTAAAACGGAAGTAGCTCAGGACTATCGCGGGAAACTCAATTTGACGCTGACTGGTCAAGCGTGTAAGCGATGGGACGAGGTTGCAGGCGTAAACGCGACTTTGTTCCCGGATGACACACTTTTTGAGGCGGAGAACTACTGCCGGAACCCTGGTGGCGTCATGGGAAGGCTGTGGTGCTACGACAGCAAGAGTGTCGCTTACAAGCGGGAGTGTCCGACAGTCTCCTGTGGTAAGTCTACATCTCTCCCTTAACCCCCTTCACTGCCGAAGAAGAAAAAAATTAACATCGCACTACTGCAAGAGGTATAGATCCTCATGAGCCCCCGCAGTTGCGGGGGCTCATGAGGATCTAAGCCTCTTGCTGACACCACTTTGTATCCGTTGTTCATGGAACGGCTGGGGCTGTTTCTCGTTGAATGGACACAAACCTCAGACATACAATGCGCGGTCAGTGGTAGTGAAGGGATTAAGCGCTCCTTTCCACGGCAGATAGATGTCTAATTAAGCCAGGTCTAATTAATCCAGAAGTCTTAGCCTACCGTAACTATAACAGTAGGCGAAGACTTTTCCAAGCCAGTAACCGCCAACCAACTGTAATGTACAAGAGCACCTACTAGCACGCATGCACCGGCCATATTCTGTTCATTTTTTTAAAAAAAAGAATGTGTTGATCTGTAATTTTGGATCTTACGGCTGGAAGCCTTATGGTCCAAAATCACAGATCAACACACACAGACACACACACACACACACGCACACACCATCACACACACACACACACACATACACACACACGCACGCACACACACACACACCACACACACACACACACACACACACACACACACACACACACACACACACACACACATATGTTGCAGTGCGCTTTTTCGAACTACGCGGGGATGGCGCGAGCTACCAGGGCATATTGTCTGTGACGGCTTCAGGATCCACCTGCTTGGACTGGTCGATGAGTGACCTCCCGCAGTGGCACAGCTACGCTTTTTCCGACAGGACAAAGGCACACAACTACTGCCGAAACCCCGGCAGGTCACAGTCCCGCCCCTGGTGTTACGTGAACAGCTCGGGTGATTATGATTACTGCGAATTCAACAACGCACGTGAGTAAACGTATTTCTTCCCGTCATGCGTGTTACTTGAATAGCTTGGGCGATTCTGATTACCTTGACTTCAACACTACATGTAAGTAATAATAATCATCAGCGAAATTCTTCCTGTCATGCGTGTTACTTGAATAGTGCAAGCGATTTTAATTACTGTGACGTCAACTGCGCACCCGTGTAATAATTATCAACGTAATTCTTTCTGTCATGCCTGTTACGAGAATAACGCGGGCGATTTTAATTACTGTAACGTCATCAACGCACGCGAGTTATAATAGCATTAAAATTAGTTAAAGGGAAACTGAAAATGGAGGTTGAAAATTCTTCAGGTATGAAACATGAAATACATGTTTCATGTTTCATACTTTAAGGTTTTCAACCTATATTTTCTGTTTTCCTTTCACACGAAACCCTTGCGGCAATAGCTTCATTGCATTAAAATTAGTTCATCCTGTCTTGCGTGTTACTTGAATGGCCTGGGCGATTCTGATTATAACAACACAGGTGAGTTGTAATTATCATCGACGTAATTCTTCCTGTCATGTTTGTTACTTGAATAACGCGTGCGATTTTAATTACTGTGACGTCATAAACGCACGAAATTTATTATACCATTAACAGTAATTACTCTTGTCACGCGGACGATTGTGATTACTGTGACGTCAACAATGCACGTGAGTTATAATAACCGCCAACGTAATTCTTCCTGTCATGTGTGTTACTTGGATAGAGCGGGCGATTTTTATTACTGTGACGCCAACAACGCACGTGAATTTTTTCATCATCAACGTAATTCTTCCTGTCATGCCTTTTGCCTGATTAACGCGGGCGATTCTAATTACTATGACGTCAGCAACGCACGTCAGTTATAATACCATTAACAGTAATTCTTCTTGTCACGCCTAATAATTGAATAGCGCGGATGATTGTGTTTTACTGTAACGTCAACAACGCACGTCAGTTATAATTACCATGAACGTACTTCTTCCGGCCA
This sequence comes from Semisulcospira habei, assembly GCA_036245525.1. Lineage (NCBI taxonomy): Eukaryota > Metazoa > Mollusca > Gastropoda > Semisulcospiridae > Semisulcospira > Semisulcospira habei. The sequence goes on along the minus strand of BTPG01000002.1, from coordinate 50,970,621 downwards.
TGAGTGCTACTTGAATAGTAAAGGTGATTTTAATTACTGGGACGTCAACAACGCACGCGTGTAATAATGATCAACAACGACTTTCCTCTTATAGCGCTGGCTATTCTAACTACTGTGACGTCAAGAACGCACGCGTGTAATAATTATCAACAACGTCATTCTTCCTACAGCGCTGGATATTCTAACTACCTTCACGTCAACAACGCACGCGTGTAAATATTATCAACAACGTCATTCTTCCTATAACTCTGGCTATTCTAACTATTGTGACGTCAACAACGCAAGTGAGATATAATTAGTATCAACGTCATCCTTTCCGTCACGCATTAACTTCTGAAATACAATCGAAGCTGATTATATGGCATCATTTGGGGCTGTTAGCATTGGAACATACAAGCGGCGCGTCTTGAATTCACTCCCAGAAGAAGTTGACGCAGCTCCATCCCAGAAAGCAATGGTCTTTGGGCCGACGCCGGCCGTAGAGGGCCCGCGCACGACCGTGCGCGGGCCCACTACGGCCGGCGTCGGCCCTATGGTCTTATGCTGATAGGGCTCACTTCAAACCAACAAAATCAGATCGGATAGAGCATGGGTCATTTTCAAGTTTGAGTTCGATTAAAAACTGGGTTTACCCTCGCTTGTGAAGTAGAAATCTTACATCATAAGTTATTGGTAGCAGGGGTTTGCTACACGGACCCTTGTAGGCCTGAAGGAGGTCAAATGAACCATTGTGCCCCGAGGGCCGAAGGCCTGAGGGGTACATTGGTTCCTTTGACCTCCCGAAGGTCTACTAGGGTCCGTGCAGCAAGCCCCTGTTACAATATCGTATTTGTTTTCATTCCTCCACTGTTTTTGTAAAAGAAACCAAGAAGAAATCTTCCTACCTGGATCACGCCAGACATGACTGACGTCAAAGAAATATACATTTATGCGTAATAGACTTACGACGTAATTTAAAATCTTTCGTGACGCTGCCGTCTCAAGTAGTGTGCCTGTTGTTTCGAACAACACTAAGTAACGTCTGTACTTTAGAACGTTTATGTGATCTTTTATAGAACAGAATTGGCATCCAAGACGCGTCAAAAAGAGGGCTACAAAAAGTTCGCCATTAGTCGCTACAAGAGATTTTATAGCGATGTCACATGGTACGGTTTGCGCTAAATGGATTGGTCGCCTGACGTAGGAATGAAAACAAGAAGAGATCAACAATCTAAACGACAGGCTGGACAAAGGACGGGCTGTAAATGACAGCCGTAACCGTAAAAAAGTAAAGTATGTAAGTGTGAAACACTGAAATGTGCGATACGCTTTGGTGTGTGAACGGCCATGTGTGCACAACATTGTTTTGTAGAAGTTTGTTTATCACGTTTAGTGCCAGCTACCGCAGACAATCTTTCTGCAGTCTTCGATACTTCAACACCAGAAATGCTAGATGTCACAGGAACATGGATTCAAAGTGGTGTCAACAAGAGGCATAGATCCTCATGAGCCCCCGCAACTGCGGGGGCTCATGAGGATCCATACCTCTGGCAGTTGGGTGTGTACAGATTTACTCGGCACTGAATGGGTTAAATCGTCGTCCGGTTTCTACAAACGCATGCGCAGTCCCGATGACTGAGATACCCGTCAGCATGAAAGCATACCGCAGCTGAACCGAATGTGCACCCCCGGGACCCGACCCTTTAACAAAGTCTGTACAGAAAGTTGCGGGCACACGCGAAACTGAACTTGACATACTTTCAGCTCGACATCGTCTCATTGCGAGGACAGACACTCTGGCGTCATATAATACGCTTTTTACGTCAGGGGTTTGTCTGGCAGGATAAAAATACTGATGTCAGTTTACAAAATATTTGGTCAAAATCTGTTCCAAACCATGGTGAAGGTTGTGTTGCTGTCTAGTCGTATGTATCACCTAAACACAGATGTAAGAATGTATATGTGTTTCATTGTGTATATTGTATTGCATTGCGTATTTCAGCCACCGTCTTCACACCGCTAGAGGAGCCAGTCGCGGAGAAGATGCCTCTGGACCAGTGTCTGAACTACGGCGATCAGATTGCCCCTTTGGAGCAAGTGGCCGACCGCTTCGTGTGCACCACAAGCACCAACAAGAAAACACGGGCCTGCGTACTGCACGACGAGCTGCTGTTCGTTATGTTTTGGTGCAAAAGTGCGTACAACTCACTTTTCTGGAATAGAGTTTGTTCACCCCCTCCACTGCCGCTGTACGTGCACCTTTTCGTTTCTGAAAATCTTGCTTCATTCAACGACCAGAAAGCCAACACCGTTCAAGAAACGTCGATACACATTGGTCTCGGCAAGAGGCATAGATCCTCATGAGCCCCCGCAGTCGCGGGGGCTCATGAGGATCTATGTCTCTTGCAGTTGGATCGTTTTCACTTTTTTTCACGGCAGGGAAGGGGTTAAACTGACTGTGCCTTCGCGGTGACCGTACAAACCTGTTGCACTGGTTTCCGGGAATAACTGCGTGTTTCACTCTCGGACAGATTAATTAAGACTGTGATACAGCCCCATAAAGGTCGTTGAATCAGATTGCCAGCTACGTTCTGTTTGCGCGAGGACCTGGAGTATGGAGCTATAAATAGCTCTTACGTCGACTCTGACGTTTGGTGGAGTTGAGCGGCGCAAACGCTTCAGCGGTAAAACGGACACAAGGTGATGTAATCACGCAGTTATGAACCACATAACAACCGTACCGACTTGTTAGGAGGCATCATAACACATTGTATTGATCAGGTGTTGATATTCGTCAACAGCAATTTTGAGAATGCTCCGGGAGGGCTTAGGGCCCTTAATATACTACTCACAATAAGTAATGGGCCGTCTAGTAAAAAAAGAAAAGAGAAAAAAAAGGATGATTTAAAATAAACACAACTCTGTCAACTTTCAAGATTTTGTTTTTCATTTTTGGACAACACTGTCGACTAGCTTAAATTCTTGTACAAGATTTCCTAGACAAATATTAAAATATGACAGAGTGGCTCTTATGTACAATCTTCAGCATTTTTAGGGTGGTCCTTAACCCAATATTAGTAGTTAATACTTAAAGCGACTTTCTTCAGGCAGTAAAGGTTGACCTTTGGGTGTCGCTAGAGATTTTAGTAGCGATGATTCCTAAAACTGTAAAGCATATATTTAACATATTGGAAGCATCGTTGAATATCTTACAGCAAAAAACAAACAAACAAAGTTTATCATAGGTCAGATTCATTCATTCATTCATTCATTCATTCATTCATTCATTCATTCATTCATTCATTTATTCTCTTTTAATAGTCATTTACATTTATTTTTATTTATATATTTCTTTATGTATTATATCTATTCATTCATTTATTCATTCATTCATGCATTCATTCATTCATTGGTTTAGTACATTTTCATTTGTTTTATTTATTTATTTATTTATTTATTTATTTATTTATTTATGTTGTATTCTTTTGCTTTTCAGAACACATAATACTTCCTAAGTCTTTTATTATTTAACCCGTTCAGTACCAGCTAACGCAGACCGTGGCAGTCTTTGTTTATTCAAGGCCAATAACCCTAGCTGTCCAAGGAACCTGGATTCAGAGTGGTGTCGGCAAGAGGCATAGATCCTCATGAGCCCCCGCAACTGCGGGGGCTCATGAGGATCTATACCTCTTGCCGTTGGGTGATGTTCAAATTGTATCAGCCATAAGCGGGATAATGCGAATACACGTAAGCCTATACTTTATCTTGTCTACTGGGATGTGCTATCAACCTTATACGGCACCAAACACTAGTTTCCCTCCTTTTTTTCCCACAGAGGACTCATGCGACGAACCTGCCCCCGTTGCTAACGCCCACCGCAACTATGAGTACGGCGGCAGCATGGTGACGTATGAGTGTTACCATGGCTACCAGCTGACGTCAGGCGATCTGAACCGCACGTGTCGACCGTACGGACTGTACGGCGGTTCTCCACCTGTTTGTACACGTACGTCTGGCTAATACGTCATCGTGTGGGGATTTTGTCGCATGCTAACCGCGCAGGGTGACCTTGCAACTCTTTGCAATATGTTGCTTTGCAACATATTGCAAAGAGTTGCAAGGCCACCGCTCAGACTTGTCGCAGTGTGTTGCAACCAGCTGCCAAGGACATTCCGCGTATTCTAGTCCCAGTACACCTTATAAGGGAAATACTGCTGTCCAAAGTTGTTGCATTCGACAAAATGTGTATGTGTGTGCGTGCGCATTTATGAGTGCGCTTGTGTGTGTGTGTGTATATATATATATATATATATATATATATATATATATATATATATATATATATATATATATATATATATATATATATATGTGTGTGTGTGTGTGTGTGTGTGTGTGTGTGTGTGTGTGTGTGTGTGTGTGTGTGTGTGTGTGTGTGTGGGTGTGTGTGTGTGCAGGTAGCCTATTTACAAAAAAAAAAGTCTTCTGTGGTTGCAAGGATAGTCTCCTAAAACTGTATAGGATATTCATCATGTCAAAAGGTTAGCCCCTACGGTGGTTGTCGTCTGATATGGCTTTCGGTCAATTGTCGTCTGCTGTGACTTTTAAGTGCATGTTGATCGTCGTCTGCTATGATATTCCAAAGGATTGTTATCTGTTGTCACTTTTCAGTGGATTGTCGTCTTTCGTATCTTAATTTTCAGTGGATTGTCGTCTGGCGCCGCACGTGATAGTAAACGACAGTCTAGAGGGCGCCACATACACCACACTTTGCAGCTCAACCAATCAGATCGTACCTGTTTACTGTGACGCGGAGACTGGCCGATGGGCGCTGAACACGTCATGCCCAGGCAAGTACTGTAGTATAATTTGTGTCATTTTAATTTTTGTCAGTCTCAGTACTACTGGCAAAATAAGGCCTGCATATCACAAATTCCAGTATCACTAGACAGGCATTGTCATGGAACCCCCAGGGAAAGAGGAAAAGAGGCAGGCCGAGAAACACCTGGCGTCGAGACCTCCAAGCAGACATCAAGAGACTGGGAACCACCTGGAGTAAAATCAAAGGAGAAGCACTGGACAGGAGTCGCTGGAGGTCTCTCGTCGACGGCCTATACCCGGGTAGGGGTGACAGGCGTAAGTAAGTATCACAAATTGTGACAGAAAGCGGTCAGGCCTCTGCCGCAAATTGCAGGAATCTTTCATAGTGCGCAATAGGAGGGGGGAGGGGGGTGGGGTGGGGGAAAAGTACGTGTGTGTGTGTGTGTGTGTGTGTGTGTGTGTGTGTGTGTGTGTGTGTGTGTGTGTGTGTGTGTGTGTGTGTGTGTGAAAACTCGCCAAAATATCAAACGGGAAGGGGGAAAGGGGGGGGGGCGAGCGAAAACGGACTTTGTTATAACATTTTGAAGAATTTTGGGGAGATCCGCCAGATCCGCCCCTGAGCAAAAGACATTTAGTATTTCTGACGGTTCGGAAAATGTCCTCTGTTCGTTAGTATAGTGATAGTAGGAGTAGCAGCAATAGTATCAGTAGTAATAGCAGTAGTGCACTGATGAGCAAAAAAGATACGACATTGTCGGAACCATCAGAACGCTGTAGTCGCTTTTCTTTTGTTCGTCAGCATAATAGTAATAGTAATAATAATAATAATAATAATAATACCGTATTATATAGGCGGTTTTTTTTCTCTATCTTTGGGCGAATCGACTCAAAGCGCCGCGAACTGAAACCGAACACGCACACTCACGTAACAGACACGGATTTACGCCATTTAAGACGAACACAGTACAAGACAGACGAAGGGCCAGTTCAGCTACTGACGTCACAGAGATTTCTTGATCGCTTGTATTTGAAATTTGTAAAGTGGCCTGAAACCGGTACCAAAGTGTGGGTGGGTGGGGGGGGTGGGGGGGGGTGGAAGAACCGGAGTACCCGGAGAAAGAACCCCCGAAGTAGTAGTGTCATCATGGCTTGACTTCGCGAACGAAGATTCTATAGGGCTTGCCCACGTCGTCTGCAGGCGTTTTCGTGACTGCGGAGGCCAATCCGGGACAGGCAGGTTCGACCGCAGTGGCTGCAGGGGAAGGTCTGGTCAGGGTTCTGAGTTACGACAACTCTGTTTTTTCTCCTGAGCCGCTTGTCCTTGAGGTTAGCTCTGCGAGAGTCCTCAAATGAGACGGCTGCCTTGTGAATGGTGGAGCGCCAGGTGTCACGGTCCGCAGCAAGCGAAGACCACTGGCGGTGGTCGATTTGGCAGGCACTAAGTGACTTCTTGAGACCGTCTTTGTATCTCTTCTTTGGTGCCCCTCTGTCTCGGTGTCCAGTGGCGAGCTCGCCGAACAGAGTGATCTTGGGTAGGCGATTATCCTCCATCCTGGAGACGTGCCCCGCCCAGCGAAGCTGTGTCCGCAGCAGCAAAGCCTCGATGCTCAAAGTTTCCGCCTGTTCAAGGACAAGTAGTGTAGTAGAAGTAGTAGTAGCAACATACTGACGAGCAAAGTAAATGCGACATTTTCGGAACCTTGTTTCCGATCGTTCCAAAAATGTCGCATTTCCTTTGTTCGTCATCATTATCAGTAGAAGTAATAGTAATATACTGACCAGCAAAAGAAATGCGACTTTTCTGAACCATCGTAAGCACTTTGGTGTTTTCCCGTTGGTTCCGAAAATGAAGCATTTCCTTTGTTTGTCTGTATAGAAGTAGGAACAGTAGGAGTAGTAGCAGCAGTAGTAGTATTAAAAGTAGTGGTAGCAGTATACTGACGAGCAAAACAAATTCGACAATTTCTTGCTGGTAGTAGCACCAGCGGTATTAGTAGTAGTATCAGAAGTAGCAATCGTGCCAGTAGTAACACCAGCAGTAGTGATGCCCGTATGAACCCGTATCATTCGGAATACACCAGTGTGTGGAATAAGTTTGACTAAAATAGTTCAAGGGTAGTGCCAGAATAGCTTGGCTCCTCTAGGCGCCAAGCTATTCTGGCACCACCCTTGAACTAAAGCCATTGGTCTATATGCTTATCTGCCAAAGTACTTTAATGTAGCTTGCACATGGCATTGTACAAATTGGAAAGCTTTTAGCTTCAGTATGATATGGGTTAAACATATTTTCTGTATTCCTGTGGCATCTCAAGGTGTCTGCCCCTCCCCTCCCGCCCTTCCCAATCTACGATTCGACAACCAGACTGCCTCCGACCACGTGACAGGTCACGTGTATGTGGCGGGAGACGCGGTGACTTACAGCTGTGCGGCGTGGACTTATTATCATGGCGGAGATGGAGGATCCGTGTGCAAACCTGACGGAACGTGGTCACTGCCTTCTTTGCTCTGCAAGGGTGGGTACATGGTGATAAGATGACGATGAACATGAAGCTATTGTTGTTGTTGTTGTCGTTGGTGTTGTTGGTGTTATTATTATTATTATTATTATTATTATTATTATTATTATTATTATTATTATTATTATCATCATGTCCTTGCTCTAGGTATTTTTTGTGTTTGGTTGGTTGCTGTTGGCTTTTTAGCTTTCTTTTTTTTCTTCTTTTTGTTTTGTTTTTGTTTGTTGTTGTTGTTTTGTTGTTGTTGTTTTTTGTTTTGTTTTTGGGGGTGGGTTTGGGGGTGGGGTGGGGTGGGGGATGGGGGTGGGGGTATAGTTAGTTGTAATGGATATCGTGCTTGATTCTGTACATTGTTAGAGAGCTCTAAGGTACAAATCACAGTCAGGCGCATACTTATTATTATTATTATTATTATTATTATTATTATTATTATTATTATTATTATTATTATTATATTATTATTATAATTATTATTATTATTATTATTATTATTATTATTATTATTATTATTATTATATTAGCAGTGGCACCAGCAGCTTTATATTACTACTACTACTATTACTACTAATACTACTACTACTCTCATTATTGTGATACCGCAATATATGAGCGCCTATTCCACCATGCTTGTCGCCGCAGTTGCCACAAACCACGCTGTGGGGAGCAAGACGTACACACTGGGTGTGAGCGGCTGGGAAGCTCCGGGCGCTTTGTGGGCGACTGTCGCCGACAATAAAGACATCACTTGCCTCTCCGTCACCACAAGTACCTCAACTCGCTCCCTCAGTGTGCGCTTCGAGCTAGCGCAGGAGCTTGAAGTCTCTACAATCACCGTCCTGTTTCGAGGTACGGAAAACGTCACGTATTTAGTCAAGGTCGTATATAACCAAGTCGGATAAAGCAGAGGTTCTTTACTCCTCCTATTGTTAACTCATTCGAGACTTGCCGCCTCCGGATACGCGGCTTAAAGCCGCGTATCCGGAGGCGGCACGTCTCGAATGAGTTAATTACTTCGGTTATTACACAGTCGATTTGTCTTTAAAGTACCATTACGCATAAAATTGAAGACATATTTCATCCCCGTTTGTGTCTGTTATGCCTTGCCGACACGCCTAATGAACTTTAACAGCAGTTTGGACACGCAGCAAAAGCACACGCGCAATCGCACTTATATATTCTGCGCTGCCGTTAGCGTGTCAATCTATTTTAGCGGTTTCTCGTACAGAAAGCGTTGTATATTTAAAACGGAGTGGAGTCATTGTCAGGTTACTTGATATAAAGACGACGCGTGCTGAACTGGATTGTCCTGTGTCTGAATGAACCGTAACTAGACTTGTGTGTAGCGCTTCGTAACCATCTGTTACAGAAAGTGCATCTTTGAACAGTTAAAGCGGTAGTGGGCCGGTTACAAGGTCAAATCTGACAAAAGTCAGCTATAACAACACGCCACGACTGCTCTGTTTCCGTGTAATTAGGTTTGTTTAAAAAAAAAAAAAAAAAAACAACAACAACAACAACAACAACAACAAAAAACCACGTTCCCCTAGTATTGCGTTATAGCGGAAGGTACAATGATTATGTTGTCTTGTCTATACATACGAATTGACGATGTCACGCTATGAGGCAGTAGCGAGGTTTACGTCGAACGACTCCCAACAACGAAAATAATATTCCTTGGCCACATTCCTTCTGCCAATGAAGATAAGTAGCGGCTAATCTCTCTGTTTGTTTGTTTGTCTATTTTGACAAAGGGTATTTACCCGAAATATTAATAAATTGTGTTGTACCCGACTTTTCTAAGCGTGTTTCTTTCCCCGTTGGGTACTTCTTTGCATATTACACGATTGGCCGTCACCTTTTGGGTCTGGATTGATCCCAACAACGACCGAGAGACAAGTCACGGCCAATAACCAGCCTCTACAACACTATATATATCCTTAGGTAACACACTGGGGACTTCGTTCTCGATTGTTGTTCAGAGACGTGTGCTCACTAATTATACAGCCGTCAGAGAGTATTTGCGGGGGGAAACTCGCATAATTCCGCTCTGTGGAGGCCAAAGGAATATTTCCGGTTTTGTGAAAAGCAAGATTTTAATTGTAATACAATGAAAACCTCGCTTTTCACAAAGATGCATTTACTGTCTTTTGCCTTCAGAGGGTAGTCCACCATCCGTCCCGCCATGCGCTACCCTACATTTACGTGAATTATGATAAAGCCTTTCTTCTGGACCTCTTTCACATCAACGCCGTGCGGGAGCCGTTAAGGCCCCCGCATCGCGTAAAAGTCAAAGAGTGTAAGCTTGAAGCTGCTGAAGTTTGCTGGTCTTTAATCACCAGGGTTGGATCAGTTACCTCGAGGAGGGTTTGGGTGGGGAGTGTCCAACTTTTTGTGTTGGACCTTCAACGCGGACACAAAAGGCCTTTCGACGCTAGACCTTGCTTCTGGAGGCAAAAGAATCTAACATGGGTGTGTGTGTGAGGTGGGGGGGGGGGGGAGATTGTATGCGAGCCAAGCGTGCTCCACCTTCACGCCACCCGCCGGCTTGTCGAACTGCGGTGGACAAGGTAAGGGGGAACTTGTAGCATTTTAAAGAATGTTTGGCTAGGGGGAAGGGCGAGGGGAGGGGGTGGGGGGGGGGGAACCCCTAGAACTCTCCCCCCCCCCCCCCAGATCCACCCCTGATTATTATAATCATCCAACCAACCATTTTTTCGTTTCTTTGTATTTAGATTCACAGGAAGTCTTGACTGTGTCTGCGTACATCGAGTCCCGGGCAAAGCAGACCAAGATGTGTCTCAACCAGCCACATCTCTCCTCCAACCCTAACGTCACTGTGACGTCAAATCACACAGTACTGACGTGTGTGCAGATGCCTGTCGGGAAGGCTGTGAATCTGTATTTTGTGCCAGCGCCAACCTCAAGCGCGATAACCTTGTGCGAGATTAGAATCTTTGGAAGGCCTTTTACGGGAGGTACGTATGACACGTTTTGTAATAGTTTCACTTTGAATGCTACCTAGAAATGGAAGGTTACAGTCTGACTAAAAGCCAGTATGTCCATGTGTACTGTACCGGTTTCAGACCGCTTTATGCTTTCAAAAACAAGCGATCAAAATTTCCGAAACCTCAGTAGCTGACCTGACCCTTAGCACCATGTGAATGCCCTGTGTCTGTCTTGTAGTGTGTGAATGCGTGTGGTTCACTTGAACGTGCGTGTTGCCTTCAGTTCGCGGTGCTTTGAGCCGATATACAGAATTGTGCAAAAAAAAGTCTGTATAACGACCGGTATTATTATTATGATGAAAATTAACTCATTCAGCCCCACTACGATATTTCCCCAATTTCGGAGGCTTCATATAGAGAATATGTAGTAGTTGCAGGAGACGGATCGACCATGATAATTCAAGGGTAGTGCCAGGCGCCAAGCTAATCTGGCACTACCCTTAAATTATCATGGTCGATCGATCTTCTGCTGTAGTGCGTAGGGGCTGAATGGGTTAAGGTTTTAACTGTATTACAATGAATATTCTGCTTCTCATAAAAAGGGCATCCTGGCTTTTGTCGGATCAGCACAAACTGAGCACAGACAGTCAGGAACAGGGCGACTATTGTAATGTCAACCTGTTCACTACCACATTATGTTTTTAAAATTATGAAAAATTCAACCTCAAACAGCTGAAGCCGCCCAAGGGTCCTGGTTACAAAGTGATTTCAGCAAGAGGCATAGATCTTCATGACGCCCTCAAATGCACGGTCTCATGAGGATCTGTACTTCTTGTAGCTGAGTGATGTTAATTTTTTTCTCGGCAGTGAAGGGTTTTGTAACGGTGTGTGTGTGTGTGTGAGAGAGAGAGAGAACAATGAACAATGAACAATGAACAATGAACTTTTATTTTACAACGGTAGAAGTATTTGGTTACAAGACCAATTTTCAAACTTGCCGTTGCTACAAACTACTTATCAACGTTTTCATAAACAAAACAATGGTCTAAAACATAACTAGGTCAAACACATACACACGCACGCATGTTCACTCGCAAACACACACACACACTACTCTAAGGAATTCAATTATGTGCTAGCAAACAAAATACTGATGAATATAGCGCGATAGAAAAGAAAGAAAATGTGTTAAAAAACCTTTAAAGAGAATTTAAAAAACATTATGAATAAAAAATTCCAACATATAAATTGCATAAATCGCGCACATGGTGTGCGCGTGCTTGCGCTCATGCGTGCGTGCGTGCGCGTACGCGTGTGCAATCTGCCACATTATGACAGACCACGCACACACGCACACGATCACATAACGTGACCACACGCATGAACGCACACACGCACACAGAAGAGAGAGAGAGAGAGAGAGAGAGAGAGAGAGAGAGAGAGAGAGAGAGAGAGAGAGAGAGAGAGAGAGAGAGAGAGAGAGAGAGAGAGAGAGAGAGATTTAGATACGTGTCAGTTTAGTTGTAATATGTATTGCAGCTTTTACTTTCTTGTACTTTTATTCTTGTGATTTCTGGTCTTGTAAAGCGCTTAGAACATCGTTAATTTGGAGGTTAAGCGCTATATTAATGCGCATTCTCATTATTATTATTAAGGGTTTAAATCAACGCTTTAGAACCCCAGCTATCAAAAGAACATTGATAAACAGGGGTGTCAGCAAGAGGCATAGATCCTCATGAGCCCCCGCAACCGCGGGGGCTCATGAGGATCTATTTCTCTTGCAGCGTCTAGGTCTCTTGCGGTTGGAGCTTAATCGCTCATCTATTCACATGTTCTCGGCAGCCGATGGTTTCATACGTGTACATTGTTCAGACCAAAACGTTGACTGCCAAGCGTGTACAATGCAGAGCATAACCCAACGAAGAAAAAAGCACGCTTAGAAAAGACAGTTACAATTGCCTTTTCTAAGCGTGCTTCCTTCTTCGTCGGGTTATTCTCTGTTGTCCAAGCAGTGCTGGGGTGCCGACTGAGTGACCGAGGTCAGGAGTACAAAGGTCACGTGGCTGCCAGCGTTGCAGGAGACGAGTGCTCGGATTGGTCAGCCTCACCGGAAGGACCAGTTCTGGATGGGATAGCCCACAAGTTTCCGGATGCTTCCGTCGATGACGTGTCCAACTATTGCCGAAACATCTACAACCACGCCAGCCTCATGTGTTACAATAAAGACGCTGGATACGGTGTTTGCGATGTCAAGCGGTGTGGTGTGTATCGAGTTTTAAAAAAAAAAAACACTTACAGAAAGTTGTAGCCCTGTTAAGTATCGTAAAACTAGGTACACGTTTAATGTATATATTTTGTTGTCTTCTACGAAAAAAAATGGCTTCAATCTTGCAAAGTTTGTTGAAAGTTGTAAAGTTGAATAAGCCACTCTATATGTTAGTACATTGTGTTTGCACGTCTAATTTGCGATGTCTTCTCGTGTTTAATGTTGTGTGTAGAATAATTTTAATTGATTGGTAAGGGCCGATTGACAAAGACGGTTCATGTCATTATGCATCAGCGAATATGCTAACTTGAAAACGATATCTCTTCTCGATCCACACCCCACTCGGGGAGACAAGAAATATAATAGAAAAAAATCTAAAATCCGTAGAAGGTGTGTCAACTACTGCGCATTGACCAATTTTAATTCATTAGTAACGGCCGGATTGACGACAAAGACTGTTCGTGTCATTATGTATCATCGAATATGCGAACTTGAAAACGATATTTGGCCTCGACCCACACCCCACTAGGGGATACAGGAAATACAATCTTAGAAAAAATCTAAAATCTGTAGAAGGTGCGCCAACCCACGCGCCACAAATGATGCGCTCCCCACAATCCGCGCCCCCTATTTGGAAGAGAGAGAATAAATTACGCTTGACCTTAATGTAAATGACGAGTCTACGTTTGACCGATAAAATGCGAGCTGAATCTGAAGCTCGCATTTAATTGTTCAAACTGAGCACTCGTGTCTTGTTTTCAATAACGGACTGTCAGAAATGATATAATTTATTTATACAACGACTTTCCGAATAGGGATTGAACCTCAGAATAAAACACATTCATTTTTCTTTGAAAAAGCGTGGCGACACAATGGGGTCGCTCTTACTTTACCCCGCCTCAGTGGCTGATCGTTAGGTGGTGTTGCGAGAAAAGGTTTATCAGTGCGGCGAAGATCGCACAATACAGTCGATTAGTCCGGGCGCCATAACCTGTGCCCTCCTCCCCTCCCCACGCCCCTACCTCTTCTCCTTATTAGGCAGAGTCTAAGAATAGGAGAGAGAGAGATCTAGGCGACGGACGAAATCGAGCGCCGCGCTCGTTCATAGAATAAAACATGCTTACGAAGGGCATTGAAACAAAGCTGAACGCCACCCCGAGAGTTGAACACAACTCCGTTTCTACTTTCAGCCCAAACAGATCTGGTTCTATTTTCGTTCAAGTCTCGTTGGCGTTGAAACTCGACAGCCAGTCGCCTGCAGCGTTCGGGCTCACGTGGTTTGGCTATGCAACCAAAGCCGCCAACTAAGCCGATTATGGACCGGATATGAGTGTGCGAAGCGCGCGGTGAGAGTTGATCTGATTGAAGGCAAATTTACTGTTGAACTTGCTCGAAGCATTGACTCATCTGCTTTCACCTTCAGTAACTTCTTATTACTTAATTTTCGGTTATTCACCTCAATGTATATGTAGGTGAGCTGGGAAGCTCGGGTGACTTTCGTCCGACATGTCCCAGCCGAGGTCAAATTAGATCAGACACTGTTATGTGCCCTTTGAAATCGTCATCGTCGTGGACAAGATACGTTTAACCCCTTAACGTTAACCCCTTAAATGCGGGTGATCACGAACAGCGCGTCGGACCCGATTGCACAGTGACCGACGTTTGTCGTGAAGAACACAGATAAACATGTGACCAAAATTAACAACATAGGACTAACAACAGACATAATATATCCTCAAGAGCCCCCGCATTTGCGGGGGCTCATGAGGATTTATGCCTGTTGCAGCTGGGTACAGCGTTCGCATTACAGTTAAGAGGGTCTACCTTAAGATATATATATATATATATATATATATATATATATATATATATATATATATATAATATATATATATATATATATATGCATCGCTCACTAGTTCTAGAAAGCAGAGGGTAGTGGGAGAGAAGGAATGACAGACCTATCATTTTGAGCCTTCCACTGAACACCTACAACATAAAGCAGTAGGGACTACCCCCAGGCGCCCGCCATCCGCTGGAGAATATCCAGACCTCCCCCCAAGGGGGGATGCTAGAAAATATTTCCAAACAGATATTGGACCTGCTGAGTAGATTTAAGAACTAGTGAGCGATGCAGTCACAAAAAGGACAGCTGATGTTCTGATGACACAATGCAAGCTTACCAGCCTCGAATTCCATGGCATTCCATGGCATTAGCACAGCATTCTCAAAATTTAATGAAAAATTACGTCCCTTTTAGCTAATCTGATTGAGTGCATTTTTTGGCTTTGGGCGACGCCTTTGTTAAAGTACAGAAAAAAATATATATATATATATATATATAAACCACAACATGGTGATCTCATGAGATCAACATTCCAAGTCAGCTGACCTGAAAAGATAGTAAATAGCAATGTCCTTTTTGTCTTCCTTTGCCCCCCCCCCCCCTCCATTCTCCCCCTATCCGCCACCCTCCTCCCCCATGCTTCAATTTCAGAAAAGATTGGTGACTTACAAAACAATATTCACATTGTGTCCTCAGACAACGAATGCCTTCTGGAGTGGACGGGTCTCACGTACACCGGAAATGTCAACGTTACGAGTCTAGGTGTTGCGTGCGCATTCTGGGACGACCCGCTACTTCCGTTCCGCCGCTCCGAAGACTTCCCAGATGGCGCCAGGAGTCACAACTACTGCCGAAACCCCGGTGGCTCAATGTCCGGCCTGTGGTGCTATACAAACACGACGACGCTTGATTTTGGTTTCTGTAACGTGCTGATGTGTCGTAAGTACTGCCAAGCTTTTCACTGATAGAGGACACAACCCGTGCCCCAGATGGACCCGCTCGGGGAGTTCGCCACAAGTACGATTCTATTCAAATAAGATGCTAAGCATATCACTTGAATAGAAGTATACTTGTGGTGTACTGACCAAGCGGCTCCGCATGGACAGTACTCTCGCAAACGAAACCCAGACCCCCAAAAGTGACCGCCAAGCTTGTAAAATGCAGATAATTTTAAGAACTCAACGAAGAGAAGAAACACGCTTAGAAAAGACAGTTACAACACAATTTATTAATATTTCGGGTTAAACCCTTTTTTTCGAAATAGCATGACTTTTAAATAATGACAAATTGTTAACTCCTTTGAGCATGCATCCACAGGTACTGTTCACAGTACTACGCACACACTGTTCACAGTACCAATGGATGTATGCACCAGGAGGTGAACGCCAAATAATTCATCCATCCAAGAAACATAGACATAAATGGTGTCATAAAGAGGCAAATAAAACATCGAGATTTTTACTCGTTGTTGTATTTATTATACCGCTCATGCAAATGTTGAAATCTAAATTAACAATTTTAATGTTAAAACTAACAAACGTAATGAGCGCCCGAATCGGTGTTCTATGTCTCTGTGTGACGCTAGATGGTACTTGCAATAACAGGGTTACGTTTGGTAACATTGTCCGGCATCTTCAAAACAGTTAATTTTTACTCGAGCGCTACCATCAAATCACCGTGGACCTGTCTACTGTCATGAACCATGTATGACACTTTTAGAAAGCGTTAACTGTAAAAATGCTAAACACATGCTTGTAACAAGCACAAGCCTTGCAAAGTCCAGTATGATACTCTCATGGTTTCTGACACCGTTCCGAAACATAGCGCTATACATGTACTTATATCAGACATATTTTGCGGATTATAATGTATGTGCTGGTCTGCGATTTTGAACCTTACGGCTTAACAGCCGTAAGGTCCCAAAAATCACAGACCACCACACCGCCTTCCTTTTTCTGTTAACGAAGTTGGTCTCTTCTCAGAATTCCAGTGCCCAGAACCGCCTCCCGTTCCTAATGCTTACCGGAAGTACCGATCCGGTTACGTGGGGGCTGACGTCAAGTACGCATGTTACCAAGGCTACCGTCACGTGTCAGGGTCGCTGACCAGGCGCTGTGAAAACAGCGGTTCGTACAGCGGGGTGTCACCAGAGTGTGCTGGTAAGTCCGTAGAGAAGTTGTGTTTGCGATGAACGACTCTCAACAACGAACGAGAGCGAGATCGCAGCGTATAAACGGCTCGTACCATAAGCATCGACAACACTCCCGACATCTCTACCAGCTTGTACCATAGGCATAGGTAACACTCCCAAGCTCTGTACCAGCTTGTACGTAAGCATAGACAACACTCCCAACATCTCTACCAGCTTGTATCATAGGCATAGGTAACACTCCCAAGCTCTGTACCAGCTTGTACCGTAAGCATAGACAACACTCCCAACATCTCTACCAGCTTGTACCATAAGCATAGACAACACTCACAACATCTCTATCAGCTTGTACCATAAGCATAGACAACACTCCCAACATCTCTATCAGCTTGTATCATAGACAACACTCCCAACATCTCTACCAGTTTGTACCATAGACAACACTCCCAACATCTCTACAGGCTTGTACCATAAGCATAGACCACACTCGCAATATCTCTACCAGCATGCACCATAGACAACACTCCCAACATCTCTACCAGCTTGTACCATAAGCATAGACAACACTCGCAACATCTCTACCAGCTTGTATCATAGACAACACTCCCAACATCTCTACCAGCATGTACTATAGACAACACTCCCAGCATCTCTACCAGCTTGTACCATAAGCATAGACAACACTCCCAACATCTCTTCGAGATGTTTGAAGTATTGTCTATGCATATGGCACAGGCTAACCGGTTACCTGATTTTTATTTATTATTTATTTTTTAAATTTATTTTCTTATTTTATTTTATTTATTTATTTATTTATTTTATTTTTATTATTATTTTACTATTTATTTATTTTTTATTTTATTTTTTTTAAATTGTATTTATTATATTTTTATTATTTTTTTATTGTTTTTTTTTTAAATTTTTTATTTGTTTTATTTTATTTCTTTTGGTGGTGGGGGGGGGGGGGAGGGGCATGACTGGTTGCTTCTGCTGTTTGGTTGGTCGGTTGGTTTATTGGTTGTCTGAAGGTAAGGCTCAAAGTCACATACCAGCGCAGATTTTCTTTGTTGTAACTCTGCTTCCGTTCACAGTGACGTGCCCCGGACTGACCGATAATAAAAATGGAACGACCACAAGCTCTCAGCCGGGAGACGTCACTCAGGTCAGCTGCAGCGCCTTAGCCAATTCTCCTTCAGTGACTTTCCCCAACTCCAGCGCCACAGGAACGACGTCATCGGGAGGAAGCAATGGCGGCACAGGCTCTGGTTGGTTTTGGGGAAAACGACGAAGGCGAAGAGATGCCAGCAAAAGTGGAAGTGATCCAAATCGTGCTGTGGACAGCGGACATTACCTAAATCTTGCTGTAGATAGGGGATATTACCCAAATCTTGCTGTTGAAGGCGGAAGTGGCCCAAATCTCACTTCTGAGAGCGGAAATGACATAGATCTTGCTGTTGAGAGCGAAAGTGACCCAAAACTCGCTGCTAAAAACAATTTTGCTGTGAAGAGTGAAAGTGACCCAGATTTTGCTGTGGAGAGTGGAAGTGACGCCGATCGTGCTGTCAAGAGCGGAAATGACCCCAATATTACCTTTGGAAAAATAGGAAGGCACAGTACTTCGAACGGAAGTGATCTTGACCTTTCTCTTGATACGAAAAACAGTCAGGGGCATTTCAGCAAAGCTGTTGCTGATTTTGCCGTTGCTAAAAGACGCCGCCGGAGGGGTTTGTGGTTCTCTTGGTCTTGGCCTTGGCTTTGGCCTGCAGGCGGCAGCTCGTCCGGGAACAACAGCTCCGTGTACGTTGCGGAGTACGTCTGCGATACCGCTGGACGTTGGGCGCCTGTCAACATATCCTGCCCTGGTAAGTTTTGATTACCCTCCTCGGGCCTACGAAGGCCACAGTTGGTCCGCGCACGGCTGTGCGCGGGCCAACTGCGGCTTTCGTCAGCCCGAAGGCCTTTTGCCTCTCGGTAGTTAGTCAGTTGTATTGGTTAGTTATGTAGTTAGTTACTTACTTACTTAGTTATTTATTTATTTAGTTAGTTAGTTAGTCAGAAAATCGTTCCGTCAGTCAGTTAGTTAGTTAATTAGTTAGTAGTGTTAAACGCCGAGCAGGCGACTAAGGCCATGCCGCGGCAGTGGGAAGTTTTCATTAGTTAGTTAGTTAGTTAGTTAGTTAGTTAGTTAGTTAGTTAGTTAGTTAGTTAGTTAGTTAGTTAGTTAGTTAGTTAGTTAGTTAGTTAGCCGAGGACGCAACCAAAGCCGTATAGTGTTAAGTTAAGGATGTTATTTTGTGGATGTGGATCACGTGCTGTTACATGGCTTTGGACCATACGGCCTAGGATAGTAAGGTACAAAATCACAAACCAGCACACACTGAGGATGATGATGATGTGATGGTGCTGGCGGTAATGGTAATGATAATTGTTTCGGATTTGATGGTGATTGTAATGATGAATATGATGCTGATGTCAGTGCTGATAATTATGCTAATGTCGATGAAGACGAGATGATGGTGGCGAGGTATGTGATGATGCAGAGTTAGAAATTAGCGTCATTGGTGCTTTCTGTGACCCTTTTAACTCCCTCGCTGTCAGTCATCACGAATGGCGTGTCTGAAAGGACTTCACACTGACTGACATTCGCGTTTAAATATGACACAGATGTAAAGGATACGAGAATAGGCTTGCAATAGACTTGCAAGAAACATAAACCCTCATGAGCCCCCGCGATAGCGGGGGCTCATGAGGGTTTTATGTTTCTTGCAGATGGGTGGCATTCGCCTTGACCCAGCAGTGAAGGGTTAGCAGAATAATCATCATGACGATCCGTGATACGTGAAAGCGTGTTTCTTCTGGGGCTTTTTAGGCAAAAGACGGAGCACTGTAGTAAACGAATGAGCTTTACTGACTAAATAAACGTGCAGACCAGAAAACACAGACAGAAAGACAAGAAACCAACAAACAAAGGGAGAATGTAGAAGATCATAATTATAGCATTATTGTTTTCTTTGACTTATCGTCTTTCCTTATTTTTATATCTTTTCTTATTTATCTTTCAGAATTTTTTGGAAGGGAGGGCGAGATGGGAATTTGAAGAGGAAGGAGAGGCGGTGAGAGCGAGGCCCCCCCCCCCCCCCCCCGCTCCCCCCCCCCCCCCCCCCCCCCCGCTTCCAACGCCTCTCCTTCCTCGTCAAATTCGCACTTATTTCGGATAACATGCCATTAGTTTCAGATATTTTACTCCAACAGCAAAATGTGGCATGTTTTTTAATGTTAAATGTATCATGTTCTTTAGGTCTGTGCCCCCCACCTCCTCCAATCCCGAGACTACAGACTAACGAAACAGGAAGTCTACAACCGATGAATGCATCTGTCATCTACGCATGCGTAGATGGGTACTACCCAGTTGGAGGTTCCGGAATAGCTACATGTCTGTCTGGAGAGTGGATCCTACCAACACTTATGTGCAAAGGTGTGTTGATTCCTTCTATAGCCCGGAGTCATAGGGGCCTGACGTGCTTCATGTACTGAAGTGCGGGACAATCGCTGCGCCACCGTGTGCGCACAGCCACCAAACTTACTCAATACAATATGTACACTGATACGTTGACGAACCGCCAGAGTGAAGACAATTTTCTAAGTTGTCGTTACTTTGAAATGTGTACTCTCTCGGGTAGAATTATATGGAACCATCTTGATTGGGACATTACATCATCTATGACGAAATCAGTGACATTGACTTTTGGTAAGATAATTATGACATCACTTTCATAATGACATCATAGCTACTTGTAATATGTATAAAGAACATTTACTTCACCTATTCCGTCATCCTTTATTTACATCGTGATGCTATTTTTATCTCTTGTCGCAGGGCAACATTGGCTGAAGAAAGCTAGTAAAGCCGAAGTACACCCAATATGATGTAGTGTTGTTGTTGTTGTTGTTGTTGCTTTTTCATCATACAGTATCGGAGGGCAGAAACTTACGGCACATTTAATAAGCGCCAGTGCCAGGAATTATCTCAAAATGGCCTCAACCATGTAAGAGTACAACGCTACGCTTCTGCCAGAATGCTGTTGGTTGGTTGGTTAGTTAGGAGTTTAACGTCCACGGCACCGAAGTGATAATGGACGGCCCTGACGGGCGGCTTAAGGGGGACAGGGGAATCTATTATTGCCTATGGAGTTCGACCTGAACACTGATCAATTCAGGCGCACTGAGAATGCTGTGAAAGAGGCCACGCTACCATAAATTTGAATAAATCAATCCAAAATTAGATCGACGCTTAATTTTGGGCACAGGGAAAAATTCCAAAGCTAACGTGTACTTCAAACCATGCATCACTGTGCCGAAAGTCTTCACACGTAGCTGTCGGTTCTAATTGGCGGACAAGGCTGGTATAGAGTTGTAGTTAACTCATTCAGTCCCAACACATCACAGCCAGGTATGGATCGACCATGATAGTTCAAGGGTGGTGCCAGAATAGCTTGGCGCCTATAGGCGCCACGCTATTCCGGCACCACCCTTGAACTATCATGGTCGATCTGTCTCCTGGATTGTAATGCAGTCCTCAGAGGACAACTCCAGAATGTTGATATTTCGTACCTGAGACACAATGGGTTAAATACCTACTGAGTTTGTTCCTGTCGGGGCTTAATGCGGATGATTGCTCTGATGATGTTTGGAAACTGCTGTCGATTCGCAGTGCACCACCTCTTCTGTGTTTCAGGCGTGACCTATCTTGCCAAACCCCTGGTATTGTACTGAGTGAGTGTGGTGGTCGTGCGCGCGCAGGTTGTTTCGCATAATAAGTACATTGAACCCGTCAGGCTCGCCCTCTTCCGTGTAATATGCAAATGTAGAGTATTATATATATATATATATATATATATATATATATATATATATATATATATATATATATATATATATATATATATATATATATATATATATACAGAGTATATATGAAACTGAGCATACTATCATGTGCGTCCCAAATATATTAAAAAAGGTTTTAACCTGAAATTTAAAAAAAATTTAAAATGCGCTGTCATAGACGTTGTCGGAAATCCGAAGTAGGTCTACACAGCACGTGTTTCGACAAAAGCAGTGGATTAAAAGTCCTGACAAACATGCTTTCATGGCATGTTAGTCCGTGCTTTTAATCCATTGTTTTCGTTGAAAGACGTGCCATTTTGACCTGCTTCTGAATTACGGATATCATCTATTGTACCTTCTGAGAGTGTTTCTTTCTATGTTTTCCTATTATTTAATTATAATTTACTGTTTTTTTCCCCACAGATTGGACGAACTATGCCAAAGGTGTCTCCCTGTATACCAACAACACCGAGAGCCCAGCTGCGGCTGTGCTGACGGACGGAAACGTGGAAACGTGCTCGCGGTTTTCCAGCTCCTTCCCATTACGATTTATCTTGCAGCAAACTCTGGAGATTCACGTCATGACTTTACATTTCAGTGAGCTGGATTAGTTAGTTAGTTAGTTAGTTAGTTGTCTACATCATCGGGGGTCTTTCTCCGGGTACTCTGGCTCTCTCTCGCCCTCCACTTTGATACCGGTTTCGGGCCACTTTATAACATTTCAAATAAAATCGGTCACAATTTCCGAAACCTCAATTGCTGAGCCGGCCCTTCGAACCAGGTGAATGTCATGTGTTTGTCTTGTACTGTGTTTGTCTTCAGAGTGAATGCGTGTTTCACGTGAGCGTGCGTGATGGATTGTTTGCGGCGCTCTAGCCGATTCACATAATTGGGTAAAGCGCCTGTATAATGATCGGTCTTATTATTATTATTATTATTATTACTATTATTATTATTATTATT
The DNA here is from genome assembly GCA_036245525.1 of Semisulcospira habei. NCBI lineage: Eukaryota > Metazoa > Mollusca > Gastropoda > Semisulcospiridae > Semisulcospira > Semisulcospira habei. The sequence goes on along the minus strand of BTPG01000002.1, from coordinate 50,948,249 downwards.
ATTATTATTATTATTATTGGCATCTACGTCATCGTCGTCGTATTTTTGTTCATCGTTGACATCGGCATCGTCAGCATTATCATCGTGCAGCGACATTGCTATCATTATCGACGTTATCATCATCGTCGTCATCGTCATCGTTGCCATTGACTAGGTTTCGTTAATGCCGAACGACTCCCAACAACCAACGAGAGCGAAATCACGGCGGACAGACAGCACTCCACAAATCTCCAAGAGGCATAAATCCTCATGAGCCCGGAGGGCTCATGAGGATCTATGCCTCTTGGAGATGTTGGATGTGTTGGTTTGCTTATGATGGAAGCTGGTTATCTACAGTGCTTTCGCTCTCGTTCATTGTCGGGAGTCGCTCAATGCAAACGAAGCCTCACTATTGTGACCATCCTCATCGTCGTCCTTGTCCTCATTTTCACCACTGCCATTATTATAATCGTCATCGCAGTCTTTGTCGTCAATCTCATAACCTCTGTTGTCATTATCGCGGCCAAGTAACGTTTTCCCTGATGGAACTGTTAGGGGAGTACGCCGCAAGCACACTTCTGTTCAAATCAGACGCATCTCATCTGAATAGAAGTGCACTTGTGGTGTACAACCCGAGCGGGTTCATCAGGTGAGCTCTCCTTGAAACGGTGCTATCGTCATCGTCGCCATCCTCATCAGTGAGGTTACGTTTACAACGAACGAGTGCATACTCACGTCGGATTGATAACCAGATTGTACCATAACAGAACCTTTCACGACGACCACTTTTACATGGCAACGAACCCCACACCATATATCACAGTCTTACCGCGCGGTGCTTTTGGGGATCCATTGTACCCCTCTAGGTAGCAAAACAACCGGTACCACGGCTTACTCTACACAACAATAATTAATGGAATCGCGCTCCTCACAAAAGCGGCAAAAACATCTAAAAGTGAAACAGACAAACCTTTACGATTCATCGCCACTGATGTACATATCCAACGTTTACATTGATATCGTCATCAGATGTCGTCTATGTCATGTCATGTTCTCACTGCCCAAAGATGTATGTTGGGGGAGACATACCGTACACTCCCCTAACGCTGCGAGGAGCATGTTCGTTCGATCCGCCTCGGATACAACAACCAGGTTGGACGTCATTTCAAACGAACCTCCTCATAGCCTCACACATTAAAAATGATCAGTATACGCATCCTTTTCCAAAATAAACATCCAACTTCATCCGCCGCAAAATGACAGTATCCTTTTTTTTGCGGACAGGCTTGGCACTTACCATCCACATACCAGCTTGAACATTCGCCCCTAGACAAACCAATGCTTAGGGACGTATGCTCGTGCAAACTTGACCTCACTGCTGATACTTGATGCTAACATTGCACTGATTAGTGTGTGTGTGTCTATGTGTATGCATGTACGTGAGCGGCAGCAGGCACGAGTAAATGCGAATGCGTGCAGTGACGTGAATGTATGTAGACGTAAGTTTTGTGCTACGTGTTTTGTGCGTGTGTATTTGCGTCATTATGTATCTTCTGTTCTCTCTTTCTCGTAATAATTTTTTTGTTTTGTTTTGTTACGTCATTTCTATATAAAGGATAACGTCTTTTCTTTCTATCGTGTGTTCTTTTCTGTTCTACGTTGTTTCCATATCACCGAGAAGAAGGATCTTTAATCCGAAACGTCGTGTTTCGTGTATCTAACTTAAAGGGGTTTCAGCCTCTATTTTCTGTTACCCCACCCGGGTCTGCCCTGGGGGACTTGGGTGGGATTAGGTATTTTTTAGTTCCCAGGGTCACCCTGGTCAGCCCCACAGGGTGGGTTTTTCTCTCTATTCTGGGGCATGTGTTTCTGTCTACCCTTTGTCCATTCACCTGTATTTGCCTTTTTAAAACTCTCCCTACTGTCTGCACTGCCTGTAGCTCTTGATATTGGATGTGTGTTGCTAAATGGTCTTAGCTTTATTTAGGCCCCATGTGTTAGGTTTATTTAACGTATTTTACCGGCTGGCGACATACATTCAATGTTCTGTTGTTTGTTTGTTTTTTTCACAAGCAGTGCAGGCACATCCTGAGAAAGCCTTGTTGCTGTCGGGACGTTAAGCAATGTACAATCAATCAATCATTCTATTTTCTGTTGTCCTTTCAACGTTTACATTGTTTGCGAAACTCAACAGAATTAGCGATTAGCGGCTCAATCCGGCGCAGCCGACAAACAGACTAAAGCGAATCCGTCGTCTGATTAGTTTGATTTTTTGATGGCTGGATTCATGTTGTGAAAGGTTCTATAAAACATAGAAGTGGAGTGTTCGTATACTATCATTTTTAGACAGACCTCGCGACTCCCATTCTCAAACTGTTTGGTTCGTAGTCACCTCAGTCTGTCTAGAAACGACAGTATACGAACACTGCATTTTTATGCTTTACTATAGACAACACTCCAAACATCACCAAGAGGAATAGATCCTCATCAGCACCCACCCACCCCCCCGCGGAGGGATGGGGAGGGGGCTGATGAGGATCTATTCCTCTTGGGGATGTTTGGAGTGCTTTCTAGACTTAACGTATCCGCCGTAACCTCCCGTAACTTCGTTGTTGCGAGTCGTCCGTTTCAAACGCAACCTCATCTATTTTTCTATTATTTCTGCTCTTCAGATGATGCTAGCAGTGTTGCCAGTGACATATCCGTGCATGTCGTGACGGAAACGGGTGTACGTAAGCCGTGCAGGAACCTGACCCTGTCTTCAGTCACGATAGTCACGTGCGAGCAGGCGCCAGTGGGACAAACAATTGAGGTCAACGTCACAGCCGCAGGCATCTTCAGTCTGTGTGAGATACGGATTTTTGGAAGACCGTACTACTCCGGTAAGTGTAGCTTTGTGAACTGACATCTGGTTTACTTGTTGATGGAGGTAGAACTAGGTCTAGTTTCTTAGTTTTAGGGTCGTTTTACTATTTTCTACTAAGCACATTTTCCGTATTCCGCACTCTGCTATTAACTAAGTCTGTTATGAGTTCATTTCTGGATCAGGTGCGCAGGTCAAAGTGAGGGTTTGCAACGACACGTTCAGTGCTAAAAAAAAAAAAAAAAGCCAAGCAAGCGCACTGCAGGTGAATCTTGGCCTGGCGGATCTTGCCGGCGTTGGTATTCTAGGGGAATTAATCTCTTGACGGCTGAAGTCGCCATCCGTTGGCAAAGAGCTGCTTGTCTGCGTTGGTTGGCTGGTTCTTTAGTTGGTTGGTGGTTATAATTGGCTGGCTCAGTGGTTGGTTGTTTGTTTGTTGTTGGGTTTTTTTCATTGTGTGTGGGGTTTGTTACTCATATATAGCAAGAACAATAGGATAAATAACACCATCAACAATAACAAGAAGTTACAATGCAACAGCATTAGCAGCTACAGTAAGAACAAAAAGGATTTACGATGCAACAGCAATACCAACAACAATAACGAGAAAAAGAGTTACAATGCAAAGACAGTAGAAAGACCAATATCAACACGAAGTTACAATTGAACAGCATTACCAACAACAATAAAAAGAAAAAGAAGTTAAAACCCAACCGTGTAACTTCTTCTTCTTGTTATTCCTGTTGCTCATGCTGATGATTATTGTTGCTGCTGATGTTGCTGCTGTTCCTCGTGTTCCTGCTGTTTTTGAGTGCAGATTTTGTTTTTGATTTATTGCAACAACCGGTTTTCTTCTAACGTTTTGTGCTTACTTTTTCCACATATTCTAGCGGCAATTTTTCTTCTTCTTTTCTTCTTGTTGTTGTTGGTGCTGGTGGTGGTGATAGTACACAATACCAATCTATTCTCTGTATAGGTTGTTAGGACTTTTGTTCTTCGCTTTGTACAGTCTACTATTTGTTATGTGCACTCATATCTATGTGTGTTATACATAAGTTAGGATATTTCAGTAATAGCTTTGTGTGTGTGTGTGTGTGTGTGTGTGTGTGTGTGTGTGTGTGTGTGCGTGCGTGCGTGCGTGCGTGGTGTGTGTGTGTGTGTGTGTGTGTGTGTGTGTGTGTGTGTGTGTGTGTGTGTGTGTGTGTGTGTGTGTGTGTGTGTGTAGGTGAACTGCGACTGTTACCCAACACAATGACGTTCGATGAGGCCGAAGAAGCGTGCGGAAGAGAAGGGGGGCACATCGTCTCCGTGCACAACCAACCCAGGAATAAACTGTTACAATCTATGTGTCGTTATTGTGGTGAGTCAACGCACCAACAATCACACCATCTCGCACACAAACACATGCAGACACACACACACACACACACACACACATGCATGCACGCACACGCATACTCATAAGACTTCAAACTCTAGTTTTTTGTTTGTTTTTTTTACAATACAATACTATACAATACAATAAATTAATACAATACAATACAATAATACTTTATTAATCCCTCATGGGGAAATTCACGGTCTTAGCTTTCGTGGGTTGTCCTTTGTATGTTGCACGTAATTATATCTTCGTATGTACGTACGTCATATCAGCGTTATTTTTGGCACATTTTTATATGTCTGCGGGAAACGCTATGTAATATAAGAGTACTACATGAAGCCTTACGTCATACCTTACAAACTGTGTGCACGTATTGGCGTTATGTACATGACGTCATTTAAAGTGGAATGTGTGACGCTGGAGACGTATAATCACGACGTGTTTCATAAGGCTCAAGACACGCGATCTCTTTCTACAACAAAATTAATGGTCACGAAGTTCGCCGAGGCAGTTTTGGGACAGTCCATGGGCGCGAGCTAAATGACAAATTGTTGAATTGTTACAAGACTCGTTGGGAGTCCTCGATCTGCTACTGGTGGATACAACTTGGTCTCAGCAAGAGGCATAGATCCTCATGAGCCCCCGCAGTCGCGGCGGCACATGAGGATCTATGTCTCTTGCAGTTGGATCGTGTTCGGTTTTTTTTTTTTTTCGTCACCGCTGCTAAGGCTTTCAAAACCCAAAGGTCGCCGCAAAGTCGCTTGTAGAAATGTCCACAAGGTTTGTGACAGTCACATTGCAACAAAGCGCGCTAGAACGCCTGGCTCTGTGTGTGTGTGTGTGTGTGTGTGTGTGTGTGTGTGTGTGTGTGTGTGTGTGTGTGTGTGTGTGTGTGTGTGTGTGTGTGTGTGTGTGTGTGTGTTTAACAGCGACGAAAACCTACTGGTTGGGGCTGAAGGATGAACTTTACCTGGAATGGACAGACAGCACGGCTTTTGACTTCAGTGATTTTGCTCCCGGTTCGTATTCTCATTACATAATAATAATAATAATAATAATAATAATAATAATAATAATAATAATAATAATAATAATAATAATAATAATAATAATAATATATGCATTATTGTATTATTAATTTTATTATTTATTTATTTATTTTAATTTTTATTATTATTATTATAACAATGTTACATTATTATTAATTGATATAACAATAATAATGATAATAATACTACTACTAATAATATAATATGCATTACGTTATATTATTATTATTATTATTATTATTATTATTATTATTATTATTATTATTATTATTATTATTAGGCAGCTAAAGCACCTCGCTGCCAGTGGTCGCAAACCGTGAAATCATTGTAAGTTTAACTCTTTCACTGCCAGTAGACGCAGACTCTGTCTTTGCAGTTTTCCAGTGGACGCAGACTGTCTTTACATTGTCCAGTGGACGCAGACTGTCTTTACATTGTCCAGTGGACGCAGACTGTCTTTACATTGTCCAGTGGACGCAGACTGTCTTTACAATTGTTTAGTGGACGCAGACTGTCTTTACATTGTCCAGTGGACGCAGACTGTCTTTACAATTGTTTAGTGGACGCAGACTGTCTTTACATTGTCCAGTGGACGCAGACTGTCTTTACATTGTCCAGTGGACGCAGACTGTCTTTACATTGTCCAGTGGACGCAGACTGTCTTTACAATTGTTTAGTGGACGCAGACTGTCTTTACATTGTCCAGTGGACGCAGACTGCCTTTACATTGTCCAGTGGACGCAGACTGTCTTTACATTGTCCAGTGGACGCAGACTGTCTTTACATTGTCCAGTGGACGCAGACTGTCTTTACATTGTCCAGTGGACGCAGACTGTCTTTACAATTGTTTAGTGGACGCAGACTGTCTTTACAATTGTCCAGTGGACGCAGACTGTCTTTACATTGTCCAGTGGACGCAGACTGTCTTTACATTGTCCAGTGGACGCAGACTGCCTTTACATTGTCCAGTGGACGCAGACTGTCTTTACATTGTCCAGTGGACGCAGACTGTCTTTACATTGTCCAGTGGACGTAGACTGTCTTTACATTGTCCAGTGGACGCAGACTGTCTTTACATTGTCCAGTGGACGTAGACTGTCTTTACATTGTCCAGTGGACGCAGACTGCCTTTACATTGTCCAGTGGACGTAGACTGTCTTTACATTGTCCAGTGGACGCAGACTGTCTTTACATTGTCCAGTGGACGCAGACTGTCTTTACATTGTCCAGTGGACGCAGACTGCCTTTACATTGTCCAGTGGACGCAGACTGTCTTTAAATTGTCCAGTGGACGCAGACTGTCTTTACATTGTCCAGTGGACGCAGACTGCCTTTACATTGTCCAGTGGACGCAGACTGCCTTTACATTGTCCAGTGGACGCAGACTGTCTTTACATTGTCCAGTGGACGCAGACTGTCTTTACATTGTCCAGTGGACGCAGACTGTCTTTACATTGTCCAGTGGACGCAGACTGCCTTTACATTGTCCAGTGGACGCAGACTGCCTTTACATTGTCCAGTGGACGCAGACTGTCTTTACATTGTCCAGTGGACGCAGACTGTCTTTACATTGTCCAGTGGACGCAGACTGTCTTTACAATTGTTTAGTGGACGCAGACAGTGTCTTTACATTGTCCAGTGGACGCAGACTGTCTTTACAATTGTTTAGTGGACGCAGACAGTGTCTTTACAATTTTCCAGTGGACGCAGATTGTACGTATCTTTACAATTTTCCAGTGTGCACAGGCTGTGTCTTTACAATTTTCCAGTGTGCGCAGGCTGTGTCTTTACAATTTTCCAGTGGACGCAGACTGTGTCTTTACAATTTTCCAGTGGGCGCAGGCTGTGTCTTTACAATTTTCCAGTGTGCGCAGGCTGTGTCTTTACAATTTTCCAGTGTGCGCAGGCTGTGTCTTTACAATTTTCCAGTGTGCGCAGGCTGTGTCTCTACAATTTTCCAGTGTGCGCAGGCTGTGTCTTTACAATTTTCCAGTGTGCGCAGGCTGTGTCTTTACAATTTTCCAGTGTGCGCAGGCTGTGTCTTTACAATTTTCCAGTGTGCGCAGGCTGTGTATTTACAATTTTCCAGTGTGCGCAGGCTGTGTCTTTACAATTTTCCAGTGTGCGCAGGCTGTGTCTTTACAATTTTCCAGTGTGCGCAGGCTGTGTCTTTACAATAATCCAGTGTGCGCAGGCTGTGTCTTTACAATTTTCCAGTGTGCGCAGGCTGTGTCTTTACAATTTTCCAGTGTGCGCAGGCTGTGTCTTTACAATTTTCCAGTGGACGCAGACTGTACGTATCTTTACAATTTTCCAGTGTGCGCAGGCTGTGTCTTTACAATTTTCCAGTGGGCGCAGGCTGTGTCTTTACAATTTTCCAGTGGGCGCAGGCTGTGTCTTTACAATTTTCCAGTGGTCGCAGGCTGTGTCTTTACAATTTTCCAGTGGACGCAGACTGTGTCTTTACAATTTTCCAGTGTGCGCCGGCTGTGTCTTTACAATTTTCCAGTGGATACAGACTATGTCTTTACAATTTTCCAGTAGACGCAGACTGTGTCTTTACAATTTTCCAGTGGACGCAGACTGTGTCTTTACAATTTTCCAGTGGACGCAGACTGTGTCTTTACAATTTTCCAGTGGACGCAGACTGTGTCTTTACAATTTTCCAGTGGATACAGACTGTGTCTTTACAATTTTCCAGTAGACGCAGACTGTGTCTTTACAATTTTCCAGTGGACGCAGACTGTGTCTTTACAATTTTCCAGTGGATACAGACTGTGTCTTTACAATTTTCCTGTAGACGCAGACTGTGTCTTTACAATTTTCCAGTGGACGCAGACTGTGTCTTTACAATTTTCCAGTGGATACAGACTGTGTCTTTACAATTTTCCAGTAGACGCAGACTTTCTTTACGATTGTCCAGTGGACGCAGACTGTGTCTTTACAATTTTCCAGTGGACGCAGGCTGTGTCTTTACAATTTTCCAGTGTGCGCAGGCTGTGTCTTTACAATTTTCCAGTGGACGCAGACTGTACGTATCTTTACAATTTTCCAGTGTGCGCAGGCTGTGTCTTTACAATTTTCCAGTGTGCGCAGGCTGTGTCTTTACAATTTTCCAGTGGACGCAGACTGTACGTATCTTTACAATTTTCCAGTGTGCGCAGGCTGTGTCTTTACAATTTTCCAGTGTGCGCAGGCTGTGTCTTTACAATTTTCCAGTGGGCGCAGGCTGTGTCTTTACAATTGTCCAGTGTGCGCAGGCTGTGTCTTTACAATTTTCCAGTGTGCGCAGGCTGTGTCTTTACAATTTTCCGGTGTGCGCAGGCTGTGTCTTTACAATTTTCCAGTGTGCGCAGGCTGTGTCTTTACAATTTTCCAGTGTGCGCAGGCTGTGTCTTTACAATTTTCCAGTGTGCGCAGGCTGTGTCTTTACAATTTTCCAGTGTGCGCAGGCTGTGTCTTTACAATTTTCCAGTGTGCGCAGGCTGTGTCTTTACAATTTTCCAGTGTGCGCAGGCTGTGTCTTTACAATTTTCCAGTGTGCGCAGGCTGTGTGTTTACAATTTTCCAGTGTGCGCAGGCTGTGTCTTTACAATTTTCCAGTGGACGCAGACTGTACGTATCTTTACAATTTTCCAGTGGGCGCAGGCTGTGTCTTTACAATTTTCCAGTGGGCGCAGGCTGTGTCTTTACAATTTTCCAGTGTGCGCAGGCTGTGTGTTTACAATTTTCCAGTGTGCGCAGGCTGTGTCTTTACAATTTTCCAGTGGACGCAGACTGTACGTATCTTTACAATTTTCCAGTGGGCGCAGGCTGTGTCTTTACAATTTTCCAGTGGGCGCAGGCTGTGTCTTTACAATTTTCCAGTGGGTGCAGGCTGTGTCTTTACAATTTTCCAGTGGGCGCAGGCTGTGTCTTTACAATTTTCCAGTGGTCGCAGGCTGTGTCTTTACAATTTTCCAGTGGACGCAGACTGTCTTTACAATTTTCCAGTGTGCGCAGGCTGTGTCTTTACAATTTTCCAGTGGATACAGACTGTGTCTTTACAATTTTCCAGTAGACGCAGACTGTGTCTTTACAATTTTCCAGTGGACGCAGACTGTGTCTTTACAATTTTCCAGTGGACGCAGACTGTGTCTTTACAATTTTCCAGTGGATACAGACTGTGTCTTTACAATTTTCCAGTAGACGCAGACTGTGTCTTTACAATTTTCCAGTGGACGCAGACTGTGTCTTTACAATTTTCCAGTGGATACAGACTGTGTCTTTACAATTTTCCTGTAGACGCAGACTGTGTCTTTACAATTTTCCAGTGGACGCAGACTGTGTCTTTACAATTTTCCAGTGGATACAGACTGTGTCTTTACAATTTTCCAGTAGACGCAGACTTTCTTTACGATTGTCCAGTGGACGCAGACTGTGTCTTTACAATTTTCCAGTGGACGCAGACTGTGTCTTTACAATTTTCCAGTGGATACAGACTGTGTCTTTACAATTTTCCAGTAGACGCAGACTGTGTCTTTACAATTTTCCAGTGGACGCAGACTGTGTCTTTACAATTTTCCAGTGGATACAGACTGTGTCTTTACAATTTTCCAGTAGACGCAGACTGTGTCTTTACAATTTTCCAGTGGACGCAGACTGTGTCTTTACAATTTTCCAGTGGATACAGACTGTGTCTTTACAATTTTCCAGTGGATACAGACTGTGTCTTTACAATTTTCCAGTAGACGCAGACTTTCTTTACGATTGTCCAGTGGACGCAGACTGCGTCTTTGCATAAGCCGCGCATGCGGATGCGGCTTGCTGCGAATGAGTTAATGTCTCGTGCAGCTGTGTAGCATGTCTCTGGTGTGAACGTGTCTTTGGCTAATTCCCATTAGCATTTATTCAAGGTTCTCGGTATTTTCTCAACGCATTCTGCCCCAGGACCGAAATCCCCAAATTTTGCAGTCGCCCTCTGGAGGACTGTATTACAATTCTAGAGATAGATCTAGCATGATAGTTCAAGGGTGGTGCCAGAATAGCTTGGCGCCGCTTGCACGCCCTCCCCCCCCCCCCCCCACCACCACCACCCCCTCCCACCCCCACCCCCACCCCTCAAAAATAATAATAATAATAAAAATTTAAAAAAAAAAAAAAAAAAAAAAAAAAAAAAGCAAAAAACACGCACGATGTGATACTTTGCGACCTCCCACAGAACTACTCCCCCCCCCCCCCCTCCCCACCCGCAATCCTTTCCCTCCCCCCTCCCCACCATGTGGCCGACCGCGGAAAGCTTTTCTTTCGCATTCTTTTGTGTCTGCCGGTCGTGATAAAGGCTTCGGGAACGGAAAAAAATTCTTCACCCGAATATGGATTGGTGTATCAGGAATCTGAGTTACACTCCCCATAACAACATCACTACATATGCTCGAAAGTAAAATTTCTACTTTTCCGTGCTCCACCATAATATTCAGACTGACTCGATCGCTTGTACTTACATTTGATCTGCTAACTTGGATCGTAGATCTGTCAGTTGTGTGTGAAGCATTCATGCTAAATTGGTTTGTATATTAGATCTGTCAGCTGTGTGTGAAGCTTGCATGTAGGTATGTATGGCTGTGAGAGTGAGTGAGAGACGCCTCATTGATGTAAACAGACTAGCACTAGCAGAAGTTTTTAAGGGGGTGGGGGAAGGGGGGGGGGGGAAGAAGAAGACACGTTTTTAGATAGGCTTCAGAAGAGTGTACTGATTGCTTGAGCGAGAACTTCTTTTAGAGACCCAGTAGTGGGATATGTAGGTATAGATAGGATCACCCATAATTTCAGACTGTAAACACATACAAACTGATAATTATTTTTTTTTACCATCGATAAGAGCGCATAAACATGTGTGGTCGTGCAAAATCCCAAAGCTCTAAATTTTCTGTTTTATTCAGTCAAATCACAACTTGATTTGGGGAAATGAGACGATTTGCGCATGCCGTAAAATACTAACTTTTGAGTCGAATAACTGCACAATCTCTTGACTGACAACATCCCCACTTGCTGTACTGATTAAACCCAATACCCAGTTTGTAGCTATTATTTTACAACTCCAATAATGGTATACTTCAGAAGATATGCCATCCTTTACCCATTCTACCCCAGACACACCACAGCACAAGATAAGGATTGACCATGATAGTTCAAGGGTGATGCCAGAATAGCTTGGCGCCTGTGGGCGCCAAGCTATTCTGGCATCACCCTTGAACTAGAGTGCAGTCTTCAGAGGACAACGGCAAAATTTGGGGATTTTGGTGTTGGGGGTAGAATGAGTTTTAAAATAGTTTTTAAAAATCGACGTCGAATTGCGCGCTTTGCTATGCTAGCGGACTACACTCGCGCTCTTTCCGTGAAGCACGCGTTGCATTCTTGCCGGACCCCGCCTAAAGGGGCGGAGCCAAATACCAAATGGGTCGGTCTATTGACAGTACTGGCGGCGAAAACATACCAAGATCGGCGAAGATGACATTTGTTACAATTGAATATACTCACAATAACTCGTAACTCTTCATTTTTAATGCAAATAAGATTTTCATCTTTTTATCTAGAATATGACAATAATTTGCAACAAAATCGGATATGTGCGTGCCTTGAGGGGTTTCAAATCGTAAGCTACATCGGTTGCGAACAGGAAGTTTGTCTCAGACAGTAGTCGTGTTCCATTTACTCCTGAACTACAATATGTTTCTGAAATCTAACTTCCGACTTTTCTAGTCCCACACCATCTCTATCATGTTTGATCTAAACTGCACATGCAGAAGAACAGACGATAAGATTAATAAAGATGAAAATAAATACATTTTGTCCAAGTAAAAAGTATCTGCTGCAAATCTACATGTTCGCCACATTGTAAACCGATGACTCTGCAACCACTGGGTAATTATATCGCCAAACAAACGTTAACGGTTAATGTATTGCTCCAACTGTGTATCACGTCCGTTACAAACGGAGAGATTAAAAACTTTTGGAATTATCTTTCCAAATAACATGAATCCTGCCTTCTAAATTTTGTTTTACTGCAGGGGAGCCAAATTATGATTTCGAGAAGTGTGTAATAATGCTGAACAACAAGTATTGGATTGACATACTCTGTTCGAGAAACTATGCTGTCATATGTGACGTTAAAGACGTCACGTCACCGTCATCTTCTATATTCAGTGTGGGTAAGTCGCTTTTTTAGGTGGTTGTTGTTATTGTTGTTGTTTTTGTTTGTTTTGTTGTTGTTGTTTTTTTGTTTTTTGGGGGGGTTTTTTGTTTTTGTTTTTTGGGGGGGGGTATTTTTTTTTTTTAAACACGATTAGTGTTTCTGTGGCTGTAGTAGTTTGTTGATTGTTGTTTTTTTTAATTGTAACACAACGAGGAAGATAATGATGATGATGAAGATGCTGATAACGTCGTCTAAGTGAATATTTTGTCAGTCTTATGTAAATATGTAAAAAATAAAATAAAAAATTAAGGAAGGGAAATTTTTCAATCGGCTAACGTGATTAATGATAATAGTAATAATAATAATAATAAATATAATTATATTATTACGTAACTAGTAACTGTATTATTGTTAGTGTCATTATTGTACTATTATTATCATTGTTATAGTTATTGTTATAATTAGTATTATTATTATTATAGATCATTGTTATAGTTATTCTAGGGTTTTTAAAATATTATTATTATTATTATTATTATTATTATTATTATTATTATTATTATTATTATTATTATTATTGTTATTATTATTATTATTATTATTATTATTATTATTATTGAATAATAATAATAATTTAAAGACGAATAGTAGCTTTAGTAGTAGTAGCAGTACTGTTATTCTTTTCTTGTGATTCCTATTTCTCTTTTCTTTCTTTTCCTCTTTTTTTTTCTGTTGCTGCCAGCATTCTTTCTTTCAGTCAACTTTACATTTCATCAGAAACGTCAAATTTATTACTGATTTTCCAGCCTATTCCAACGCCATGGAGTGTCTCCAGTCCGACCTCGGCTATGAGTACAAGGGCGACGTCAATTTCACGAGAACCGGACGAGAGTGCCTTCGATGGGACGTGTCACAGTCACAAAACATGTCAGCTGACGCCATTCCTGACGCCTCATTGGCTGAAGCGGGCAACAGGTGCAGGAATCCGATTGGATCGAACGCGACAGAGCCGTGGTGCTACGTTACAAGGGGAGATGGAGACTGGGAATACTGCGGCATCCCAAAATGCGGTACGCGTGTGTCTACCCCCAATGCGCAAAAGGCCATCAGGCCGCGTCGACCGCCGTTGGCCTGCGCACGGACGTGCGCGGGCCAACGGCGGTCGACGTGGGCCCTATGGCCTTTTCGCACTGGGTAGCAGGGCCGAAATTGTCGTGCACTGCCGAATGCAACGTACACAGACTTATGTTAAACTGTTTCACATGTATACCTTCATATACACGTCATAATGTGAGTCATCAAGATGTTTTACGTCACAGACAACAGTTCAAAGTTGCATCTTGAAACGAGTCTTCCCGTCGTCGCGCCCTTGACCTTATTAACTCATTCAGCCCGGCGCACGTATTTCCCAAAATTTGGGAGGCGTCATCTAACGACTATGCACCTGTTGCAGGAGATGATAATTCCATGATAATTCAAGGGCAGTGCCAGATTAGCTTGACGCCTGTCGGCGCCAAGCTAATCTGGCACTGCCCTTGAATTATCATAGTCGACCCATCTCCTGCTGTAGTGCGTCAGGGCCGAATGGGTTCATGAGGTTAAGTTTACACCGGACTCGTCTCTCAACAACGAGAGCGAAGTCCCGGCGGATGAAGCGGTGTGTACCATGAGCATAGACCTCACTCCAAACACCTCCAAGAGGAATATACATGCGCCCCTCGGGCGCATGAAGATCTATGTGTCTTTAAAGGTGTTCGAGCGAGAGCGAATGTCTGGAACAATTGTACTGCCGAACGACTCCCAACAATAAACGAGAAGGAAGGAGGGTAATCGGTGTGTACCAGAATGCTCGGACGGCTCACGAGAAGTCTCATGCGATGTTCGGAGTGACGTCTATGCTTCTGGTACACACTGTGGCTTTGTTCTCGTCCATTGTTGGGAGTCGTTGGGCAGTACAATGTTTCAGAGAAACGTTCTGACTAAAAAGTTGTTCGTGATGCACAGAGGCAGATTTGCACGGTGATCCGAGAGGTACTTTAGCCGTGCAAGAGACGGATAAAAACTGTCTGTCGGACTCTTTATATTTGATGCTGAGATCAAAACGAAACAGGGTTTTTACTAACCACATGGCCGGCTGAGCGAGAAAAGGATTGTGGTCTACATTGTGGCATACACATTCACAGAAGAACGTGTATGTGATACGCACTGTAATAGACGCATGTGTATGTACAGAAAATCCCAAGGAAGAAAGAATAACACGCTTAGAAAAGACAATTACAATACAGTTTATTAATTTTGGGGCGATAGCATCCCTTTTCAATTTTAGGCATACAAACAAAAAGGCACAATGTGCCCTTTTTATGACTTGTTTTTGCCGACAATCCTTATGAAAGATTTGGCTGTAATGACCTAAATGATGATCTTTAATGACAGGTGCCTGTGTATGTGAGTACAGAGTCCTAAACAATGCATGCCCCGTATTATAATTACATCCAGTCATATGCCAGGGGCGGATCAGTTACCTTGAAGGGGGGGGGGGGGGTCCAACTTTTTGTTTGGGACTTTCAACCTGATACATTAAAGGAATCCCCGACGCTATACCTTGCTTCCGGGAGACGAAATATCGAAAAAGGAGAGTGTGTGTGTGTGTGTGTGGGGGGGTGCAGGGAGAGAGAGAGAGAAAGAGAGAGAGAGAGAGAGAGAGAGAGAGAGAGAGAGAGAGAGAGAGAGAGAGAGAAAGAAGCCGCTTATGGGTTAAGACTCACCATTTGCCAAACGAGAGGGAGGGGGTCCAAACACCCCAAAAAGGGACTGACTGACTGACTGACTGACTGACTGACTGACTGACTGAAACTTTATTTATCAAGGATTGAGATATTAGGCGCACAGGCCTTTCTTCCACTGAATCTCTCCTTCCTACATCTACTGACATAATAACAGGTAAAGCTACATTACACTCACAAACAACATCGAAAGTAATGCGAATTACAACAACACTACAAACAGCAACAATGATTTAGCAAAACACACAGGTACCCATACGAAGATGTTTGCACGTGTCATAATATCCGTTTGCGGGAGCCCTCCCCAGACACTCCCACCCGGGGGGCACGCCACAAGTATACTTTCACTCAAATGACATGCTAAGCACATCGTTTGAATAAACTGTGCACCGGCACTGTATCCCCTGACCAGGTCTATACGGGAAGCACCCCCACAAACGGCACATGAGCGCAAATGGTATGATAAAAAATAATAGTTGCATAAAAAGAAATTGGGGAGTAAAATATATTATGTTTAGACAACACGAGATAATTAAATTTACGTTGCCTTGGATAAGTGCTTGTACAGTTTTGCTTTAAACGCAGCTAGGGAAATAACTTGTTGTAGATGCAGAGGAAAGGAATTCCACAGGAAACCACCTGAGTGTGACAAACTGGATTTATACAAATCAATGCGGGGCCGTTTTATGCTCAGGTTGCGCCGAGAGGTGCTGTATCTCTTCTCAGTAAGAGTAAAGAGTTCCGATAAGTAGCCGGGGGCCTTACCGTTAAGAGCGTTGTGCACTAGTACGCACTTGTTAAATACTAAGTGTTTGTCAAGAGGAAGGAGTCCAGCTGCCTCGAGCCTCGCCTCAGTGGGTAGAGATGAGCTAGGAATAATTAGTTTGGCTGCTCTCCTGTATAGTGAATTTATTTTCTTGAACTGGACCTCGCTGCAGCCATCCCAAACTGTTGAGGCATAATCAAAGTAGGGCTTGGTGTATCCATTGAAAAATAGTTTACGCGTGTTCAGATTAATGACCTTGCTTCCGGGAGACGAAATATCGAAATATCGGGACTTTGTTATAGAATTTTAAAGAATTTTGGGTCGGAAGCGGGAGGGGGTTCCGGAACCCTTGGACTCCCCCTCCCCTCCCCACCCACCCACCCACCCCAACCCGCCCCTGCATGGTAACCCTACTGTCGACAGAAGTCAAGTAAGGTCGGTGAGCTATATAAACAGTACGATGCTGGATGTTTTCTTCATTCCATTTTCTATAAAAGTATGTGACATTCCAGCTTTTGTACAGCTGACCAGCCTCATAAAGGATCACCTATCGTTAATGATGGCCTTTAACGACCGGCGATCCTTCATAAGGCTGGCTACAGCCACCTAAATGATGCTCACAAACCAGATAGGTGAGGCTAGCGCTGTTAGAACTGTACACATACCAAGGGGAATTACCCAGCGCTGGACAGACAAACAGTTAGATCCCCTGTCCCCGCCTATCAGGCCAAACAATCGCCAGCCCACAAAAAAAAATACGCAGGTATAGAACAAGACGATTATATACATAAGGGATCTATATGATCGTCTTGTTCTATACCTGCGTATTTTTGTGTGGGTTGGCGATTGTTTGCCTGATAGGCGGTGGCAAGGGATCTAACTGTTGGTCTGTCCAGCGCTGAGTAATTCCCCTTGGCATGTGTACACCTAAAGAATAGCCTTTAACGGCAGGTGATCCTTTATGCGCCTGGCTACAGCCACCTAAATATGGTCTTGAATGACAGGTGATCCTTAATAAGGCTGGTTACAGCCACCTAAATGAAGGTTTTGAATGACAGGTGATACATTTTGCCCTTCAAGATTTCTTCTGAGGAGGAGGCACAAGGCCGTCTTGTAAGACCATTGTTTCTTGCACACAAAAGTGGTTGCTCCAAACAAGTTTGACTGCAGGCGACTGAAGGGCGGACGTTTAACCCTATTAGCCCCAAGGTCCCATATCTCAAATTTTGGAGGTGTTTCCCAACGACTATGTACCATATGTAGGAGATGGAGTGATCATGATAATTCAAGGGTTGTGCCAGATGAGCTTGGCGCCTTCAGGCGCCAAGCTCATCTGGCACTACCCTTGAATAATTATGATCAATCCATCTCCTGCTGCAGAGTCCCGGGGCTAAAATGGTTAATTCATTCAGCCCTGATGCCCCTCAACAGTCTGCCGTGATAAGGCAAGGGTTCTGGCTAATTACTTCGACGGCTAAAATCAAGCGCTGAGAGGTTGTTTTTATGCTGTTGTTGTGGTTGGTTGGTTTTTTTTTTTTTTTTTTATTGTTTTATTTTAGTTTACCGTGAAGTGCGCAGTGAACACCTCTGCAAGCTACACATTTTCACAGTCCCCCGTGACTCAGTAGAACCCGGTACACTCAGTGTTCGCGCTTCATTTCACTGCCAGCTGCCTAGGTAAACGGATCGTTGTATAATCAGAGGCAAAAAAACGCGAAAGGTATCGGTAAATTACCGGCAAACAAAGAGCCCTTACAACAAAACAAGAACATTTTTCTTTGCAGCTTACATCAGATGCTGAGCGTACTATCTCAGCTACCTTCACACACAAAGAATTGAAAGAGTTATCGCCCTTTGCTACCTTGGAGGACACGGCTTCATAAGTGGTAAAAATAAGCTACACCGGACACACTATGATAAGCAAATTTCCTACGAGATGTGTTAACACACATGTTGTGTGGACTGCTTATGTTACTAACTGCCTCAAAAGAAATTGACTCGCATAATTCACTAGAGAACCAGAACTTACGCTGCAAATCATTTTCTTAATAAATCTTATTTTATTTAGTGTGAATTATTTTCAAACTATTCTTTGTGCAGCAGTAATTGACATAGAGATAAAGAGCACACCCATAACCATTTGATCAGGTAAATATGGACGCTACGCTAAAAAATAAACAGCTGTTTAGGTGTCTTTGACAAAAAGTAGGTCAAGACCAAACATGCCGGATTTTCATTCACATGGACCCTACTAGTTACACTGCACGCTGGTTGGTTTTCAGCTGTGTCCTCTGCAGATACCCATTTCACTTTCAATATCTCGTGATGGTATAAGTTTCTTTGACCTCCCTCAGACCTACAAGGGTCCGTGTAGCAAACCCTTGCTATCAATAACTTTTCTTACACACCTCCTTCTTTGCTGCCTTTGAGCGGAAAAGCTGTATCACACACGTGGGCGATACAGCTTTGGTGCATGAACGGCCAAGTGTACACAAAATTGTCTTGTACAAATTCTGGTCAAATAAAGGTATGGGCACACACGATATTGAAACTTGACCTATTTTCAGCTCACGCGCATTGACATCATTTCATAGTGAAGACTGGCACTCTGGCGTCATGTATTGCGCTATTACATCATCATGCAGGAACATCTGTCTGGCATCCACAATATTGAAGTCACAATGATTACTACAACGTAAATTAAGTCATGTTCTTTGCCAGGACAAAATGGCGGTTGTGTTGTGGTTAGATGTGTGCAGAAAACCAACTCACATCGGATTTATGCCAAAAAAAGGCTAGTAAGAATGCATTCTTACATCGGTGTTTAGGTGATACTGAGAATCTCACTTTCGTGGTCTTAAAAACCTTATCCTTCTCGGCGCTTTGGCTCGCAGTATATGGTTTTAAAACAACTTGTGTGAGATTCTCAGTATCACATAAACACCGATATAAGACTCTATATATATTACCTGTCAGCGCTTGGGGTCAGTGGAACACCAAACCGCTGGAAAGCATGTTTTGTCTGCAGCTAGCCGGTGCACAGCAGACGACGCACTCTTTGAGTACGAAGGAAGTCAAAGTGTGACGTCAAGCGGCATGAGTTGCGTCCCCTGGCAAAACGTGACTGCCAAGAGTTACCGCACTGAGGATTTTCCAGGTGTGTGTATTGTTTGGAGTTAGTTAGTTATATGGGTTTAATGCCGCTCAGGTCTCTAAGGCCATCTCACGGCGAGAAGGGTAAAAATCTGGCCAGCCAAACTAAAAGAATGTCTTAACTCATTCTACTTGACACACCACACCAAGATATGGATCAACCATAATAGTTCAAGGGTGATGCTATGGGCGCCAAGCTATTCATATTTTGTCGTCAATATTTGTGCGTGTGGAACTAAATGCGCATGACAATTGTTTCTCATTCCTGTCAGGATGCGACATGAACCAAAACTACTGCCGAAACCCAGGGCAGTCGCAGTCAGCACCTTGGTGCTACACTAATGTGGCGGGGACAGGCTTCGGGGGCTGTACCATTCCTGCATGTCGTAAGGCTTTGTTTGTTTGTTTGTTTGTTTGTTTGTTATAGATAAATTGAGGTAGCGATAGAGGGAAAGAGAAGCCGAGAGAGAGAGAGAGAGAGAGAGAGAGAGAGAGAGAGAGAGAGAGAGAGAGAGAGAGAGAGAGAGAGAGAGAGAGAGAGACAGACAGACAGACAGACAGACAGACAGACAGACAGACAGACAGACAGGCAGATAGATAGATAGAATCAATGAATTCATGAAACTTATTTTTGAACGGTAAAGGTATTAGCATAGTTAAAGACAAGCCATTTTCGTACCTGCCTTTGCTACAACTACAAAAATAACTGAAGGGGGAAAGGGGGGAGCAAGGGTGCATCGATGACGATAAGCAAAAGATAAATAGATAGATAGATAGACAGACAGACAGACAGACAAACAGATGATAGATAGATAGATAGATAGATAGATAGATAGATAGATAGATAGATAGATAGATAGATAGATAGATAGATAGATAGATAGATAGATAGATAGATAGATAGATGATAGATAGATAGATAGATAGATAGATAGATAGATAGATAGATAGATAGATAGATAGATGATAGATAGATAGATGATAGATAGATAGATAGATAGATAGATAGATAGATAGATAGATAGATAGATAGATAGATAGATAGATGATAGATAGATAGATAGATAGATAGATAGATAGATAGATAGATAGATAGATAGATAGATAGATAGATAGATAGATAGATAGATAGATAGATAGATAGATAGATAGATAGATAGATAGATAGATAGATAGATAGATAGATAGATAGATAGATAGATAGATAGATAGATAGATAGATAGATAGATAGATAGATAGATAGATAGATAGATAGATAGATAGATAGATAGATAGATAGATAGATAGATAGATAGATAGATAGATAGATAGATAGATAGATTAGATAGATAGATAGATAGATAGATAGATAGATAGATAGATAGATAGATAGATAGATAGATAGATAGATAGATAGATAGATAGATAGATAGATAGATAGATAGATAGATAGATAGATAGATAGATAGATAGATAGATAGATAGATAGATAGATAGATAGATAGATAGATAGATAGAAAGAAGACAGACAGACAGACAGACAGGTAGAACGCTCGTGAGGATTCCACGATGTGTCCACGAGCTTTGCGACAATGATCTTCTTCTTCCTGGTTGTGAGTCAGGTTAAAGCTCAGAATGAGTCTTCTTGGTCCGTTTCGCGCGTGTTTGTCAAAATACATTCCAGGACCCAGCTAGGGCCCTGTGACTACCTTGCCCCTGTCAGTCAAGCCGCGTTCTGAATTAGTAAGCTGTTTGGTCGCCTTAGGGGCTGGCTCGTAGACCAAGCCCATACAGGGTCCGACATCAGGTATAGATCCCCCAAATCAACTGAAACCTCGTCACAAGATAGTCACAAGGCCTTAGCTGGGACTTGGGTAGTAAATATTTTTTCTAAATACTCGCGGGACGGAACAAAGAGACTCAACCTCCGCTTTAAACTGCTCGGTGCAGAAAACAATTGAACACTAGAGAACTGCAAGAGCCAAATGCGGGGGCTCATGTCGATCTATGTCTCTTGCTGACAACAATTTGAATCAATGTTCATCGAACAGCTGTTATTTTTGTTCTTGTTGTTGTTGTTGTTGTTGTTGTGTGTGTTGAATTATCTCATTGTGCTCGAGGTACGAAATACCCACACTTTGGAGTTATCCTCTGAGGACTGCATTACAATTCAGGAAACAGATGGACCATGATAGTTCAAGTGTGGTGGCAGAATAGCTTGGCGCCTAAAGGCGCCAAGCTATTCTGCCACCACCCTTGAACTATCATGGACGAGCCATACCTTGCTGTGGTGTGTCGCAGAAAGAATGCGTTGACAAAAACTGCAGAAACAGTTTGCGTCAGGTTGGTTAGTCCGGGGTTTAACGTCCACGGCACCGAAGTGATAATGGACGGCCCTGACGGGCTGGCTATGGGGGACAGGGACAGGGAAATCTATTGCCTATGGAGTACGACTTGAACACTGATCAATTCAGGCGCACTGCAACTGTGCCACTTTGATTTACACCCCACCCGGGTCTGCCCTGGGGGACTTGGGTGGGGTTAGGTACTTTTTAGTTCCCAGGGTCACCCTGGTCAGCCCCACAGGGTGAGTTTTTCTCTCTATTCTGGGGCATGTGTTTCTGTCTACCCGAGGTCCATTCACCTGTATTTGCCTTTTTAAAACTCTCCCTACTGTCTGCACTGCCTGTAGCTCTTGATATTGGATGTGTGTTGCTAAATGGTCTTAGCTTTATTTAGGCCCCATGTGTTAGGTTTATTTAATGTATTTGACCGGCTGGCGACATACATTCAATGTTCTGTTTAGTTTTTTTTTTTTTCACAAGCAGTGCAGGCACGTCCTGAGAAAGCCTTGTTGCTGTCGGGACGTTAAGCAATGTACAATCAATGTACAATCACTTTGATTTACTAGGACCTTTAAACGGACATGCTATGGAACAAGTCCGTCCTGCGTCAGCTGAAACTGAACGGGCTAAATACTGTCGTCACTTTGTCACAAAGCATTTCGGATTTTAGATTTACATGCGCAAAGGGGGGTGGGGTGGGGGGGTGCATTTTTGTCTACCGTATAAGAAAAATACGATAGACTTTAGGATGGGGCTGGTCGGAGCACGTTCCGTAGAATGCAAAGGACATAACAGGCAGTTTTGTGGAAAAGGTGGAATATGCATGCAAGCTCATACAGAAGAGGCTTTGTGGGCATGGACCACCTTATTTTTCACAATGGCTGTGGCTACGCCACACCACAGAACGTATAACCGGTAGGCAGCGCCGTGTGTCTGCCGTCTGTTTATGTGTGTGACATTATGCCGTTTGTGTTTGTGTGTGCCATGGCCGTGCGGATCAGGCGCGAGGGGGGGGGGGCGGAGGAGGGGGGGGGGGCAGAGAGAGATTAAAGAGAGATATTGAATGAGTTCGTACGTCTTCAACCTTTTCAATAATAATTAATTCATTTTTGCAAGTTTTGGAGCCACTATTTACTCCTATCAAACAGTCAGCCCTGGAAGAGGCTGTGTGGAACAATACAGTCAACTCTTTCGGATGAGTGACGCAGTGTGCACGGCGTCGTGAGACCAGCGATGCCATGACGTGAAGCTTATAGTGACGTCATTTTGCTGCTCGTGCTATTCTTCTTCTTCAGAATTCATGTCGCTTCTCCAGCCCACAGAGCGTACTAATGGCGGGAAGCCCTGTGTGTCCTTCTTTTTTGTGTGCCCAGGCGTATGTATTGATCAGAGGTCAGTTGGCTTAGAGAGGAGGGAAATGGATCAGAAGGATACGCTTTAAAATACGAAAAACTCTGAATGTTCCTAAAAGATAAACGCACGTGAGCTTCAAACAATACGGTAGACTTTGGGATGAAATCCTCATCTTGTTTTTTTTTTTTTTTTCTTCTTTTCAGCGACGTCCGTACTTTTGTACGACGAGTCCGGCGACCCACTCCGGCCTCATCTCTCCAGTATCTCTTGTCTCAACCCCCAGGGAGACAACTCTCTGACTTACAACCAGGCCGTAACTGCATACACCCAGCAGTGCTCGCGCATCGTCGGAAATTACGTCACTATGCACTGTTATGCGGAGGACGTTCTGACGGCGATTCGTGTCCCCTGTGGTTAGTGTGGTGTAGTACATGTGGCCCTCGTCATGTGTGCGTGGACCAGTGAACGAACAACGTATGCTGACAAGCAAGAGAATTGTGACATTTTTGTAATGATCGGAAACACATTTAATTATTTATAAAAAATGCCGGATTTGTTTTGCTCGTCAGTATAATTAATTAGCAGACAAACAAGAAAATAGAATGAGTGAATGAACGAACTAACGAATGAATGAATGAATGAGTGAATGAACGAACTAACGAATGAATGAATGAATGAATGAATGAATGAATGAATGAATGAATGAATGAATGAATGAATGAATGAATGAATGAATGAATACTATATTGAATGTAAAGACGAACAAACGAACGATCGATCGATCGATCAAATGATGGGACTGGCTGGCTAGCTGGCTGGATGGCTGGGTGGCTGGCTGGATTGATGGGTGGATGGATGTATGGATGGATCGTCTCTTGCAGTTTATTGGTGTTTACCGTGTGTCAACAGTAAACATAAAAAAGAGTCAAGTTCGACACTCCCCCCACCCCCACGCCTCCCAGTGTCGGGGGGGGGGGGGAGGGGGGAGTGTCGAGTTTGACTCTTTTACTTTGCCCCCCCCCCCCAAAAAAAAAAAAAAAAAAACAAAAAAAAAAAAAAACAACAACTAATAATAAAAATAAATAAATAAAATAATAATAATATTTTTTTTAAAAATATAATAATAAATAAGAACAATAATAAAATAATTAAATTAAAATAATTAAATTAATTAAATTTAATTATTTTTTTTTTTTACAATTTAAAAATAAGTTGCTGTGTTTTGAAACCGGTCTTACTTCCTGCCACAGCTATTTGCCCAGCCGCACCAGTCTACGCACGATTGACGAGGCAGTTGAAGAAAAGACGTACAAGCCGGGCCAGTCTGCCGTCTATACCTGTGCCGAAGGTTTCTACCCAGTTGGTGTCAGCGCTAGCGCGTCTCTGTCGTGCGTATCTACTAATTTGACAACAGCAGTGTGGAACAGCAGTATTGGAGACCTGCTGCGATGTGAACGTGAGATTTGTGTTTTCATTCCAGAGGAGTATCATGGAAATAAGTGAGCTCCCTCGTGGGTGTAACCACCGGTATTCTGTCTTTACGGGAAATGTCAGCACGCCCATAATATTTGAGAAAAGCGAGGTTTTCATTGTTATGCAATGAAAATCTCGCTTTCCTACAAAATGGACACCCTGGCTTTTGACAACATGGTACTGTTCACTCACAGTCACACACACATATCAGGGGGCGGGGGGGGGGGGGGGGGGGCGGATCAGTTACTTTGATGGGTAGGGGTGGGTGGGGGGGTCCAACTTTTTGTTTGGGACCTTTAACCTAATACAAAAGGCCTCTTCGACGCTAGACCTTGCGGCTTCCAGGGGCCGAAAAATCGAAAAGCGGGGTTAGGGGAGGGGGGTGGGGGGGAGGCGGGGAAGGCGCGTACGTGTTAAGGCTCTCAACTTTCGCCAAAATATCAAACAACGGGGCCGAGGGGTGGGGGGGGGGGAAGGACTACGTGTGTGAAAACACGTCAGAAATTTTAAAACGTGGGGTAGTAGGGGGGTGCGGGGGGAGGTCCAAACACCCCCAAAAGGGACTTTGTTATAGCATTTATTTTTAATTGAGGGGAGGGGGGTGGTTCCGGAACTCATGGACCCCCCCCCCCCCCGATCCTCCTGCACATACACACACATACACACACACGCACATACACACACAAACACACACACACACATACACACACACAGACACATACACACACATACACACACGTACACACACGCACACACACACACATACACGCACACACACACCATTCACATAAACGGTGGCTGCGTGCGCGAGGGTGTTTAACTTATTTAAACCCGAAGCCCTACAGCAGGAGATGGATCGACCACGATAATTCAAAGGTAGTGTCAGATTAGCTGGGCGCCGGCAGGCGCCGAGCTAATCTGACACTACCTTTGAATTATCATGGTCGATCCATCTCCTGCAGTTGGTACATAGTCGTTAGGCGACACCTCCAAAATTAATGTGGCCTTGGAGTTAATGAGTTAAAGATAGGCAGTGAAACCGACCAATCAGTTTCCTTAACCCCCGTTGTGCTTGCACTGTAAAAAGAGTGCCGATGGTCGCTTGCCACAAAGGGTTAATATTTGTTTGTGTCGTGTATGCAGGGTGGACCAACTATGCCATTGGAGGTGACATCACGGGGCCTTTTGGTACACACATCAACTTGTTGGACGACAACGTCAAAACGTGTGGTGGCGTAGTAAGCGATGTGACGTACACTCTGCAACTGGAGACAACTCTGGAGATTGGAAAACTGACATTTTACTTCGGTGAGTAAGCAAATAAGTTTTGTCAGAACCTCTGAAAAATGGTTGTTATACCGGCCGACTCTCTTTTGTTACACCTTGTTTTGAGCGAATTGAAGGGTAAATAGTATAACTTCTTCTTCTTCTAGAAAGCCGTCACACTTGGAATTTAGCTCTCAAAATGAAATCTGTGGTCTTCTGTAGCGCCTCCACAGACCGGTACAGTTTCTCTTGTAGAGTGGCGGGCTTCGGGCATATCTCCTCCCTCAGCAGCTGGTGGTTCCCACAGTCCTGGAGGATGTGCTCTGTGGTCTGCTCTGCTTCTCCACAAGGGCACAGGGGAGATGGCACGAGGTGGAAGCGTCTGTGTATAGTATAACTATTCGAAACAACACTCCTTCATGTGTTATGTTATTGTTTCTAACAGCGCTCCTAATCTTTTCACAGATCCAAAGTCGACCACTTTCCCTGATTTTATATCTGTGGGCGTGGTGATGAAGAATGACGTCATCAAGAACTGTACTGACGTCACCGTTTCCACCCAGGCTGTAGTGGACTGCCCTCTGGTGTCTGTCGGGCCCAGAGTTCAGCTCCAGTTTGTGTCCGGCCAGCCCAGTCCCGTCACGTACCGCCTGTGTGAATGGCGAGTGTTTGGCAGACCTTCCATCGGTAAGTGTGACACCCCGAGGGTTTCCGACGTCCCAGTAATGGCAGCTGTCGTATCCACATGCAAATGGCCGCAGCTGCGTGCAGCTTGACTGCGTAATTCGTTACAAATAATAATAATAATGCATAGCATTTATATGGCGCATTTCTCATATTTATAATATAACTCAATGCGCAGAATGTAGCCGCGAACTGAACCCAACAAGCACGCTCACGTGAATCACACGCATTCACTCACACACTGTACGTAAACACAGAACATTCACGTGGTGCTAAGGGCAAGCTCAAGCGAGCTACAGACGGTATTTGGAAATCGTTTTGTATTTGAAATTTTTTATTAAGTTGGCTGAAACTGATACCAAAGTGGATACCAAAAAGCATTCCTTATTGTAAAAAAATGATAGTTGAACCGAGTTTGTCTAGTACTTGGGGATGGCGGGGGGGGGGGGGGGGGGGGGGGGGGATTGAGGAGGGGGGTGATCTTTTCTTCTTTGTTTTTGGTTGTGTGTGTGTGTGTATGTGCGTGCGTGCGTGTGTGTGTGTGTGTGTGTGTGCGTGCGTGTGTGTGTGTGCGTGTGTGTGAGAGAGTTTTTGTTTGTTTCTTTGTTTGTTTTATTTTTTGGATTTATTTTTTTATTTTTTTTTGTTGTTGGTTGGTTTGTTTATTGTTCGGGGGAGGGGGGGGGGGGTGTTGGGAGGTGGGGGTCAAAAGTAAAAGAGTCAAGCTCGACATCTCTCCCCCCCCCCCCCCCCACCTCCTCACCCTTTGAGGGGGAGTGTCGAGCGTGACTCTTTTACCGTTTACTGTTGTAAACACCAACAAATTGCAATAATAATAATAATAATAATAATGTATATTTTTTAAGGCGCCTATACTTTTGAAAGAAAAGCTCTAGGCGCCGTACAAATGACATACTAACATACACAGACCTTGCATCCTACAGCACATATATATGCCCTAACATACACACTCACGCAACAAGATATACAGGGAAAATAAACTTAGCAGAATAAACACACCAACAAGAAATGCTCACACACACCAAAGATATGCGTGTACCATAAAACTAATAACAGATACACTAGGCAGCTCTCACTGACAGCAGCACCAAAAACAAAAATAAAATAATTATAACGGTGAATGCACGTTTAAAGGAATAGATGCAAGAGACAATCCAGCCAGCAACAAAAGTTCTATATGGACACTTCTCTCGAGTACATGTCAGTGATGCTTCTTTTTTCAAACTTGATCCGTCACAGTAGAATGTTCTTTTCAGGTGTGTTGACGGTGAAAATACAAGCCATGACTTTCACCAAGGCAAGCGGATACTGTCAGAAGCTGGGCGGAGGACTTGTCACCATACACGACAACCACACACACAGTCTGGCCACCCAGGTCTGCCGAGATGGTCAGTATGCAGTCTAGGGTTATCGCTATGTCGGAAATATGTAGGAACACGCACAGAGTTCACGCATTCAGTGGTTCGTATATACATAACTTACCATCATGCAGCACTACCTACAGGCTTTTTCCGAGTTCTGTTGCAGATATAGCTCCCATTTGTGATGTATTTGGCGTCTGTCACGTTTTGTTCTGTTCGGGTGCATGTATTTGTGTGTGTGTGTGTGTGTGTGTACGTGCGTGCGTGCGTGTGTTTGTGTGTGAGTGCGTGCGCACGCTCGCGCTCTTGTGTGTGCTTGTGTGTGTGTGTGCGCGTGAGTGTGTGTATGTGTGTGTTTGTTTGTGTGTGTGTGTGTGTGTGTGTGTGTGTGTGTGTGTGTGTGTTCGTGTGTGTGTGTGTGTGTGTGTGTGTGTGTGTGTGTGTGTGTGTGTGTGTGTGTGTGTGTGTGTGTGTGTGTGTGTGTGTGCGTACGCGCGTTTCTTTGTTTGTTACAGCCGAAGCAGCGGGCTGCTGGCTGGGAATGACGGGGCCATGCACCCACTGGATGGACGGTTCGCCAGTCGACTTCACCAACTACTGGGGAAGTAAGTGCGTTCGTACTATCGTGCGTGTGTGGGTGACCGCGTGCGTGTGTGCGTACGCAGTCGCTTGTCTATTTAGATTGTCTTTTCTTCAAAACTCGCGTACAGTCATCGCCACCATCATCACCATAATCTCAGCAAGTCATTATCGTCATCGTTCTCTTCTGCTTCCTTATCATATCATCGTTCACCTCAGTCTGGACCCAGTTGCATGAGTGATCTTAGTCCTGCGCCAGCCACTAAGCAAGGTGCTCCGCTATACGGCGGCACCGAGGCGCCATGAGCAATCTACCCTAGGATGGATATAGGCGCTTATTACAAATGAACAGCATCGTCATCTTGTAATTATCTTAGTCTTTTAGTCTTAGTCTCTTAATTTGTTTTATCGTGCATATAAGTTAGTTTGGGTGCTTTTAGGTGTGTATAAATTATGTGTGTGGAAGGGAATGAGGGGGTGGAGGGGGTGTGAGGGGTGGGGGTGGTGGTGGTGGTCTTGTGGATGACGTGAACATGTAGTTTTCTTTATTTTTGACTCTATTTTGTATGTTATACCACTGCGCCAGAATTTCCCCTTGGGTACAATAAAGTATTATTGTATTGTATTGTATTGTATTGTATTGTATTGTATTGTATTGTATTGTATTGTACCAGTAGGTCAGAAGTGAGAACTCTTAACTTAACCCACTCAGCCCTGACGCACTACAGCAGGAGGTGGGTCGACCATGATAATTCAAGGGTAGTGCCAGATTACCAAATCTGGCACTGCCCTTATCATGGTCAATCCATCTCCTACAACTGGTGCGTAATCATTAGATGACGCCTCCCAAATTTGGGAAGTACGGCCGTCGGGCTGAATGATTTAATACAGGGCCGACGCTTCAAGAGCGGTCCTCGTGCCAAACAGTCGGTCAGAACTCTCTTTATGAGTCAAGGCCGACGTTTCTTAGTCTGCCCTAATTCACTGAAAACAGTCGGCCAGAAATGATCGTTTTGGTCAGGCCGACCTCTTTGGCCCTTCATGCATTTTAAAACCAGGGTTCAGTTGCATGAGGGAGCTTAGCCCTGCGCCAGCCACTAATTGAATTGACTGTGTTTTCAATCAATCAATCAATCAATCAATCAATCAATCAATCAATCAATCAATCCAATCAATCCAATCAATCGAATCCAATCAATCCAGCCATCAATCCATCCATCGATCAATCCATCAATCCACCCATCCATCCATCAATCCATCCAATCAATCCCATCCAATCAATCAAATCCAATCAATCCATCCATCAATCCATCCATCGATCAATCCATCCATCCATCAATCCGTCCATCAATCCAGCAATCAATCCATCCATACATTCATTCATCAATCTCTCCATCAATCCATCAATCCATCCATCCATCCATCCATCCGTCAATCCATCCATCAATCAATCAATCCATCCATCCATCAATTAATCCATCCACCCATCAATCCATCCATCCATCAATCAGCGCATTAAATAGGCGCTTTATCCTAATTGAAAATTGGCTCAAAGCGCCGCCGCGAACTGAACCCAACAAGCACGCGCACGTGAATCGCGCGCGTTTACTCACACACTATTCACAGACAGACAGACCATTCACGTGATGCTAAGGGGCAAGCTCATGCGAGCTACTGAAGTTTTGGAAATTTAAATCGTTTTTATACTTGAAATGTGATTAAGCGGGCTGAAATTGATACCAAAGTCGTTTTTCCTCTGTTTACTTCTGTCGCTCCCCCCCCCCCCCCAACTTGTTCTTTTTTCTCTTCTGTACACAACCTCTCCCCAGTGGCAGTGCGCCTGAATTGATCAGTGGTCAGGTCGTACTCCACGAGCAATAGCTGTCCCAGACCTCCATAATCCGCCGTCTCTTAACGGACGTCATCACACGAAACTTATTGGTCAACCAAAGCGGGAGTACTTCCCGGACAAAACCCACTCGAGGAGTACGCCACAAGTGCACTTCTGTACAAATGAGTTTCTTCCTAGCTTCCTAACATTTCATTTGAACGGAAGTGCACTTGTGGCACACTCCCCCAGCGGGTCTGTCTGCGGAGTAGCCCGGTGAAATTCACTATCTTCCATTTCCTAGCCGAGCCCGACGACCCAGGCGCCGACTGTGTAGTGATGCAGAGACAGCTCGAATACCATTGGGATGACCGCGCATGTGCAGAAACCTACAGCCCTCTCTGTGACGTCACTCATGACGCAGTCGACAACGTCACTGGCGTAGTTTGTGAGTAGAGCACCATTTCGTGTGCTGGTCTGCAATTTTGAAGCTTACGGCCTACGGCCGTAAGCTTCAAAATTACAGACCAGCTCACCACAGTAAGGCAACATAGGTTATGGTCACTGAAAACGATCTGCTCCGTAGTGGGATGTAGGTTGTTAAAATACGCTGATTCAGCGGGTTCTCTATGTTGTCTTGTCGCAGCTGAGACTTTCCTGGCCTTCATTTCACAGTTCACGTGAGCAGGCACACGAACAAGATTTAAGATCGCCCCTTCTTGTCCATCACTATTGTAAGACAGACTAGGAACATTTATACAAGAGATATCGAGATTTATTAACTCATTCGAGACGTGCCGCTTACGGATACGCGGCGATCCTCCGCGCATCCGTAAGCGGCACGAGTCTCGAATAAGTTAACCCTTGAAACTTGAACATTAAAAATGGATTTTTTTTTTGGTTGTTGTTTCCTGCAGGAGGGTGATTTTCGGAAGGGGTCTGGATGGGAGTAGGGGTGGGGGGTAGAAGGGATGGGGTGGGGGGGGGGGGGATTTATATGATTGCAAGCTCAATTTGTCTGTTCGTCATTTATTTTTGACGGTACGGTCTTTTCTCAAATGTTTCTTTTCGGTCTGTAATTGTGGTCCTTACGACCCTAAGGCCGTGACATCAAAAATGACAGCCTGGCAGAGATTTACAAGTTTACACAATTGTTGAGATATTCGGAACCCTGACTGGGGATTTCAACATTAAAATTGTAAGCACATCGTTGATTGATTGAGTGATTGATCGATCGGTCGATTGAGTGATTGATTGATTTTTGTAACTGGTTATTTGCATTTGTGTTTTCTCTGTGATTTTCCTTTTTAAAGTTGTGTTTGAGTCTGACTTTATTAGTTTATAATATTCATTTTATGTGTTTTAATTTATTATTTTGGATACGATTTTATTTTTATTTTTCAAATTCGTTTGTGTGTGTGTATGTGTGTGTGTGTGTGTGTGTGTGTGTGTGTGTGTGTGTGTGTGTGTGTGTGTGTGTGAGAGAGAGAGAGAGAGAGAGAGAGAGAGAGAGAGAGAGAGAGAGAGAGAGAGTTTCTGTCCTTAATGTTTACTTATTTACTTCTGTATTTTGGTATTTATGTATTTATTCTTTCATTTCTTATAAAATATAAAAGTATACATCAACACATGTCAAGTGCGCGCAATTCTTTCTTATTTCATTCTTTTACAGTACTTCCTTATCGTATGCCTCTGGAGTGCGCCAGAACTTACGGTAGCCGAGACTACAAAGGTGACGTCAACTTTACCAGGACCGGACGTCTTTGTCTGCGATGGGATTCACCACAGGTACAGGCCGTTTGACATCGGAGCGCACAAACGTTCTTCCCAAATATTTCCGCAAAGAAACACTTTTCTGTACCACTTTTGGAACAAATATCATTTAGGGCCAATTGGCCTAATATGGGATATTTTTTTTTCTGAACTCCTATGATTTGTCGATTTTGCTGCAAAGTCGTACAAATTGGGTGAAAAGACAGGAACAAGCCATTTTCAATACCCTGATAGAGCCCCGGCAGATTTCAACATCGAGGTCAAGCATGCAGACTTCATGTATGCCTGCTGCGCTGTTTCAGGTTTGAAAACTTCGCGTGAAAATGGATCCTCTTGTATTGGGCTTAATATATCTGGGGCACATTTAGGTATGTAAAATCAGACATTTCATGAAAAAAAAAAATCAGAATTTTACAATTTTTCAGCCACACTGGCACATTGTCCGAGTTTCTTGACCCATTCAGCCCTGACGCACTACAGCAGGAGATGGGTCGACCATGATAATTCAAGGGCAGCGCCAGATGTCGGCGCCAAGCTAATCTGGCACTGCCCTTGAATTATCATGGTCGATCCAACTCCTGCAACTGGTGCATTGTCGCCTGATGGCGCCTCCAAAATTTGGGAAATACGGCCGTCGGACTGAATGAGTTAAAGGTAAATCTTGTTAGGTCAACTGTCACTGAATGATATATATTCTAAGATTGGTATAGAAAAGTGGTTCTTTGCGGACATATTTGCTAATAACGTTGTGTGCTCCGATGTCAGACGGGCTATAACATGATTTTCGATTAGTTCTTAGACAACTATATATAATATTGCTCTGTGCCTCTTGATGTCAGACGATGTTCGACGTGTCCTGTTAAACTCTTAAACAGTTAACAGTTAAACTCTTTCCCACAGGTGCCCGCCCGGTCAGCTGACGACTTTCCTGACGTCTCATTGGCTGATGCCGGGAACAAGTGTCGCAACCCGATTGGCTCAAACCAGTCGGAACCTTGGTGCTACGTTAATGGCACTTCCTTTGGGGAATGGGAGTTTTGTCCGGTTTTCATCTGCGGTACGTTAGCAGTCAGTATAGGCCCCTGCAGATTTGAAAGGGGGGGGGGGGGGGTTGAGGATTTCTAGGGGTCTGGAACCCTTCCCCCCCCCCCCCCCCCGCACCCCCTCCCCCCCCACTCCACCGCCCCCCCCCCCTCCCAGCCCCACTGCACCAAGACTAAAAACTCTTTAAAATCCTATAACAAGGTCCCTTTCGGGGGAGTTTGTATATCGCTCTCCTCTCCCCCTCCACCCTCTCCCTACCCCCGCCCTGGTGTTGTGTGAAATTTGGGGGGATGATGAGAGTCTTGTCACACGCGCTGGAATGTGAAAAGGTGGGTAGAGAAGTCTTAGGTCAGGCAAGACAACATTAAGAACCCGATGTGACGGCAAATTGCAGCAAAGCCCGCCCTGGAGCCGATCGCTATAACGTTGGCATTGGTTTTTTTTTTTTTTTTTTTTTTTTTTTTTTCCAGGCAGTCGAAGCGACAAATGTCTTCCCATCCCTTTTCTAATCAACCATTGTATTTGACCGCATTTAATAATTGTGTACTTTTCCGCACTAAATCGTTGTTGATTGATTATACATGCACGTATTACTGTGTACTTCGTTTCATACAACGATATATAATGTCAAGTTATTTAATCCCATCGCTGTCAGTGGACGGAGATTATCTTTCGAAATCGTGAATTCAAGCCGTCGAAAGAACATAGATCCAAAGTGGTTCCAGCAAGAGGCATAGATCCTCATGAGCCCCCGCAATTGCGGGGGCTCATGAGGATCTATGCCTCTTGCAGTCGGGTGGCGTTCACAGTTACTCGGCATTGAACAGGTTAACCAACGTGGGGCAGAGTTTAATCTAGAGATCCACAATGAAACTGACGTCTGCTCCAGAATACACAGTGAATTCAAGTACTCGAAGAACATGGACGGAAACTGGTTTCAGCAAGAGGCATAGATCCTCATGAGCCCCCGCAATTGCGGGGGCTCATGAGGATCTATACCTCTTGCAGCTGGGTGCTGCTCAAATTTTCCTGGAAGTGAAGGGTTAATTAATATTGCGTGTACATGTACCAGACGGCTGGTGCCACAGAGAGGATCCACTGTTCGAGTATCAAGGCACATATCACACGACAGTGGACGGTGATGCGTGTGTTCCTTGGCAACATTTGGGCGTACCTGTTGGAAACTACACCTCGCAGGATTTCCCAGGTTAGTATACAGAGCTTGGACAAAAGGGGTCGATACAATTTTCACCCGAGCATGGGCGGATCTGGGCTAAAATTTCTTTAAATGATATATTAAGGTTGGAAGCACCCTCCTCCCCCCTCCCCCCCCCCCTCCACACACACACACTTCCTCACTTTTTTCGAGATTTCGGCTGGCGGCCAGAAGGTGGAAGTGTTTTTTTTTTACAAACGCTCTGCGCGCCTCTCTTCTTATAATCCCCCCCCCCCCCCCAACCACCACCACCACCCCGGCCACTTGGAAGCGAGGTCTAGCGTTGGGAAGCCTTTGGTGTCAGGTTGAAAGCCCCAAATAAACAGTTGGAACCCCCTCCCCCCCCCCAATTCCGCCCCTTCTCCCGTCCGCCCTACCCTCCCCCACCACGCCACCCTTCCTCTCTCCTCCCCACCCCACCCCGCAACCCCTTTTTGGGGGGCGTGAGGTTGAAGGCCCTAAACAAAAAGCTGGACACCCCCCTCTCCTCCTCCCCCCGCCCCCACCCCCTGCCAAAGATATTATTTTCTTAGACGCGAGATTTAGCGAGAATTTCTCACCAGAAAAACAAACAACAAACACTCGAGACAGAGAACGAGAAAAACGTGCAGACGACAAGCTTGATTGATTCTGTCACGTGATACTGCTCGTGGCCAGTTATTAGATCATGTTCTCCAGAGGTACAAAACTCGTTGGTATTAACCCTTGCGTGTCCGGGTAGTGGTTTTTGTCTATAGGAATCATCGCGACAAAAAACGCTACCGACACGCAAAGGGTTATGGGTTATATAGCACATTGTTTCTCGACCCTTAACATTGTCCTATAGCTACGAGGAGGTGTGAAGGAGGTCAAAGGAACCATTGTACTGTAAGGCCAACGGGTGTATTTTTGTTTCGAACTGTTACGTCCCAAGCTGTGGCATGCCCCAGCCCGTGAACAGAAGGTCATCCTGTCTCGAATTCATCACGTGATCAGTGGAAATACGTGAAAAATATTTTTAAAACGTGTGCTGCAGATTTGACCGTTCTAAAGATCAGTTTATTTGAAATAAGCAGAAGAGTGCCCACGTAATGTTTTGTCCTTATGAAGTCATTTCGGACTTTCAGAATGTGCGCCTTTTGCAGATTTTTACGGCTTACCGCTAAATTGAGACATCGTTCTGTAACTAAGATCCATTAAAACGTCATTTAATTTTCCAGATCTAGATCAAGATCTGCACAAGTCAGTTTGTAAATGGCGCTGTTCCAAATGATCAACTAATTACCAAGGGGCGTGCCTCTATTACGAGACTACTCGAGACCGGAAAATTTCTTGTGCACGGGCTGTGGCGTGCCACAGCTTGGGGTGTAACACGAATTATGCTAAGAAGCTTTGTTGTTTAGAGCGTAGTTTTTCAACTCTCGAACAGAGCTGATACTAGAAAGACGAAAATGAGATGATAACTCAAAGAAGCTACATCTAATCTGATGACAAGTGATGTATATTCTTTTATGTATTTTGCAAAAGTAATAAACTATTTAAACCAAAGAAGCTACATGAAAGTCCGCTGTTAGTCGTTACACGAGTTTTGGGGAGCGTGGTCACGTGGTACAGTTTGTGCTAAAGGGGTCGTGTGACGTTGGAAAGAAAACAGTTTTGTTTGTTGTGCTTTATTTATTTTCGTATTTAAAAACATCGTCTTCAGTAAAGGCTACGTGAAGGCTACGTTACAGATAACGGAGATACATCAACCATTTTAGTTCAAGGGTGGTGCCAGAATAGCTTCGTGCCTCTTGGCGCCAAGCTGTTCTGGCACTACCCTTGAACTATCAATTTTTATGCATCTGTTTTGTTTTGTTTTTTTCTTTTCTTTGTTTTTTTTCCACCAGAAAACAGCATGGCCCATAGCTACTGTCGGAACCCAGACAGGTCACAGGACGGACCATGGTGCTACACACACGTCACAGGAAACTCTTCTGCCCTGTGTCCAGTCATCACCTGCCGTGCGTTACACTGTCACACGTCTGTTAAGGCCCCGCCACACATGTCCGATTTTGAGGCCGATTCTTGAGCAGTTTCGAATCGGAGTGTGATCTGACCGGACTGCAAAAAAGTGTGCACTGCCACACATTCCTCGACTTTATTTAGCCGATCGGTTTGAATCGAAGATCAAGGTCGTACCTGTTCAGCGAAATAGCTGCTAGTTTGGTCAGTGATGATGATGTGCTTGCATTATCAGCAGTTTTACATCATATTCGGGAAGACTGAGGCGGGCGAAACATCGGCAACGAAGGTGGTTGACTGATCTTCCGCCATTTGCAAACTGAAACGACGTGCTTTGCGAGACGCGCTCTGATTGGTTGAAGCTTACAATCGGGGCCGATTCGGATCGGAAAAATAGAGCAGTTTCTAAACACCCGATTCCCAGCCGATTGCGATCGCAATCGGATCGGAATCGGCTTCAAAATCGGGGCACAACCGGCAAGTGTGGCGGGGCCTTTAGGCTGTTCTTAGTGTTTCTTGTGGTGTTGTTAACCCATTCAGCCCTGACGAACTACAGCAGGAGATGGATCGACCATGATAATTCAAGGATAGTGCCGGATTAGCTTGGCGCCGACAGGCGCCAAGCTAATCCGGCACTACCCTTGAATTATCATGGTCGACCCATCTCCTGCAACTGGTGCATAGTCGTTAGATCACGCCTCCCAAATTTGGAAAATACGGCATTGGGGTTGAATGAGTTAATGTTGTTGCTGCTGCTGATGATGATGTCGTTCGTGCTGTTGCGGATGTTGCTGTTGGTGCTGTTTTTGTTCTTGGGGTTGCAGCAGAAAGGACACACGCGTAGTTGCTTCATGTCCAAACATTTTGCGCACACCGCTTTCTACTGCTGACCTCACAGCACCGCCACGGCGGCAGTTTCGATCAAAATGCCCCTGACTGTAAAGCGAAGTGCTTCAAAACAAAATCCCGACGAAGAAAGAAGCACGCTTAGAAAAGAGCGGTATTATCTGTAGCAGTATAGTAACTGATTCAGAATTTTTTGGAGCGTCGTGTACATGATGCTCTGTGTGTTGTTTGTTGAGGGCTGGCTGTTTGGTGCTATAAGAGGTAGGGGGGGAGGCGGGGGGGGGGGAGAGGCGGGGGGGTGGGGGGGGGTGGGGGGATGGGGGTGGCAGCAGGGCGTCAATAGGCGTGTACATGATGCTCTGTGTGTTGTTTGTTGAGGGCTGGCTGTTTGGTGCTATAAGAGGTGGGGGGTGGGGGAGGCGGGGGGGTGGGGGAGAGGGTGGGGGTGGGGGGTGGGGGGGGGGTGGCAGCAGGGCGTCAATAGGCGTGTACATGATGCTCTGTGTGTTGTTTGTTGAGGGCTGGCTGTTTGGTGCTATAAGAGGTAGGAGGGGGGGGGGGGGAGGCAAGGGGGTGGGGGGTGGGTGGCAACAGGGCGTCAATATAGGCGTGTACATTATGCTCTGTGCTATAAGAGGTAGGGGGAGGGGGGTGGCAACAGGGCGTCAATAGGCGTGTACAATGATGCTCTGTGTGTTGTTTGTTGAGAGCTGGCTGTTTGGTGCTATAAGAGGTAGTGGGGGGGGGGGGGTGGCAACAGGGCGTCAATAGGCGTGTACAATGATGCTCTGTGTGTTGTTTGTTGAGGGCTGGCCGTTTCGTGCTATAAGAGGTAGGGGGGGGGGGGGGAGGAGGGGGGAGGCGGGCGTCTCACTGCCTATTTCTGCGTCTGTCCAGCGTTGAGTAGTAATCCTTGGTATGTAGACCTTTCTTTCTTTGTTTGAACACAGCCGTCAAGCTTCTCTTCTTTCACGAGAGCGACCCCGACCTGCCGAGTCTGGTGACTTGCTACAACCCGCTAGGTAGTAATCAACCTGCGTCCTTCAATCAGACGAGGGACATGCTGCAGACGTTTTGTCAGACGAGGGGGGACACTGACGTCACCGCCATGTGCCACACTGGTTACGTCATGGCCGCCGTGCAGATCCAGTGTGGTAAGTGCGTATAATATGATGTTTTCGCCACCTTGGCTAAGGTGTCAAAACTCTCTCCGATGAGACGTCATTACCAGATTTTTCATATTATAACCCCTTCCCTACCACTATTCGTATATTTTATTTCTCAAAACATTGTTCTTTCAAGGACCTTAAGCCGCCACCCTCAAGGGGGGAGCTGGTTGGCTCGGTGGTAGAGCGCCCGACTCTCGTCCTAAAGGTCCCGGGTTCGAATCCAGCTGGGTCAAACTTTGCTCTGACCCTGTGTTTTTGAAATCACTTTGGTAATTTAAGCTCTAAACGATTTTAACCACCCTCCGAGGAGCAGGGATACACATTGGTCTAAGCAAGAGTCATAGATCTTCATGAGCCCCCGCGACTGCGGGGGCTCATGAAGATCTATGTCTCTTGCAGTTGGGTTCTAGTCACTTTTTCTCGGCAGTAAATGGTTAGAGTACAAAGTTAGACGTGTTTTTGCGCACACACGTGTCACTGCTGCATGCAACACTTTAAGATAATTCATCCCTTTCTTTCAGATATTCAGATGAGCAGCTCTACGTCTGTAGTTTCAGCATCGCTTATGACGTCGACGGATATTTATCTTGACGACATGCCTACGTCACCACTGACACCCTCAGTCGACATCGACATGACGTCTCTTTTGTCGGGGCCGCTTGAGTCTAGTTTACTTCCAGCAAGTATTTCTATCACGGAGACACTGCCTTACGCGACATCTGGGATAAGCGAACATTGGACAACGTTCTATGCAGAAGCAACGTCATCACAGCTGTACGACATGACGTCAGAAATGGACACCCCTCTACCCACGCAAGTGTCTATGACGTTATTTCCATCCCCCTCGGACGTCATGTCTCTTTTAACAGAACCCCAGCCTAGCTCTGTCCTTGCAAGTGTGGTCTCTATTACAGAGCTACCGACCTGCACCTCACTTTCGTGCAGTGGACCGCAGACGACCAGGCAGGAAGCTGTGACGTCATCGCCGATGTATAACGTCACGTCAGAACTCCTTCTCTTCTCCGCATCCACGCCGATGTCCACGACGTCATCCATGAGTTTTGACGTCACGTCACCGACAACGCCCGTCACTAAATCTCCTCTAGCGCCGCCGCGCAAATTCTGTCCTTGCCACTGCGCCGCGAAAGTCAGGACATCTCAGCTGAGCTCCGCCGCAGTGGCTGACATCGTGGCGAGGCTGGAGCGAGAGCTGACGCTGGAGAAAGCCAACCTGTCGTCCGCGCGACGCAAGAAGGAGTCCACGTACAGCGGCAAGACCAGCGAGGTGGCGACAGGCAGCGTAGGGGTGTCCGTCCTGGTCTCTGTCTGTCTGCTGCTCCTCGTCAGTGACATCGTCGCCGCCTTTGTAAGGGTCAGGGAGGCTGGGACTGCAAGGGATAAAGCCGCTAAGACTGCTCAGACCGCGAGAGTTACAGCGGATGCGACTGCTGAGACTAATTAACCACTTCACCGCAGAGGAAAAAAGTGTGCACGACAGTTGCGGGGGGCTCATGAGGTTCTATACCTCTTGGTAACGAACATGGACATGTTCCTTGGGATATGTAGGGTTTTTGTAGAGACCGACAAAAAGTCTAGCCTCACCGACAAATCACTTCAGCGTCGCCTGCGGGACCACGCTGTGTACCAGACTTTCGGTAGAGTTGTGTGTGACCCCACGGCGCCAGACACAACGTTTGCCTGTGACAGCAGTGACACTGTGAGGGCGGAAAGCGGTGCATCGAGTGTTGGTTCTTCAAGTTGGTTCTTCACGGGCTGCAGAAAGAGGTTGCTCAGCGCCGAGAAAATGTGAACACACCCAACTGCAAGAGGTAAAGATCCTCATGAGCCCCCGCAGTTGCGGGGGCTCATGAGGATCTATGCCTCTTGCTGACACCACTTTGAATCCATATACCTGGGACAGCTGGGACTTGATGATGTTGAATTAAGGAGAAGCACAGGGATGAGATGGGTTGCGCAGAGGCCGACATGCACAGGGAGCTGCTGCGGTCTTACCACGTTTTATCATCAAGACAGTACAAGCAGCTCACAGGCAAGTGCCGCAGTACCTGCCATGAAAAACTTGTGATTGCATGACGTGATTATTTCCAGTGACTGAACAGTGCCGCTGATGCAGAACTGTTATCCAAATATAGAACCTTTCAAGACCACTTTTACACCCCCACACAGTATGTCCTAGTCTTGCCGCGCTAAGCTTTTTGGGATTTTTGCATAGTGAAGATGTGGCCAGTTCGCAAGCTAGGGTGTGTGATTGTTCGCCCCCCAAAAAACACATGTTCAACAAAGCTCACTTCCTATACGTAGAAAGGCCACGCACAATCAGAAAGTATACTCATTTATTTCTAAGTAAGAAGATTAGATCGCGCAGAGTACGTAAGAGGTTTACATACCGAAATACCACAAAAATGCAAGCAGTTAGTAATAAGGGAAACAACTTCACATTTGCACTGTAATGTAGATTTTGGCTTATAGATATACTGCGTTCAAAATAATTTCATATTACAATTTGTTGTTTCATATGTTGCAATTTAAATTTCAGACTACTTTTGTTGTACAAAATGGACATTTCTTACTTATTTTGTTGATGATTCATCTGTTTACTTGGAGTTAGTGTTTACTATTTATGAAAATAAATTCGTCGATCCTGTTCAAATGATGCCTTCGACCTACATCGCTATTCTTCAGTTGTGAAACAGGGGCGGATCCAGGGGGGTCATGACGAACAATCCCCTCCCGTCGTCGCACCCCCCCCCCTCCCGTCGCCGTCTCCCCCACCCACCCACCCTTTTTGGTACGTCCGTTTTACAGACCTGGACACTCGCACACAGACACACACACAAACGCGCGCACGCACACGCACACACACACACCCAAACGCGCGCACGCACACTCTCGCACACACACACACACAGCACAACACAACACGATGGACGTCATTCAAACACTTTACTTTTATAAAATAAGTCATTAAACTATACTGAAGCTATGTACACACACACGCACACACACACACACACACACACATACATGCACACACACACACACACACACACACACACACCCTATAGTTTTACAGCCATGTATGTTTTTTAAATGCAAAAAGGGACGTAATAACAGAAAGAGACTACAACACTAAAACACTTATCAGTCTTGACGAAATTGTAAAGAATAAATGGCCGGGGACTACTGAATGGCACACAGATATTTTATTTCTTCGGATAAACCGATCGTCGCTACCTATGAGCCTATTCATTGCAGTAATACGGTTACAATGTGATTGTCAAAGCCAGAGAAGATTCACGTTAGCAGCAAAAGGCTAAACTAACTTGAACCGGAACTGACATAAAGACGTAAGACTGTTGTGAAAGGCATCCGTTACTTTAGTCTCGCCGCGGACAAAGATGGCCGGTGAAGTTCAATGATCCTTAACAAATATCATACTGAGGCTAAAAAGCTTTCAAATTGTACACTGCCATATTATGCAAGCCCCATTACAGTTCATACAGATAAGGATATAGACCAATGGCTTTAGTTCAAGGGTGGTGCCATAATAGCTTGGCACCTAGAGGCGCCAAGCTATTATGGCACTACCCTTGAACTATTTTAGTTACACGTATTTCACACACTGGTGTATTCCGAATGATAAGGGTTAACCAGACTCCGCTGTATCAGCAGTCGGGGACAATTATCCGATTAACGGGTTACACCAGATGATCTACGCGCAGCTGACCTCTCTCTCTCTCTCTCTCTCTCTCTCTCTCTCTCTCTCTCTCTCTCTCTCTCTTTTGTTTTTGTTTTGAACATTGCCTCAGCCGGGCGTATCATCAGTCGTTGATATATCAGCAGATGACTGCCTCAGTCTGAGGATGGTACGTGTGTATAGCACATCAAGATGTATAACTTTTCAGGAGCCCCTTTGCCTGCAGGAGCGCATGAAACTCTATGGTTGTACTGAGGAACCCCATATCAGCAAGGACTAAATTCTCACCCACAACTGGGGTGGACCAACACACAAGGACTTACATCATATGGCTGACTCAGAGTGAGGATGCGATGCTGGTGATATCGCACAGTGAGAGATATTACTTTTCATGAGCCCCTTTGATTGCGGGGGCACTTGACACTCTGTTTCTGGCTGATTGTCGGGGTGCAGGTATTTAGTGCGATCTGAGTTTGTTTTTGTTTTTTACTAGTCTCGACACATGAGGCCCACCCACTGATTCAGTACGTAAGAGAGGACAAGAAAGGTTAAGAAGCCTGCGTGCCGTGATGTAAAGAAATCTCACCAACTAAACAACCAAACACGACTAAAAACAAAATAAATAAATAAATTATTAAAAAAAACCCACCCTAACCAACCATCTACTAAAAAGAAAGAAAAAAACACACACCTAACTAACCCTCCACG
Organism: Semisulcospira habei; assembly: GCA_036245525.1. Classification (NCBI taxonomy): domain Eukaryota; kingdom Metazoa; phylum Mollusca; class Gastropoda; family Semisulcospiridae; genus Semisulcospira; species Semisulcospira habei. The sequence goes on along the minus strand of BTPG01000002.1, from coordinate 50,905,754 downwards.
ACCAGTGCTTACGAAGGAGGGGGGGGGGGGGCAGGGTCCCTGGCCCCCCAGCCGCCCCCCCCCCCCCCGTGTCCGCCACTGTGAAAGGTTCTGTTACACGTAGAAGTGGAGTATTCGTATACTATCATTTCTAGACGGACCTCGCGGCTGACACTTCTGCAGCTGTTTGATCCATTGTCACCGAGCACGTTCGACGCTCTGTCTAGGTATTATAGTATACGAACAGTGCACATCTATGTCATAATGGTGACTGACGGTTATTCGCGTCATGCTGTCGGTGTTCGGCTTTGAATCGTTCCCTGGTGTGATTTGTATCTCCATGTTTCCCTACCCCCGCCCTCTTGTTTGTGGGCAAAGATAATAATAATAATAATAATAATAAAATAAAATAAATAATAATAATAATAATAAAATAATAATAATAATAATATAACTCTTCTACAGCGCAATATCCCCACACGAAAGGCTCAGAGCGCTTTACCTCTAGATAATTTAATTAACTGATATAAACTATCTAAAGTAGGGACAGCTTACAATTACACTCATTCATAGGTACAAATGCACATTCACACAATACTAAAATAATAAAGGCAAAACGTTTCAAGAACCTGATCACATTTAGGAGTGGAAATAAAGAGTTTATCAACCCATTTCAAAGGCCAGATTGGGGGAAAAAAAGTGTTTTCAATCTAGCCCTGAAAATGCCCAAACATCATAGGGAAGACCATTCCATACTTTGGGAGCATGGACAGAAAAGAACTGCTGGCCAGAGGTTTTCAAAGATACTCTGGTGTAGTCAATATTCTGTCCTCAGTGCTGGAGCGCAATACTCTGCCTGGTGTATGGACAGAGAGGATGGAGGACAAATAACCCGGGAGTGTTTTATCAAAGGCCTGAAAAGTGAGGGTAGCAATTTTGTATTAAATTCTGAACTTCACAGGAAGCCTCCGACAACGAACCATTGAGACGACAAGAACCACTAGCAAAGCCAAACTCGTAATACGACTACTAATGATACTATGTAATAACGTGAGAATCTATTTGCAGAAAACCACCGTGGTTCTAGACTCCAAAGCGCGACTGAGGCCACGTCTGAGGGTAATCTTTTGACTGTCGGTAATGGCTTTAAGACCCGGATCCACGATACGGCTATGTCATTATGGCTGTGCCGGATGGGCCATGCATGAGCATATGCCCAATCACATGGAAGCGATAAACGTACCGGCAGTTGGCGCTGCCGTGTGCCAGAGTACATGCATGCACTCCTGTCTTTGACAATAGCCCCACTTCTATGGGTATCACATAGTTCACCTAAAGCATTGTAGTTTATTAATCTTCATGTCACTGACTACAACATTAAGAAGAAAGAAACTTATCTCTTTTATTTTTTATTTTGAGGGAAGGCTGGGTGGGTGGTTGGGGAGGAGGGGGGGGGGGCAAACAAAGCGGCTTCCAGACGTCTAATCCAGACCAAAAAGGTAACTGCCAAGCGTGTAAAATGCAGAGAAGAACCCAACGGAGAAAGAACGCGCTTAGAAAATACAGATGGGGTTTTCTCTTGCTAACATCTGGTTATGCAGTCTAAACATGACGTCAGCACTGGAACTCTAGAAACTGCGATGAATGTATTGTCGATCCGGCACTGTGTATTGGAAGTTTGGAAGAGGCACTGAAAACTCGGTAAAGAGCGCACGCACGCACGCGCGCGCACACACACACACACACACACACACACACACACACACACACACACACACACACACACACACACACACATGTCCCTCCGACAGTTTTTGCTGTTGCTGAGATAAGTCGAACATGTACGTATCTTTTCCGCACTAAATGACTGACGCGATGTCTCAGCAAAGGCCGGAGGGCAAGTTGGTAAACAATCTCTCGTGGAACGAGATACACCTCTGACCTACAACAAAGCAGACACACAGGTGCGACACTTGTTTTATGCCCCAGGTTGCGTTCACCTACCGCTATTTTAATGGTGAAGTGTATTCCATGACAAATCATTGGAGCAGTGCGTCATCGCATCATGGCGGAGACTAAGGCAGCAGTCCTTTAACATTTATAGAAAAATTCGTACACTGTTCAAGATCATTCCACCAGCAATAGAGACGATCGTAATGTTCTGGTATATTGTAAACAAGAAAGGCAAAGCCCTTATGGCTTACGTGTATGACCGATCCACACATGTCTGACAATAAGTAAAGAGAAGGCTTCTGTACCAACAAAATCCAAGTTTTCTTAAAATTTAATCAGTTTTCACACATCTGTAAAATCCCCGTGACCCTTGACCTTTGCGATGATTCGACTAAATAAGTATACATAGGAAGGTCTTTTCATCAGCTACCTTTGTGCCAAATTTTATTGAAAAGTTTGCAAAAATGTTAATAATAACTACAATTCTATTAAAATTTGGCATTTTATAAGCATTTGTCGAAATCTTGTGACCCTTGACCTTTCCGAGGGGTCATCTAAATTAGAATGCATAGATAGGTCTTACCATCAGGCATCTCTGTACCACGTTTAGGTTTGAAGTTGTGAATAGTATTTGAGAAAAAGCATCTTTTGTCAAAATATGGCTATTTCCTTGACCTTTCCGAGGGATCAACCAATATAGTATGCATATAAAGGTCTTACCATCAGGTATCTTTGTACCAAGTTTGGGTTTGAAGTTGTGCATAGTATTTGAGAAAAATATAAATTATGTCACAATATAGCTTTTTTAAAAATATATTTCCTGATCCCCTGTGACCTTGACCTTTGTGTGCGTTCACTGAAATTGGTATGTTTAGAAAGGTCTTGCCATGGGCCAAGTTTGAAGACTATAGCTTAAATAGTCTCCGAGAAAATGCCAAGGTTAAAGTTTACAACGGACGACAGACGACGGACGTACAGCCAATGGCCCAGAACATAGACTTACTTTTGCTTCGTACGTGAGCCAATAAAACCACGCTCCTTCGCCTGAAGTGGCGTTAATAGCATAGATTCTGCATCAAGTGACGTAGTGTCGGCTGAGCACAACCAAAACGTCAGATTCACAGAAGAGCAGCTGATCCGCCCCTGGACATGCGCTTCAAGTGTCCCATAACTCAGCTGACCCTCCGGGACATGTTGTCTTGAGGGAAACCCCGTAAATTACGCTAAACATGATGTTGTAATTACTGTGGTCACACCTGAAGACACATTTGGTTGAAAACAGGATGTTGCTACACGTACTGTGGTCAAAATCTGCGAAATGGGCAAAAGGCCATCGGGCCGACGTCGGCCGCCGTTGGCACGCGCACTGTCGTGCGCGCGCAAACGGCGACCGACGTCGGCCCGATAACCTGTGCGCACTGGGACATGCTTTCAGAAATTTTCACTAAAGTATGACATACAAATGTGCTGTTGCTGTGCGCTTCACTATTTTTGTCGTTGTTTCTCGTATCTGTGTTTCGATTTATGGACTTTTTGATAGTGAATAAAAATTCATTATTTCTGTGACACCTGACGACGCAGCAAGCATCGTCTCCCTAGACCGAGCTGCCAATGATGATGGCGACAAACGTATGGCTTACGGCTACATGATCTTACATCTCGATCATCAAATAATTAATTAAAATTAAAAGAAGAACCCCTGAAACTGTCGTTGCACACAGTACTCCATGATATAATTCGATAAGAATTGTCAGTGCTTTAGCAGTCCTTGGCGGTGCCTGTTCTTGTAACGGTGTGTGTGTGTGTGTGTGTGTGTGTGTGTGTGAGAGAGAGAGAGAGAGAGAGAGAGAGAGAGAGAGAGAGAGAGAGAGGGAATTTTTGATAGGTGTCCCTTTAGATGTATTATTTGTAGCTTTTACTTTCTTTTACTTTTTGTTCTGTGACCTTTGGTCTTATAAGACGATTAGAATATCATCATTTATGTGGAGGTTAAGCGCTATATGAAACCTCATTATTATTATTATTATTATTAAGCTAGGAGTGCTGTAGCCACAAGATAATTCTGCCATTTTGGGAGGTGTGGCGAGAGACGAACATTTCCATTGGATACCGGACGCGCGCATATGTCTCACGCCTGGATTGATTGATTGATTGATTCCGGGTTTAACGTCCACGGCACCGAAGTGATAATGGACGGCCCTGACGGGCGGGTTATGAGGGGACAGGGAAATCTATTGCCTATGGAGTACGACCTGAACACTGATGAACTCAGGCGCACTCCAACTGTGCCACTTTGATTCACCAAGACCTTTCAACGGACATGCTATTGAACAAATCCGTTTTTCCCCCTGGATTGTGAGTCCAGCTACGGGACCGGGACGGGATTCGAACCCACGACCCGGCGATTCCCTTCGCTCTCCTGCTCCGACGTTTAACCGCCTGAGCTATTTCGGACTCTCCTCACGCCTGGTGAATGTAGAGCATGTTATATCGCCATGGGGCATAGACAGGCCTGATCGTGACGTCATATTCAGCCCGCCCCTAACGCGACTCATATTATGGTCCATTACCGTCGTAAGGCATTGCATTTTCTAGATCACACACTTGTAGCCCCATCAGGCTTCCAATACGCATATTCGGAATCTCAGACAAGTAGTGCATGCTGGGGCGGGTGTTGTGCCAAACAGTTTCAGAGGGCTCGTGTTTTCAAAACACTTTCGGAAAACTCAGGCATCAGCTTCACTACCTCCTGCATCATTTTCCAGTGCTGGTGACATCGCTGATTTCATCACCTTTTTAAAGTTGCATTTATTGCTAATCCCGTGAAAATACACCGATCGAAAATAATATTTAGCCCGCTCTGTCTGATTAGAACAAGTTAGAAGCACACCTAGTGGGGACCAAAATTCATGGGCTCAAAAGTCAGATTCGCCCATTTTAGTCACCGTACCGATATAATGAAACATGACGTTGATGTTGTCCACGGTTTCTCATAAAAGGCACAACGCACGCACATTTATACCAGAATGTTTGTTTGGTACAACGAAAGCGCATGCGCAGTCGTAACTCCGAGTCGTCTAGGGCACGATCATGACGTAATATTCAGCCTGTTCCCATAGCAACTAACGTGATTCGTCACTATCATAATTATGCCTATGCCTTATCGGCGATCGTGGGAGGGGTGGGGGGGGGGGGAGGCCTTAGTCGCCATGACTCTTGTAGGAATCGTCGACGCTAAAACAGCTACCCAGTGCGCAAAGGCCATCGGGCCGATGTCGGCCGCCGTTGGCCCGATGACCTATTGCGCATTGGGCATCGACAGCCAAAGGACTGAGGCAATGCATTTGACGTAAACGAGTCAAGGAATGTTGAGTTCGCTGTATTTCGGCTCAAATCAACGCAAGTCATAATTGTTCTCTTCATAACCTATGCGATTTAGTAACAATGCAACACACTGTTGATTATGTTCACGAGCGCGGAAGAGGTCAAGTTCGACGTGTTTGGACGCAAATCTGGAGATCGATCATACAAAGAAAAAGAATCTTGGTGTTTGTTCGCTGTAAGCTCTACTAGTGGACACAGTAACAGTACGGACGCAGATGCGGAAGCTTGCTGGAGACGCAGTCCGGCGCGGATCCGTACATGTTGATGCGACTAATGGCTTTGCTGTTGACGTTGAAAGTGTCGGCAGTGACGTCATGAGTGCACGTGACTTCAAACAGACCACTTCCGGGCTGCGTTACAAAGGTGACCCTGAAGAGTTCCGATTTGCCGGTTAGCGTGAGATTGTACTCGAAAACAAGTTCGGCTTGCATTTTGTCGCCGACCAGGTACTTTCTCATGACCTTTTCAGCGTTGCGTTCGTTATCCGTGGGCACGTACACGACTCCATGCTTGATGTCCTCCAGCTTCAGCTCCACGCAAGCCTCCCTCTGCTTCACCGTGTAAGAGTTGATGGCGTCCACGGCAGCCTGCGCCGCTCCACGTACCACGCGGTCTGCTGTATCCACGGGCTGCCAGTCCAGGCACGCGCACCAATGGGGAGCAATGCCTGCGTCACTGCACGTGCGATTGGCCGGGATCTCTTTAAAGAGGCTGACCCCGCGATGAGAGATGTCGGCCACACCAGGCCCGGTGTAGTTCAGTATGTCGTGGAGAGTTGCATGGATGTCAAATGGTGTCGTCAGCCGGTGGGTGTTGGTTTCAAAATTTCTAATTAACTCAGGATGACGTTTCCGGAACCATGGCGGAAACCGGAAGGCGAAGTAGGGCATGCGTTCTTCCAGCCCACCTGGAATGAAAACAAAACAAGATGGGATCAACCAGCCCACAAAGTATCATCTATATCACACACTTGCATGAATTTTCCCACTTTTTCGCAAAAAGCGTTCGCAGACATCACTGATAAGGAAAATACAGGCGGTGTTCCTATATAAATCTGTCAGCGAGGTAGAGAGAACATTGTGTCAATTCATGTTTAACAATGACGTGTCTGGTGTTTTTTTGCGTCAGTTCAGCAACAATGTATAACACTGGCGTGTCTAGTGCTTTTGCGTCACCGTCACTGTCTAAAGTTAAGAATTCTTTGCTTTGACTTTTTACGTAACTTCTATTTATAGAATGGACTTTTTAGGACGGGTCGCGGTGGGGCGAATTTAATAGCATGTCCATGATGTCAAAGACGGGCAGGCATAATCCTCTGACAACTGAAGTAACAAGATAAAAAATTACGTCATGAGTGTCTAGTTACGCCAATCTAAATGATGAACGTACATTTGGCTCGAAGCGCCGTATGTGCGTATGTGTGTGCTTGTGTATGTAAACACGAGAATCTCAGATATTGCTGTACGCGCAAGCTTGAAACTTGGCGAAATATTTTCTCTAAGGGGTGGCTAAGAGAGCCTCCGAAAATTTTGTAACTGGATGTCTCATTGAAGACATAAAAGACAGTTTATAGAAAGTCGGTTGACCCAGATTAGAGTCCGTAATTTTTGTAATATTTACTTGAAATTTTGGATATAGCTAGTTTGGAAAAACATATTGGAAGAGTTCGTTAGCCAGCTTTGTACCTTTTCAACTTCTTCATTAAAAATTAATTCTTTTCAGACAAATAATTAAACAGTATAAAACCTTGACTTCTGAAGAAGTCAGACAGTGGCGGTGACGTAAAAGAAGCAACTCCGTCACCACGCAGACATTGACGCAATACTCTGAATATGACGTAATTCTCTCTCTCTCCTCTCTCTCTCTCTCTCTCTCTCTCTCTCTCTCTCTCTCTCTCTCCCTCCCTCCCTCCCTCCCTCTCTCTCTCTCTCTCTCTCTCTCTCTTTCTACATCAGTTATGTCTACAGACAAGCCTGATACGCATCATTTGCTTATAGGACATTTAAATATATATCATTTGTATAACAAAGTTCCAGATTTATGTGTGATGTTGAGTCAACCAAACGCTTTCCATGTGTTTGGAATAACTGAATCACGATTGTGCTCTAACATCAGTGATGAAGCCATTTCTATCCCGGGTTTTCATGTATTTCGTCGCGATCCTGTTTCCCCTAAGCACACGGGTATAGCCGTGTATTTAAACAATTCAATTAGGGATTGCGCTCGAAGAAGGACAGATCTAGAATCAGACCTAGTGGAAAGCGTTTGGATTGAACTAAAAGCAAACAAAGCCACCCCGTTATTAATCTGCTTTGTTTATCGAAATCCCTCAGCCACTTTTGAATGGTATGACACATTTACGGAAATGATGGACAATGCAACCAAATGTACTTCTGATCTATTAATCTTAGGCGACTTTAACATCAATTTGTTTTCTTCCAATCCTGCTTGGGAAACTACTCTTACTTTGTTTGGTCTCAAACAGTTGGTCACTAAAGCAACAAGAGTAACTGCCAGTTCCTCAACATTGATCGATCATATCTACACAAACAACAAGACTAGAGTATTAGGGGTGCAGGTGCCCGAGGTTGCTATTAGTGACCATTATCCCGTCTGTTGTAGCTGGGCTCTGAAAGGTGATCGACGCCCCAAAAATCACCAACACATCACTATTAAATTCAGATCTTATAAACACTTTAACAAAGATGTTTTCCTATCGGATCTCTGTCAAGTATGTTTCAGTCACGTTTATAATTACACGGATCCGAATTCTGCGCTTGCAGAATGGTATGAGCTTTTTCTAAGTGTACTGGATAAACATGCACCATACCGAGAAAAACGTGTAAAAAGTGCACAGCCACCCTTGTGGTTAAATAAAAATATCAAGGATGCTATGTCACTTCGTAATGAACTTAAAAAACACAAGGATTTTGATGCCTATCGTAAACAGCGAAATAAGGTAAAATATCTTGTTCGTGAAGCCCAAAAGTGTCACTTTAAAAGGATCATTGATGAGAAAAGGGACACAGTTACAGTGTGGCGCGCCCTGAACACATTTACAAAATCTAAACAAAAACCGGCATGCACCAGTGTTTCAGCAGATACATTTAATAAGCATTTCCTATCTGCTGCTGATGTCCTATTACAAAGTTGTCCAAACATGTCACAGATATCAGACGTACTTGATAAATTCTGTGCCGAAAAGCTCAAGTCAAGTATTTTCAACATTCCTGTTATAACGGTTTATGACGTTGGTAAAACGATATCTCAGCTAAAAAATAAGAGATCAACTGGTCATGACGGCATTAGTACTGCAATACTAAAACTAGCTCTCCCATATGTCGTTGATTCTCTGACGTATATTTACAATCTTTGTATTCGACAGGGAACATTTCCGTCCAGCCTAAAGAAAGCAAAAGTCATTCCTTTGCCCAAAACTAAAGATCTTTCTGAGCCAAATAACTTTAGGCCCATTTCCTTACTTTCGACTTTGTCGAAACCAATAGAAAAACATATTCACCATCATTTACAACAGTTCCTGGAAAATCATCAAGTTTTACACCCCTTGCAATCAGGCTTTCGACAACGCCATTCTTGTCATACAGCGCTGATTCATCTGATTGATAGATGGCTCGATGCAATGAACAAACTGCAAACGACAGGGACAGTATTCTTAGATTTTAGCAAAGCTTTCGACTTAGTCAATCATAATCTACTTATACAGAAACTTAGAGCATATAGGCTTAGTAACAACGCTGTGGCGTTTTTTCAGTCATACCTAGAGAATAGAACTCAATTTGTTCTTGTAAATGGCAAACAATCTGCAGAGGGTATAATTCGTCATGGTGTGCCACAGGGATCAATACTCGGCCCCTTATTATTTTCTCTTTTTATAAATGATCTTCCTCTACATATTTCTCCCACTGGAGTCACCTGCAGCCTTTTTGCAGATGATGGCACATTAGACTTTTCTGATGCAAATGTTTTCAGTGTCAACCTCACCCTTCAGCAGGGTCTAAATGTTACATCAAAATGGTGTGCGGATAATTTCATGATTCCAAACACTGGTAAAACAAAGTGCATGCTCGTCGCCACCAGACAAAAACATCAGCTCAATCCCCCTCCTTTGAACTTGTTTCTGGGATCAGAAAAAATTCAGCAAGTTAAAGAACATCGAGTACTTGGCACACACATTGATAACTGTCTCAGCTGGCAGAGCCAAACAGATAAGATATGCAAGGTGGTCTCAAGAAATTTGTTTCTTCTTGCTAAACTAAAATATTTCACTGACAGAAAAACAAGACAACTATTCTATAATGCACACATTAAATCGCATATTGATTATGTCTCATCTGTCTGGGATGGCTGTAGCGATGCAAATTTAAAAAGATTAAACTCACTCCATAGGCGAGCAGCGAAACTTATATTAGATAAAAACATTCCACAACAAAGCAGTACCGACGAAAAACTTGCTTTACTTCATATGCTCCCTCTCCGTCAACACTTTGTTTTTAATAAGTTAGTAATGGTATATAAGGCCACAGTAGGAAAAACACCAGCTTACATATCTAATCTTTTCAAGACTTGTAGCACACCCTACAACACACGTAAAAAACGACCTGGTAGTTCCAAAGCCCAGAATAGACATATTCAAGACGTCTTTTTCTTACTCGGGTACAATACTGTGGAACGCACTCCCCAAAAAGATTAAATCAGCACAGTCTGTGAGCTCCTTCAAAGCCCAACTACTACAATATTTACTCAGAAATAATCGAACAGATTAGATGTACTCTACAAACTTTATTAATAGTATCATAAAGATGATCATTAATTCTGATTCCGTATCATGCTACTTTGATCTGCTATCATACATTCAACTTGCATCATATTTGCACGCTCAAATGTGTGTGTGTGCGTGCGTGCGTGCGTGCGTGTGTGTGTGTGTGTGTGTGCGTGATTGTAACGCATCACTCGAGTAATAGGCGTCATGCGTTATCCTTGTGCTGCCTTACATCTGACTCACAGTGTGTGTGTGTGTGTGTGTGTGTGTGTGTGTGTGTGTGTGTGTGTGTGTGTGGTGCAACGCATCACTCGAGTAATGACCGTCTCGCATTACTCTTGCGCTGCATTGCATCTGGCACACATGTGTGCGTGCATGTGTGAATGTAACGCATGACTCGAGTAACAGACACCATGCGTTACCCTTGTGCTGCCTTACATCTGACTGAATGTGTGTGTGTGTGTGTGTGTGTGTGTGTGTGTGTGTGTGTGTGTGTGTGTGTGTGTGTGTGTGTGTGCGCGCGTGTGTGTGGTTTTTTTTTTTTTTTTTTTTTTTTTTTTTTTTTTTTTTTTTCTTTTCTTTTTTCAATTTCTCAATAGTTACAGTTGATGGTTAGTGTTCAATAGTTTACATTTGAAGTTTTAACTTTACTCCTTCAGTTTTTAGTTGAAATCTTAAAGAGTTAATATTTTTCATATAATCTATGATCATCTTTATGTTTATTGAAATCTATTGTATGTGCACGTGTGAGTATGTGTGCGTGTGTGTGCGTGATTGTAACGCATCACTTGAGTAACAGTCACCATGCGTTACCCTTGTGCTGCCTTACATCTGACTGAATGTGTGTGTGTGTGAGTGCGTGCATGCGTGTGTGTGTGTGTGTGTGTGTGTGTGTGTGTGTGTGTGTGTGTGTGTGTGTGTGTAACGCATCACTCGAGTAATGCGTGTTTTACTTTATTCTTGTGCTGCCTTACAACTAGCATACGTGTGCGCAACAGCCGCCGTATGTCAGTATGTGTCTGTGTGTGTGTATGTATGATATTTTCAATTCATCAATAGTTACAGTTGATGTTTAGTGTTCAATAGTTTTCTTTTGAAGTTTTAACTTTACTCATTCAGTTTTTAGTTGAAATCTTAGGGTTAATATTCTTTCATATAATCTATGATTACTTTTAGGTTTATTTAAATGTAATGTATGCGCATGCGTGAGTATGTGTGCGTCTGTGTGTGTGGGTGCGTGCGTGATTGTAACGCATCACTTGAGTAATAGGCACCATGCGTTACCCTTGTGCTGCCTTACATCTGACTGAAAGTGTGTGTGTGTGTGTGTGTGTGTGTGTGTGTGTGTGTGTGTGTGTGTGTGTGTATTTGTGTGTGTGTGTGTGTGTGTGTGTGTGTGTGTGCGTGTGTGTGTGTGTGTGTGTGTGTGCGCGCGCGAAATATTTCTGTTTATTATTATTATTATTATTATTATTATTATTATTATTATCCTGTCTTCTTTTTATTTTTATTTATTTGTCATGTTATCTTTTCTGCTGTTATATTTATTTAAAATGTTATTAAGGACAGACGTGTAAAAAGGCCTGCGTGCCTACTGTCTTCATCCTTAGAAAATAAAGTTTCAATTCAATTCAATTCAATTCTCTCTCTCTCTCTCTCTCTCTCTCTCTCTCTCTCTCTCTCTCTCTCTCTCTCTCTCTCTCTCTATCTCTCTCCTCGCCGCCGTGAGATGGCCTTAGTCGCCTGCTCGGCGTTAAACCCAAATATGGGGCGGTCCGTGGCGCAGTGGTTAAGGCGCCTGCCACCAATGCCAAAGGTGCGAGGTTCGATACCGGGTTCCGGCGTTGGACTTTTCTCCTCTGGTAAGTGTCATCGTTAATTCGGGCGGACCGTCGGGGGTTCTTTCTCCGGGTACTCCGGTTCTTCCACCCACCCACCCCCCCCCCTCCCCCCCACACACACCCCCCACACTTTGGTACCGGTTTCAGGCCACTTTACAAAATTCAAATACAAGCGATAAAAAATCTCTGTAACTTCAGTAGCTGACTGGCCCTTCGTTTGTCTTGTACTGTGTTTGTACTGTGTTTGTCTTAAATGGCGTAAATCCGTGTCTGTATCGTGAGTGTGCGTGTTGGGTTTCAGGCGCGGCGCTTTGAGTCGATTTCCCCAAAATTGAGAAAAAGCGCCTATATAATAACGGTATTATTATTATTATTATTATTATTTTATAACTAACTAACTAACTAACTCTCTCTCCTCTCTCTCAAGAACAAGAATGAAAACAGGTCTGCGCACCTATTCTTTTATCCTTGGAAAATAAAGTTTCATTCATTCATTCATTCATTCATTCATTCTCTCTCTCTCTCTCTCTCTCTCTCTCTCTCTCTCTCTCTCTCTCTCTCTCTCTCTCTCTCTCTCTCTCTCTCTCTCTCTCGTCCTGAGAAAGTCTTGTTGCTTTCAGGACGTTAAGCAATGTACAAATGAAATATCTCTCTCTCTCTCTCTCTCTCTCTCTCTCTCTCTCTCTCTCTCTCTCTCTCTCTCTCTCTCTCTCTCTCTCTCTCTCTCTCTCTCTCTCTCTCTCATACATGCGCGTATCTTCAAGAGGCATAGATCCTCATGCGCCCTCCGGGTCATGAGGATCTACGCCTCTTCGAGATGTTTAGAGCGCGCGCGCGCGCTCACGAACGCACACAGACACACACACACTATGCCTCTTCAAGATGTTTGAAGCGCGCGCGCGCTCACGCACGCGCACACACACACACACACACACATCAAGGCGCTTTCGGAAGAGCATGCAGGTGTACTTAGTGTATCATGTAGCTAGATAAAGTCAACCTGATTTCATACAAATTATATAGCAAGACTGAAATCGTACTGTGAAATTCTAGTTTTGTCATCATTTTCTCAAGTCTTGAAGTGAAAGTGAAACTCATATCACGCTAAATATAAAATTACGAAAAAACCAACAAGATGGAATGTACCATAACCCACAAAGTCCGTTCTATATGAGAGCTGTCCTTGCTGTCAATGGTCTCTACCTTTTGTCTTTGACCTGATTCTGATATTGAATTATCTCCTATTGAAAAAGTCTCGCAGATCTGCCAATGCGTCAGTGAGTTCTATAAGGGGCGCAGGACATACGCGTCATTGATTTGTCAAACGTCATGTGTCATGAGGTATATTTTTTCAGTAATTTCATATTTTGCGTGATATGAGTTTCACTTTCGCTTCATCGGCTTGCAAAAATGGTGATAAAACTAGAACTTCGCGGTACAATTTCAGTCTTGCTATAATTTGTGTGAAACCAGGTTGACTTTACCTAGCTACATGATATACTAAGTACACGGGTCACCTGCATGCTCTTCTAGAAGCGGGTCGTTGTGTCTGTGCGTGTTAGTGCGTGCGTGCGAGCGCGCTCGAAACATCTCCAAGAAGCATAGATCCTCATGCGCCCTCCAAGCGCATGAGGATCTATTCCTCCTGGAGATACGCGCTAGTTTGTGTGTGTGTGTGTGTGTGTGTGTGTGTGTGTGTGTGTGTGTGTGTGTGTGTGTGTGTGTGTGTGTGTGTGTGTGTGTGTGTGTGTGTGAGAGAGAGAGAGAGAGAGAGAGAGAGAGAGAGAGCCGCGCGCGAGAGAGAGAATGACGTCATAATTTAGAGTATTATGTCACTGTCTGCGTGGTGACGGAGTTGCCTCTTTTAAGTCGCCGCCACTGTCTGACTTTCTCTAGAAGTCAAGGTTATTTTACTATTTTAATTCATGTCTGAAAAGAATTAATTTTTAATATGCAAAGCTGGCTAACGAACTCATCAAATGGCTTTCTCCAATCTAGCTATATGCAAAAGTCCAAGTAAATATGACAAAACTTACGGACTCTAATCTGGATCAACGGACTTCCTATAAACGGTTGTTTATGTCTTCAATGAGACATTCAATTACAATATGCTCGGAGGCTCTCTAAACCACCCACTTAAGAAAGTATTTCGCCAAGTTTCAAGTTTGTGTGTACAGAAATGTCGGAAATTATCTTGTTTACATACATACGCACACACATACATACGCACATACTCACATACGGCGCTTCGCGCCAAATGTACGTTCAGCAGCGAGGTTAGCGTAACTGGAAATGACGTAATTTTTATCTTGTTACTTCAATTGTTATAAGTTTAACCTGCCCGCCTTTGACATCATGGACATGTTAATAAATTCGCCCGACCGCAACCTGTCCTAAAAAGTCCCTTCTATAAATAGAAGGGCTTAAAAATGCGTCATGATAAATGACGTTTGACAAACCAATGACGCATATGCACTGCGCCCCTTTTAGAATTCACTGTGGCGCATTGAAAGATCTACTAGACTTTTTCAAAAGGAGATATTTCAACATCAGAATTAGATCAAAGACGAAAGTTAGAGACCTTTGACAGGGAGGGCAGCTCGCATATAGAAGGGACTTTTGTGGGTTATGGTTCATCACATCTTGTTTTTCCTGCGATGAATTATTTTTTTACGATAAAGTTGAAGAGGCACAATGCTGGTTAACGAACTCATCCAATGTCTTCCTTCAAGCTAGCTATATACAAAATTGCAATTGAATATAACACAAATGACGGACTAAAATGCGGGACAACTGACTTTCTGCAAACGGCAATATTTCTTTTAACTCATTCTACCCCAGACACACCACAGCAAGATAAGGATCGACCATGATAGTTCAAGGGTGATGCCAGATTAGCTTGGCGCCTATGGGCGCCAAGCTAATCTGGCATCACTCTTGAACTATCATGGTCGAGATGTGTCCTGCGCTGCAATGCAGTCTTCAGAGGACAACGGCAATATTTTGGGATTTCGGTGTTGGGGTAGAATGAGCTAAATTAGTCATTCCAATTAAATATCCTCGAAGGTTCTCTGAAATACATTGTCAAGTAAGCAAGCCGTAATGTTTCTGACCTATACGAACAGAAACACCGAAGCTACTCGTGTCTACACACGCACGCACGCACGCACGCACGCACGCACGCACGCACGCACGCACGCACGCACGCACGCACGCACACACACACACACACATACATACACACACACACACACGGCACTTCCCGTCACATGTACGTTCAACAGCGCATTTAGCGTTGGCATGACGTAATTTGTATCGTCTTAGTTCACTGTGAGAGTCTGAGGCCTGCCTAAGACGGCATTTGCATTCTACTGAGCGGGCGCCGATCTGCCCCATCCCAAGACGTCTTTTCTATAAATAGAGGAGACTTAAAAAGGCATTGGCTAGCGTCTCTATCATTTCAGCAATTAACACATTCTACCCGGGGAGCGAAATCTCCCGGGCAAAATTTGAAGTTACCCTCTGAAGGATTGTATTACAATTAAAATAAATAAAAATGAAATAAATCAGCGCATTAAATAGGCGCTTTATCCCAATTGAAAATCGGCTCAAAGCGCCACCGCGACTGAACTGAACCCAACAGGCACGCTCACTACGTGAATCACGCGCATTCACTCACACACTGCATAAACACAGAACATTCACTTGGTGCTAAGGGCAAGCTCAAGCGAGCTACTGAAGTTTATGAAATTGAAATCGTTTTTGAAATTTGATTAAGTGGGCTGAAATTGATATCAAAGTCGTGGGGGAGGAAGAGCCGGAGTACCCGGAGAAGTAACCCCAGACAGTCCGCCCGTATTAACGGTGACACTTACTAGAGGAGAAAAGTCCGACGCCGAAACCGGGTATCGAACCTCGCACCTCTGGTATTGGTGGCAGGCGTTTTTACCGCTGCGCCTCGGACCGCCCAATTTTAGGGACAGATCAAGCATGAAAGTTAAAGGGTGTTGCTAGAATAGTTTGGCGCCTATGGGCGCCAAGCTATTCCGGCACCACCCTTGAACTATCATGCTCGTTCCGTGTCTTGCTGTGATGTGTCGCGGCTAAATGAATTAAGCTCCCAAAAGTGCGTTTGCATCGCTCGTGAACCACGGTGGTTTTGGTAGGTTTTTGTTGTTGTTGTTGTTGTTGTTTTTGTTTTTTGGTTTTGTTTGTTTGTCTGTTTGTTTGTTTTTTTCGAATATTTTTAAAACAAGAAAAATACTTTGATTTTTGTTAATTATGCAATCGCCTCAGTATTAACCCTGCAGACTTTTCATAAAAAGTGATTTCATAAGAGTTCAGCTCCTCCTCGTTCCCAGGTAGGGTTGTAATTGAACACCACCCAACTGCAAAAGGCATAGATCCTCATGAGCCCCCGCAGTTGCGGGGGCTCATGAGGATCTATGCCTCTTGCTGACACCACTTTGAAGCCATGTTCCTGAGACAGCTTTTCTTGGTGTGTGTGTGTGTGTTACATTAACTAAGATTGCACAAACACAGACTGCGTCAGCCGGCACTGAGAGGGTTAAAATAGGGGGGACGACCCTTCATCGTAAGCGCTGAGTTTGCATGATTAACGCCGTTGAGGTTGTGTCCCTTTGAAGGGGCGGGGGAAGGGGGGGGGGGGGAGAGGGAGTTGAGGACTAAGCATTTGTTGGGAGAGTCCATTGCTTTAATAAAGGGTGATTACGTCTGTCGTTTTATAATTAACGCTGTTAGGGTTGCGCCCCTTCTACTGCATATCTCTAATGCGAGGTAACTTCAGGCTCATTGGCCTAGAAGTCGTTTTTCAAATCGAAAACTGTTTTATTTTGATGACTCATGTGAAGCGTAATTCTCAAACAACAACAAACGCTTGTCATCTTCATGCAGGGGCGGATCAGTTACGTCGGGGAGGGGGGGGGGGGATTCGAACATTTTTTTTTTTTTTTTTTTGGGGGGGGAACCTTAAACCTGACGCATAAAGCCTCCTCGACGCTAGACCTTGCTTCCAGTGGCCGAAAAAAATCGAACGGTGGAGGGGGGAATGCGGGGGGCGGGCAGGGGAGAGGCCAGGTGCGTGTGCGTTAAGACTCTCACCATCACTTGCCAAAATATCGAACGGGGTAAGGGGGGTGTCAAAAATCGAAAAAATATAAAACGGGGAGAAATGCGTGTGTGTGTGTGGGGGGGGGGGGGAGGTGGATGGGGGGAGAAGAACCCAGGGAACGCCACCCCCCTCCCTCCACCAACCCCCACCCACCCCCTACCCTCCTCCTCTCCTCCACCCCCACCCCAGTTCCGCCCCTGGCACGACATAACTGAACTCAAACTAAGATTTTTCGTCAACTTGAACGTGGACCGATGTACTGTAATCCCCGACGACTCCCAACAGCGAACGTGGACCGATGTACTGTAATCCCCGACGACTCCCAACAGCGAACGACAGCGAAATCGCAGTTGATTAGCAGCTTGCACCAAAAGCATAAGCAACACTCCAAGCATCTCTTAAGAGGCATAGATTCTCATGAGCCTCGAGGGCTCATGAGTATCTATTCCTCTTGGAGATGTTTGGAGTGTTGTCTGTGCGAATGATAGCTCATGAGGATCTATGCCTCTTGGAGATGTTGGGGCTGTTGTCTGTGCTTGTGGTGCACACTGGTTACCGGCTGTGAGTTGGGAGTCGCCGGGGGTAAACCGCTTTGCAGGAAGTTAGTTATTGGGGTTTAACGCCGAGCAGGCGACTACAACCATCTCAGGGCGGACGAACAAAAGAAACTGGCTTAACCCATTACATCTTGAGGCTGAATTTTGTAATTTTTCTTATTGTCCTAGGAAGGCTCTATTGCAGATTAGGAGACAGATCCGCTATTGTAGTTCGAGGGTGGTGCCATGATAGCTTGGCGCCTGAGGCGCCAAGCTATTCTGGCACAACCTTTGAACTATCCTTGTAAAATTTATTTCAAACAAAAGTGTATAAGGATGACAAGGGAATAATGCCTTTTGCGGATGGTGAGGGAGCAGGGTGGCTCAGTTGGTAGAGCGTTCGACTCTTCTCCGAATGAGGTCGCGGGTTCGAAACCAGCAGGAGTTGTTCAAACCCCTTTCAGTGTCTCGTCTTCTAAATCGCCGTCGTGGCGGACAAAAGCGCGAAAAGCCAAACCAATCACTCGTCTTGAGGTGGACCGATAAAATGCTCGCCAACGCTCGCATTTTTATCGGTCAAAATGAGCGAACGTGATTTACTTTGCCTGAAGTATGTCCGAGTATAACTTCAATGTCTATCCGCACAATTTACAGTGATGGCGGGAGAAACTTACCGAAATCGACGAACGTCAGATTTGTTACACTTGAATGTACTCACAATAACTCGTAAACTCTACCACAATTTCTTCATTTTTTAACTACAAAAAAAATGTGATCTTTCCCTTGTCGAATTTGACAATAATTTGCAACAAAATCAGATAAACAGACGTGCTTTGAGGGGTTTCAAAACACAAGCCAAATCGGTAGCGAACCTGAAGTTTGTCTCAGAAAGCAATAATTCTCCATCAACTCCTACACTACAAGATGTTTCTGAAACCTTATCTTCTAATTCTTATAGTCACACACCATCTCTGTCAGGTTTGACATAACTACACATCAGAAAAACAGACAATACCTCTATTAAAGATCAAAATAAATAAATTCTGTCGAAGTGAAAAAAAAGATCTCCGTGTTCGCCACATTGTAAATACCGACGAGGTATTTCTACGCCGAGCAAACGTTAACTCATTGTGCCAGAGGTACGAAATACCCACATTTTGGAGTTATCCTCTGAGGACTGCATTACAATTCAGGAGATAGATCGACCATGATAGTTCAAGGGTGGTGGCAGAATAGCTTGGCGCCTATAGGCGCCAAGCTATTCTGCCACCACCCTTGAACTATCATGGTCGAGCCATATCTGGCTGTGGTGTGTCGCGGGCAGAATGAGTTGACGGAGAATGTATTGTTCCAACTGTGCATCACTTTAAACGCTTTTGAAATTATCTCGATGCAACATTTTCCGCTGATTTGGTGTCCAAATAACCTGAATCCTACTATACACATACCAAGGGGAATTACTCAGCGCTGGACATATCCCTATTATATGATATATAAGGGATGTATATGATCGTCTTGTTCTATCCTGTTTATTTTTCTGTGGGCTGGCGATTGAGTGCCTGATAGGAGGGGGCAGGGGATCTAACTGTGTGTATGTCCAGCGCTGAGTATTTCCCCTTGGTATGTGTGCTGGTCAACCAGCGGTAGCCTTACCTATCTGGTTTGAGAGTGAACCTGAATCCTGCCTGTGGGTCGCGCCCTACCTTGTCTGGTGGCCCTCAGCTCCTGAAATCTCGCCCCGTGGTCTGACATCAATATGAGGAGAGTGGAGTTCAGGTGGCCCTCCTTCTCCAGGTCTTGCAGAAAAGCAGCCAGGTCAGAATCTTCAATCTACCAGCAGGACGAGAAATAACCAACAAGGAAAAAGCCACGCAATGGAAGTAGATCAGTAACATAAGTCATGTGTTGTATTTGTTTCAGTTTTTCTGTGTTTTATTTTTGTCATTAATATCTTGTATTTAATTAGTTCCTGTGAAGCGCCTAGAGGTCTGTTTTGATGTTAGCTATTATTATTATTATTATTATTATATTTGTTATTATTATTATTATTATCATCTTTATTGTTATTATTATTACTGTGTTGTTCTCCTTTTATTATCATTATTAACCCCTTCACTGCCGAGAAAAAGAGAACACGATCCAACCGCAAGCGGGCATAGATCCTCATGAGCCCCCGCGACTGCAGAGGCTCATGAGGATCTATGCCTCTTGCTGAGACCAATTTCAGGGGCGGATCCAGGGGTGCCTCGACGGGGAGGGGGGGCCGATAGCTCTCCCTTACCCCCCCCCCCCTTCCCCCAGTTTCCCAAACTGTGTCATACAAAAGAAATCCAGAACAAAACAGTGACTATAAGGCGAGCATAAATTCATAACAAAGAAAGAAACGTGCTTAAAAAGAACAATTACAAATAAGTTGTGTTGAAATTATTCTTTTTTGGTGCTTTTTTTAGGGGGGGGGGGAATTTTCTTTAAAATAGTATGTAACCGTTAAAATAGTATGTAACCGCATTTGATCGCGTCTGGCACGACGGACTCTGGCAAGTCATGAGATCGTTCAACATAGAGGAGGGAGTGATCCAAATGATAGAAGCGCTTTACAAGAACGCCTGCAGCGCGGTTCTACTTAACAATCAGTCAGGCGAGTTCTTCAGGACGACGATCGGTGTCCGTCAAGGATGCCTGCTCTCTCCTGTCCTTTTCAACATATTCCTGGAGAAGATCATGCAGGAAATCCTCCACGACCACCATACTTCAATCTCTATTGGTGGCAGATCCCTGTGCAATCTTCGATTCGCAGACGACATTGACCTCATGGCAGGCAGCAATAGTGAGCTCCAAA
The DNA here is from genome assembly GCA_036245525.1 of Semisulcospira habei. Classification (NCBI taxonomy): domain Eukaryota; kingdom Metazoa; phylum Mollusca; class Gastropoda; family Semisulcospiridae; genus Semisulcospira; species Semisulcospira habei. The sequence continues at coordinate 50,885,311 of BTPG01000002.1, read as the reverse complement.
ACCTGACAGACAAACTTTCAAGTAGCGCAGGGTCTTATGGCATGGAGATCAGTACGGATAAAAGCAAAGTGATGATCAACACCACAAGCGACAGCAGCAGCAACATTCACATGAACGGCCAGAAGCTAGAAGAGGTCAATAGCTTCAAGTACTTGGGAGCCACCCTGTCCAAAGACGGTAGTTGCATAGCAGAGATCCGTATCAGGATAGGTACAGCAACATCCGCAATGGCCAGGCTGGACAGGATATGGCGAAGTAACTCCATCAGCTTCACCATCAAGTACAGGCTTTACAAGTCCCTCGTAGTGTCTATTCTACTCTACGGCTGTGAGACTTGGACACTGCTTGCAGACTCAGAAAAGAAAATCAAGGCCTTTGAGAACAAGTGCCTGAGGAAGTTGCTCCGCATCTCGTACCGCGAGCACAAGACCAACGAATATGTACGGAGCATCGTCACTTCCCTGGTGGGCCCACATGAACCCCTTCTGGCAACCGTGAAACGGCGCAAGCTTGCTTGGTTTGGCCACGTGACCCGACACAACACCTTGTCCAAGACTATCTTCCAAGGCACTCTCGAAGGAAGTCGTCGGCGAGGTCGTCAGAGAAAGAGTTGGGTCGCAAACATAAAAGAATGGACCGAACTCGAGATGCCAGACTTGCTTGCCACCGCCCAAAATAGAACTCAGTGGAGAGCACTGTCTGTTGCTGCTGCCTTTCAGTCCCCCCAACGCCCAGTTCGGGCAAGGGACTGATGATGATGATGATGATGATGTAACCGTTCTCTCTACGCGTGCTTCTTTCTTTCTTTTCTTTTCTTTTTTTTTTTTTTTTTTTTTCTTTGGGGGGGGGTGTGTGTTTCTGAGACAATTAGAGTTTGTAGAGGTTATGATTTTTAATTCTTAAAACGTTTCTTCTTTCATCTCGGGACACAGCACCGCTTTTAGCACTTTTTTTTTTTTAAGTTTAAAAAGAAAGGCTGATCATATCTACATGCACTTGACCCCTCCTCACCTCCACCCCACGTCCCTAACAAAACAAGATTATTCGGGCACTTCTGATTCTTATATGGTGTATTTTCTTGGAGTTTCTGCAGGAGCAATCACCTTGTGTTTGACAACAACACTACACTACCAAGTCTTCCTCCGTCTAAGAAACAACACAGCCATTTGTGCAAATTGGGACTACTACTGCTCTATACACCCACAAACCTCCTCCATATGAGGAACACAGGATCAGATCACAGAAATAGTCATTATCACTCACGATGTATACCTCTTACACTGACTGACGATTACTTAAGGGTTAGTTCAAGGTTGATCAAAATCAAGACGTTTCACACCTCTCCTCTGGTGACACGCATCAATGACCACATTGCTACTCTGATGGGCACTTGTGCGTGTCCACGGAAGACAAAGCTACGCAATCTGTGTGAGACTGGAGACCCACTGTGCTCAGAGAACGTGACAGGGTTAGGGGATTAGCAATTACCTGTAACACCAGGGCCGGTCGGCTGCTCACCCCGGGGGAGACACTCACAGCGCAGTTGATTTCTCACTTTCTGATCACACTTGGCGTGTACACTGGCGTAGACTTAAACCTAGATGACTGCCACGTATGAGGATGCCACACCATTCGTATCGCACAGAAAGAGGTAATGCTTTTCATGAGTCCCTGTGACTAAAGGGGCACATGAAACTCTATGCCTGGCTGAGGGACTGAGTTCAGCAATGACTGGACACTTTTCCACCGCTTATCTGGCAAGATGGCTGCCTCAGTCTGAGGATGCAATGGGGATTGTATCGCACAGCAAGAGGCACTGATTTACATGAGCCCCTGTGAGTGGCTGGGCACATGGCACTCAAGTGAGGATATTTGACTATAGGCCGATGAACACACTAGGCTCACCCACAGATCCCGTGAGATAATTGTAAAATACACCGTACAAGAAAAGAAGAACCATCGAACACAACTTCCACAAATAACCCTAAAAAAAAAAATTGTTGTCAGGGCTGACGGGGGGGGTGGGTGGGGGGGGGGGTTTGGGGGGGGGGGTGTCAGGGCTCCCTGCCCCCCCCCCCCCCCCCTGGATTCGCCATTGAATTTGTATCCACGTTTCTTGAACGATGTTGGCTTTTGGTCGCAGAACGAACAAAGATTTCAGAAACAAAAACGTACGTACAATGGCATATAAAGGGTTACAGGACAAGCACAGAAGAGCTGACTAAATGTTCGAGGTTAACCTCTTTACCGGCAAAAATAACAACGGAACACGATCCAACTGCAAGAGAAATAGATCCTCATGAGTCATCGCAGTCACGGAAACTCACGACGATCTGTGTCTCTTCCTGAGACCAATTTGTATCCGTGTTCTGCGGTGGGTTGTGACTTGTTGTCCCTGAATAAACAAAGAAATTCTAAACAAAAATATGCGTGTAACACATCAAGGAATCAAAGCTGTACAACACACTAAGTAGACTGTATTCTCCTACGAAGAGCTTGACTGCGCTCGCCGTCAGTCCTCTGTCACACATTAGGGCGGTATCATTCAAGCGATGGGATCGAACTTCTTCCCCATTCAAAATAGCTGCCCCTGATTATAATTATCAGTATTATCGTCGTTGTCGTTATCTTCGTCATCGTCGACGACGTCATATGTATCATTGCTCAAGTCGTCGTCGTGGACGTCGTCATCACTGAAACCGTTTACACTTGCACCCGGGTTGAATCCAACACTTGCATTTGGAACCGGGGTTGACAAGTTCACACTGACGCGACAAAGCATCTTAGGAATGCATCATGGCGCCCTCCACGAGACAACACGTTACGTGGCTTTCATGTCCTTTGGCTCTTGCAGCTGGACGGTGTCCAGTCTTTCTTTTTACTGTAATTAATTTGTATGTACTGTTTCTTGCGGCATTGAAAGAGACGACCTCGAACACGACCTTTTTGCTACACGTACAGCAGTGTTTTTTACAGGTCATGACCTTTATGACAATGCAAATGTAAACGCACCAACCCGGATTGTATTTGGCTTTTACCCTGGTGCAAGTGTAAACGGCCTCGTTATCATCAGAAATTCTTACCTTCAGCCTGGAACTGTGACCGTGGCTGTATTCGGAATGGAAGCCGAAGAACATCTTCGGGTGGTCCCTGTACACCGCGAACAGCTCTCGGAACCAGTTCATAAATATCAGGTGTCGGGGCACCGAGCCCAGGCACCCGGGGAGATTGCTGCGGAAGACTTTCTCGGCCTCCAGGTAGAAAGTCCGCATGTGGTGGTCAGTCGGCTGGTCCTTAAAGCCCAGGAGTCGATACTGGAAAGTACCTGAAAGCACAGGCGATTGTCTCAATAGTGTTCGCTACAGCTCAACCTAAGAGTACGCGCTCAAGTTAGGATATACCTCGCATGGGTGCCGTAAATGTATCCGCACCCAGCTTATTTCACTTTCGATTGCTGCAAATGAAAATCAAATTAAAATTAAGAAGCAAGTTACTAAAAATTATCTTAAGGAAAAAATATCTCTAAGTCGCATATATCCACGCGTCCTGGCCTACCGATTGAAGAAAAACAATTTGTTGATAAGTCTACCGATTGTTGATTCAGTCATACACAGACTTTGCACTGATAGCTGGAAGGTTAAATGGGCTCACCCCACCTGTCTCTGTGGGGAGGACTTCACACCCAGTCATGCTCTGCTGGAATGTGACGTCCTCTCCAACGAGACTAAGGATATTAGGGCCTTTTGCCCTGAGATAAGACATATGGACTTACTCCTAGAATCAGCTGATGCAAATATTATCTATAGTATTAATACTGCAATTAATTCGACTCAGCTGCAATATCTGATCTGAATATCGGACGACCCTCGTGCGCGTTAGATTTGCTACTGTCCCTGCGCTATAGTATTCGTATTTAACCTTTTTTAAAATCTTCTCTTATCATCGTGGTCCTGAAATTTTAACCTTCTTTTATGTTGTATTTAAAATAAAGACAATTCTACTTTATATATATAGGACCGTTGTATTCGTGGGCCAAACACTCGATTTGTGGAAGAAAGATTTACGCTGCGCGGACCTTTGGATCCGCGCAACGTCTTATAATTATGATCGGACAAAATATATTATTACCCAGTCAAATGAGCTTTTCTGTCCCATTTGGTACAACCAGTTGTTACCCGGTATCAAAATTATATATATGAAAATACCTTAATATTGATAGTCTCCTATCAATTTTATTGCCAGAGAGACATGAAATAGGACCAAACAACAACAACAATAGGATATACCTCGGTCTCTGGTACTTTAACCCTTCGGGTGTCGGTAGCGGTTTTCGTCGCGATGATTCCTTCACCTCTTCGTATTTGGTGTTGTCCTCCCCTATTTTGGCATTAAAATCGCCCATGACTATGGTGATGTCTCGCTCCGCACATTTGTCCACAGCACACTGGAGTCGGTCATAGAACTCTTGTTTCTCTTCCTCGTCACTGTCATTAGTGGGCTCATAACACTGGATGACGTTCAGCTTGATCTTTTTCTTCGTTCTAAAGGCTGCTGTGATAATTCTTGGCCCAAGAGGTTCCCAGCCAATCAGCGCTCTCTGTGCCACTGGTGACAGCATGAATGCTACTCCTTCTGTATGGGGGGCATTCTCCTCTTCATGACCTGAATACAGAATCATCTCCCCACTTAACAGCCTTTTCTGGCCAGACTGCGTCCATCTGGCTTCACTGTTACCTAGCAGGGAAAGGTTGTACTTTTGCATTTCCGCTGCTATCTGGGCGGCCTTGCCGCTCTGGTACATGGTCTTGACATTCCATGTGTCCATGGTTGTGTCCCTGGATAGAGAGAGGCGGCTCGGTCCTGTGGCTTCCGAAGACTTCCGGCTTTCACCACAGGACGTCATAAATCTTCTGGTAGAAGAACCTTCCTCCTCCAGGAAAGGAATTGCTGTTTGTCTTTTCGTCGGCGTTTTTGTAGCTATTTCCTTATTTGCAGGGTGGGGAAGCTACCCCCACGCCCAACCCCCTTACTAGGAGGACCAGGTGTTTTCTGTCGGGGTCACCTTCCCTTAGACCATGTTGGTTCATGGCAACTTATTTCATTCGGTGCACCCCTCTCGCGAGGGACCCCCTATCCACCACCCAGGGGACGCGCCTCAACGCCATATGGTCCAAGCGAGAGGGTCTGCGCTTAGTTGATAGACAGTAAGTTTTGAACTAAAGTTTTATGATTGACGAAGTCAAATGCTTTTGAAAGGTCGAAAATTACTGCTCCAGTCATTTGACTGCTATCCATGGCAGTAATCCATCTGTCAACTAGGTGTACCAATGCTGTGTGACAGGAGTGTTTCCGCCGAAAGCCAGATTGTAATGGATGTATAAGTTTGTGTTTTTCTAGAAAATGTTGTAAGTGTGTGTGAATGTGTCTTTCTATCGGTTTAGACAGTGTTGACAGCAGCGAAATGGGCCTGAACTTATTAGGGTCGGCAAGGTCTTTCGTTTTAGGTAGTGGGGTCACTTTGGCTGTTTTTAGAGAAGATAGAAATATCCCTTGCTTTATGCAAAGGTTATATAATATATATGTCAAGGTATCTACAATACACGGTAGGGCCATTTTCAGTACTGAGCTACTAATACCATCATGGCCAGATGTACGTTTGTTCTTTAAGTACGAGATGGATTTTCCAACGTCGTATTTCGTTAACAGGGGAATGCTGAATGATGTATCAGGGTCCAGCCGTTCTGCACAAAACGTCTTTAGCTTTTCTGACACAGCTGAAGACTGACCAGAATATGTATTTTGTAGCAACGTACTGGCAGCCGAGACGAAATGCTGATTCAAGGTATCAGCTGATAACTGTGTACATTGTGCGGTATTTTTGGACCTCGTAAAAGCATTGATCGCTCGCCACACAGATATGACATCTTACTTGCCGTTCATAAGACGTTGAAAAAGTGACCTTTGAGCTTTCCTCACTAAATGTTTAACATGGTTTCTTTGCCTTCGATAAGCTACAAAATCCTTATTTCTTTTATTGTCATTTCGGAGCTGCATGGCATCCTTGATTTCCTTACTTAACCAAGCGGGAAGCTGGGGGTTCTTTACCCGTTTCTCTCTAAATGGAGCGTGTTTATCGAGAACATCAAGGACCAATCCGTACTACTCAGACAAAGCGTCGTTGGGGTCATTATGGTAGTACACTGTATCAAAGGGCGCGCTACTTAAATCACAAAGAAATGTTTCCTTGTTGAAGTGTTTAAGTGATCTGTGTCTTTCTCCAAACTAGCTATTTGCAATAGTTTAAGTAAATATGACATAAATTAATGACTCTAATATGGGTGAACCGACTTCCTATAACCTTTTTTTATGACTTCAATGAGACATTCAATTGCAATATGCTCGGAGGCTCTCTTTGCCACCCACTTAAGAAAGCATTTCGCCAAGTTTCAGGTTTGTGTGTACAGAAATATCGGAGATTCTCGTGTTACATAATACACACACACATACATACGCACATACATACATACATACGCACATACGGCACTTCGCGCCAAATGTACTTTCAGCAGCGAGGTTAGCGTAACTAGACATGACCTAATTTTTATCTTGTTACTTAAATTGTTAGAGGTTTGACATCATGGACATGCGATTAAATTCGACCCACCGCGACCCGTCCTAAAAAGTCTCTTCTATAAATGGAAGGGATTTTAAAACGTTATATCTTGGGTAATTTTCATCGTAGGCACATGAATCAGACAATAAAATGTACACAAAATCACGAGTATATTTCATATATGAACACAACAATATGACACAATATCTTGCATTCTAGCGCAATATCTATACATGGAATTCTAAATGCATTTCTATCTTTTTATAATGTACCAGCTGCAAGACGTCTGTTGGCTATGGAAACAAGGAAATTGGTTATCTGCCTCGTGTTCCCTCTTTAAGATACCTCTTCTTCCCTCTCCCCCGTTCCTGAGTACCCTGGAGTCCTCCTATGTGTCACCGTAGCTGCGTGTATGTCTGGGTTTTGTGCAGGTGATTTCTCCAGAAGTAACTACATGTAACAGAATTGTTTCAATTTTCATATCTGGTCAGTATTAGAGTAGAAGATGTGTCTTGTACCAAACCCGAGGTCCTAGCGTCAAGGTTAAGGTCACAGTGGAGACATAAAGGTAATATCACAAAAAGGACGGCTCATTTGATTTAAATTGTTGTTAAAAAATTATCTGACATCCTGAGTGTAAAGGACCTGGCAGCCATATTTATTGTCAATGCTTCCGTTTTTTGCGCGATAACTCTGTAACCACTCTACCGATTTTCGTCAAATTTTAGTATTTGGTAGACCTTAGTGTGAAAAATGGTCACTAACAATAAAACTGAGTTGATACTTTAAAGTTTTAGGTTCACGTCCGGGACGTAATTCTATGTAATGGGCCAGTGGTCGTCTGTCCGTCCTTCGTCCACCGTAAACGTCAACGTTGGTATTTTCTCGGAGACTATTCAATCACACTCCGCAAACTTGGGCCAAAGACATAATTGTGTGGTAAGACCTTTCTACACACACCAATTTCAGTGGCCACTCTCAAGGTCAAATTCACAGAGGACTAGAAAATAGATTTTTAAAAATACACATTTTAAACAAAAATTGCTGAAATACTGTTAAAGGGAGGGGGAGAGACAGGGGCTCACGTCCTTAAGAGAGATGAGCAATCCAGACCAAAAAGGTGACTGCCAAGCGTGTAAAATGCAAAGAAGTACCCAACGGAGAAAGAAACACGCTTAGAAAAGATGGGTACAACACAATTTATTAATATTTCGCGTAAATACCCTTTGTCAAAATAGACAAACAAACAAACAGAGAGATTAGCCGCTACTTATCTTCATTCGCAGAAGGAATGTGGCAACTGAAGGAGGTGACGTAAAATAAAATAAAAGAAAAGGAAGAACAAAAGTGCGGAAAAAGTAAAAATGACGTCAACGAAAAAATCATAAGAGAGAAACTCGAAGAGAAACTGAACAGGAGAGACAAGAGTGTGTGTAAGCACGCGCAGGACCGAGCAAAAGTAAATGAGTGTATGTGAGGCCAGAGAAAGAGAGAGAGAGAGAGAGAGAGAGAGAGAGAGAGAGAGAGAGAGAGAGAGAGAGAGAGAGAGAGAGAGAGAGAGAGAGAGAGAGAGAGAGAGAGAGAGAGAGAGAGAGAACGAACGGGGAGTACCCTTGGGCACGAAGTAGGCTGTGTGTCTAATACACAAACCCGAAGGCAAACTTTACTGAACACGAGAGACAAGAGTGTGTGTAAGCGCGCGCAGGAGCGAGCAAAAGTAAATGCGTGTGTGTGAGGCCAGAGAGAGAGAGAGAGAGAGAGAGAGAGAGAGAGAGAGAGAGAGAGAACGAACGGGGAGTACCCTTGGGCACGAAGTAGGCTGAGTGTCTAATACACAAAGCCTGCTAAATACCAACCCGAAGGCAAACTTTATATCACCTTCAAGTTGAGGACTACCTCGGGGAAAAACGGGAGGACCCCGGGGAAAAAACCCAGCATTTAGCATGGTACACAACAGGTAATATCATTGAAGCAAAGCAAATAATCAAATTCGGTAAAAGAATATCATAGTTGGTATAAGTGGAGAGTAAGTAGTTGTGAAACCATCTTCAAGGGTAACTAAACAAACAAAAATAACACCAAACAAACGTTGGGGGGGGGGGGGGGAGAGAGAGAAAGAGAGAGAGAGGCGGGGGGGGGGGGAGGAGTAGGGACGATAATATCAAAAGGATAATTTAGCAGTCACACACACACACACACGCACGCACGTACACACACACACACACACACACACACACACACACACACACACACACACACATACCCACACAATCCGCGAAACGGATTTGTGCTTATGGAAATGTAGCATTACTAAACTGTTCTGACGCAATCTTTCAATTTCCATGTCTTAAGAGGCAGAGAGAGAGAATGAGAGAGAAAAAGAGAGCGGGGGGTGGGGAGGGGGGAGGGGGTGGTGGTGGTGGTGGGGGGGGGGGGGGGTGGTGGTCGGGGGGGGGGATCTGCTGCACCTACCGACATATTGCATGTCCTCTGCGTGAACTGTGACGTAACCGTGGCGTGAAAAATCGTTCCAGACCCAGGGGAATATGTCCACTTGCTGAGCTCCAGGATGCCCGCGGCGTGTTTCAGGAAGCTCTTCCTCCAACTTGCCTGTTGAGGATATGGTGACGCAAAACACACTGTCGCCTGACGTTACAATAATAATAATAATAATAATAACAACAACAATAATAATAATAATAATAATAACAATAATAATAATAATAATAATAATAATAATAATAATAATAATAATAATAATAATAAATACCTCTTGTATAGCGCTGTTCTCTAGGAAAACACTGGACTCACTGCGCATGCATAACAGCACACTCTGTCTTTCAGATACACTCACAACTATACACTACTTTAATCCAGCACTTCCCAGCATCTTACATCCACTTCCCTGTCACATAAGATCCAGAATCAGATTAAAAGGCAGTTAGCAGTTCGCTAAGAAAAAAAAAACCACGGTGAGCTACATGTTAAACGCCTGACAGGCAAGAGAAGTCATTAACCCATTTAGCCCCTAGTCCCTACAGCAAGAGATGGATTGAACATGATAATTCAAGGGTAGTGCCAGATTAGCTTGGCGCCTGAAGGCGCCAAGCTAATCTGGCACTACCCTTGAATTATCATGGTCAATCTATCTCCTGCAACTGGTACGTGGTCATCAGGCAACAACTCCATAAATGGGACCTTGGCGCTAAAAGGGGTAAGTGAACTTTGAACTGGGATCACGTGGCCAGATTCCGCATTTCAATTGGCAGTGACTTCCACACACTTGAGGCCGGCTAAAAAGGTGGAAAAAAAAACGCTCCCGCACAGACTTTATGTTAAGCGGGGAGCTGGGTGGCTCGGTGGTAGAGCGTTCGACTCTCGTCCGAAAGGTCGTGGGATCAAACCCAGCTGGGGTCAAAATTTGTACAAACCTCTTTTCGGTGCCCCGTCTTTGAAATCACCTTCGTGATGGACAAACGACGTTAAGCCCTAAACGTGTTTTTTTTATGTTAAGCTTCGTGATTTGACAACTCATCGCAGTTAAGTTTCGTTTTGCAAAGAACGAGAATCATGGCAAATAACCTGCCTGTATCATAAGCATAGACAACACTCCGCCCATCTCCCAAAGGCATAGATCACAATGAGCCCGCCGGACGTTTGTCTATACTTATGGTACAAACTGGTTATCCGTCGTGACATGTCTGTCGTTCGTTGTTGGGAGTCTTACGCTGTAAAAAGTAACCTCTCTCGTATCTCATTGTATCGCATGGTGCCGTTTGCAATACTCGCGAAACGAGAACAATTTTAAAGCATTGACAATTCTTTGACTTTTTTTTTAAATTTATTTTTTAAAGTCCATTTTCTCAGTACAGTAGTGCGCCACAGAGTCTACTTAACCCCTTCACTGCCTGGAAAATCGAGTGCGACCTACTGCAAGAGGCATAGAGCCTCATGAGCCCCTGCGGGGGCTCATGAGGATCTATGCCTCTTGCTGAGACGACTTTGTGTCCATGTTCTTTGGACAGTTGAGGCCTTTGGTCGCTCAGTGAACACAGAGACAAAACGTACGTAAGTTGGCAAGGAAGGAGTTAAAACTTTCACTTCCGGTTGACGCAGATTTATGTCATTACAATCTCCCTAAATTCAACGCACAGCCGTCCCAATAGCAGGGATTCATGCGGGAGCCAGCAAGAGGCCGCGCAACAGGCTAATCTGGCACTACCCTTGAATTATCACGGTCGATCCACCTCCTACAGCTGGCACACAGTCGTTAGGTGAAGCATGTAAAGGATTGGGGAGATGCGGTCTTGGGGTCACGTGGGCTGATCGTCATCACAGTTCCTACCTGTCAGAATGGGAAGGAGAGCCGCGGGCGTTCCGTCGCCCACGATGTTGTAGCCCTCCAGCTCAACGCCTCCCAGACTGTGCAGAAAGTACTCCCGCGCTTTGGGCAGGTTGCGAATCCAGGCCATCCTCGACGTGGAGTCAAAACCGAATATGAAGACGTTCAAGCCCAGAGAGGTCGAGACTTGACCTTGACCGTGAACTTTTTCGGAAGCCGCCCGTTCTGATCTCTTCTTGTTCAGGCGTTTGTGAATTGCGTGGTTCCAAGCCACGCCCGCGTGAATGTTAGCGTACGTTTGACCTTGACTGGACTTGCAGTTGACCCTGAAGAAGTCAGAGGTCAAGGCCGCGCCATCATGCATGGGACTTATTGGTGTCCCTTTCCCCACCTCAAAATCGCTGTTCCTAATGAGCGGGACGTAGTCACATGTTATGGCGCCGTGCTGGTGCATCGACTCCTGCGATATGTGAAAAGTTCCATTCCTGACGTAGACCCAGTCTTTCATGGCCATGTCGCAGCTGACGGGGTCGAAGGTACCGAGGTGCTGCATCACGGTCGGGTCAAAAGGGTCGAGTTGTGGATGCACGCACTTTCTTGTTGACGTCTTCTGTTTACCCGCGGTCTTTTCTCCTCCTCCTAACCTTGCCCCGTCACCCTCCCGAAACCTTGACATTTGAACCTCTGCGTGTTTGGCTGACGGTCCCTTGTAGAACATTTTCAAACCGCCGTACCACACAAAAACCAAACCATAGAATATTAATCCCGCTAAACAGTATCTTCGCACATTTCGTAAAAACATTATCCTACAGATGGTACGCATGTCTAAGTAAAGGTCGAGTCCCCTCCTGTTAGTGTCAGATAAAAATGCAGCAATATTGGTCAAGTAACTCAACGTTTCCAAGGAAGATTACTCGTGACTCCTGTAAAACCAAACAAAAATCATCATCATCGTTGGCAGCTCGGTCTAGAGAGACGACGCTTCGTGTGCCGTGAGGTGTCTGATTCTGTGATTCGGGAGTAGCAGTCCTTGTTGCAAGAGAGGCAGACGAAGGATAATGGCAGGAGAGCCGCAGCACACTCTCGACGTCAGGTGCACAGTGCAAAAATCAAGGTGGTACAGTGAGAACGAACTACCACTGATTTTTGTGAACTGAGTAAGGAAAATAAGGGGAAAAACCAATATATATGCACTCACTCAAACCTGACAAGCTGCAACAATTTGAGTCTGCTAAATTACGTAAAAACTAAAACTTACGTCACGACAAGTGACTTTTGACAAATCAATGACGTGTATGTCCTGCGCCCCTTATAGAACTCACTGACGCATTGGCAGATCTGTGAGACTTTTTCAAAAGGAAATAATTCAACATCAGAATCAGGTCAAAGACAAAAGGTAGAGAGAGACAAATGACAGCGAGGACAGCTCTCATATATATGGGATTTTGTGGGTTATGGTTCATCCCATCTTGTTGTTGAATGCGTGAACGAGCTTAGTACTGGTTGGTGAAAGGTGCGAACAATACATGATTCATTTACGAAATCAGACCTACCGTATATCCAGTCGCTTGCCACGCAGTCCTGCGCTCAGAATTTAGAAGTTCTAGAAGTTCTATCGCTTGAACCCAGTGAGAAAAGTCCGCACTTGATTGGTACTGATTTTGACAGTGTCACTGGCTGCTTAGAAGCAGCACCGCTGGTAAACCTTTCAAATTCCAGCGACAAAATACAGTCTGACGTCAGAAATATTTGGCGCTTTACTTCTGACGTCAGACACACATTCGACGCTTCAAATAGTGTGTAATAGACTGAACGACAATGGACCTCGCCGGTGCGCGCATTTTCAGCCAATCAGAAAATAGGAAAAAAAATTGCAGCAGCGCGGTCCTGTTGCTGGGCCCCACAAGCTTTCCCGTAACTAAGGAAGGCAATGGCGAAGCGCGATACTGTTTGGGCGTATATATTTCACTGAAATGGCCATTGGGGTACCTGCAATGGGGACGAAAGCTACCCTGAAACCATAAAAGAAAAGCTTTTGGCTTTTTTCCCCTCCCAAAACCAACGCGATGGGCTGAATAAAAAAAAAAACTGAACTTGCTGTTGACCGCACGCTGATCATCTCAACATCGGGATACTACCCACCTGGAGGACAAGAGCAAACGCAGAGCTGTTTGTATGCGGTATCATTTTTCTAGTTTGTTCTAAAATTAGTGACAATTCACTTGCGGAAGTGGTACATAAGTCAGCGATCGGTTACCACGGCCGGAGCGTACTGTAGGCCTACTGCTCAATAATGTGCAAGCAATCGCTATCAGGCAGTACCACTACACTGATCTGCACACTTGGATGAATGTGTGTATGTCTGTGTGATTTAAATATGGAATTAAATCTCCAGAAGCACCGTAACGAAAGGTTTATGCTCCCTTACGTTTCTTCAGTCTGCACTCTCTGACTCACTGTAACAAATCACAAGCTCAAATAGACTTATCACTCCTACAGTAACACACATTTCATAAGATCTCTTTATGATGAGCATATATTCATGCAACGTTTTTCTTCTCAGTATTTTTGGGATGGCGAACCAAGTGAGCAAGTATATCTTTGTTTATATATGCTGAAAATAAAAGCAGAGGTGCACATTTCGCTTACACTGTGATGACATTTCACTTTCCAAGTAAGGCTTTCATTGTTCAGTGAATTTCCCCATGAGGGATTAATAAAGTATTATTGTATTGTATTGTATTGTATTGTATTGTATTGTATTGTATTGTATTGTATTGTATTGTATTGTTTGTAAAAAGCTGACAGAGTGTGAAACGGTGATGCCATGAATGGAATGTCTGGTGCGATTTGCGACACATTTTACATCCCTTTGGGTGAAAACTATAACCTGTGATATTTAGCTGGCCTTGCACCTGTGTGTAGTAGGAATGTGATTTATTCAGTCCCACACTGGTGTTGTCAGCTAATTTCACACACAATCCTGGTAACTGACATGCCTCGAGTATGGTGGAATTTCTGGATGCGGGTGGGCTTTGATTATGCCTGTCTGGCCACTGGACAATTTGAGTTGCTCCTAGAAATAGAAACTGTGGATTAACCACAATGCTGCGCTTGTGCAGGTGTCTGTCAGGAAGTACTTCTAAATATTTACTCTTGGCAGTGTTATCATGTCGTTTACATAAAATGTGGCTGCAGCTGAGAAAAAAGTGTGTGAAAAGATTATGTCAAGACATTTGTCAGAAACGTTTGCTTTGCTATTTAGATCTATGTGGAAGTTTCATGTTGCAAGCTTTTGGGGGTTTTTTTGGTGGTTGGTGTGGTTTTTTTTTTTTTTTTTTTTTTTTTTTTTTTTTTCCCCTATCCCCAGTGATTAGAACTGGTCAGTTCTCTGTTCTTTCCTTACGTTTCTCAGGATTTGGAGACTAACTGGTCAAGCAAAGGCGATCCAGTTTTCGTTGTGACACACATGTCAGCGACCCTATTGATTCCCTGACATTGGCTCTCTTTTCAGTCTCTTGGTCTGTGGAGAAATATTGAGTGCAGCTTTAGAAATACGTTTGACGTTTTAATTTAATCATATACATATACTGTTTATAATGTTTTTAATTTTTCTTTTAGGGATTTCACCATTAGACTACCTGGCCATGGCTGTAGAGTGCAAATTCTGAAATAGCAAGCTAGAAGATAAAGATAGACCTGTTGGAGGAGGAGATCAGATCAAGAATTTGACAAATCTGAATGACCCCACCTCAAGGCTGCAAAGTACTAAAGGTGTGCAGACGCAACCAACAGAAGAAGTATCTGGAGTTGATTTTGTGAGAAAAAAGGAGAGACAACTAAACAACCTGTTCCAGTTCTAAACTGCATTAACATATGTTTGGTTTTTGTTTTGTTTTTTGTCATTTTTGTTGCCAAATGGTCAATCTTTTAAGCACAAGTATAGTGAAAAAGGGCAGACTTTCAGCACCTACAGCCACACGATAGACTGTTTCTCACGCTTTGCTGATTGAGAGAAATTTTGAAGACTTCATATTAAAGTGAAAATGAGTTTTGAATCTAGTATTTCTGTGCTATCAAATTGTGTCAATGTGAATCAGTCATTTATGACCTGAACCATTATTTTTCCTTGTGTTGTGTTTTGGCATGTAAACGACTCATATTCCAGAATAAAATATAATTTACCAGTTAATAATAGTTTTTGATTTGTTTTAGGTAATGCTTACTTCTTGCTTGTGTTGATGTGGCATGGTATGGGCCTTTTCGTCCGCTTCTCCGATGGCCGCCTGGCTAGCACACCATGGTTTTATTATTGGGACAGATGCGATCTTGGTGGCTTTTGATATTGCTGCTCCCCTGGCTTGTGGCATGCCGCTGCAGCTCATTCGATTAGGCACATGGGTCAAACAGTTTAGCTGCCTTGAAATACTGCACAGTTTTCTGAAGCCCAATGACATGAGAACAGTGACCATTCAACCTGAAATACAAATCATACATGCATGGCTATTTATTAATAATCTCTCTCTCTCCCTCTTTCACACACACACACACACACACACACACACACACACACACACACACACACATATATATATATATATATATATATAATATATATATATATATATATATATATATATATATATATATATATATATATATATATATATATATCGATTTTATTTGTGAGTGAAAGTAATCAGCTCAGCCTGATATTGTGAACACAGCCAGCAGTAGAGAGCGCTGAGCAGCACTGCCATCCTGCTACGATGAGACAAGATGGACTAAAATGGCTCGGATAAGTGTGCTAAGTTTTTTTTTAAAGCAACACCAATAACAAAAACACCTACCCGGCTCTTCAGGCAATGATAGCTTCTGTGACCTGTGTTTGCTGATGCTCATTGTCGCCGTACAGTTTGTGTGGATCGGCGCGTTCTTGTAGATCTGCGACCGGTGATACACGGAAGCAACTTGAACGGAATCACTGCCAGTTGAGTGATAAATACGAACAGCATCAATGAAACTTGACGCAAACTTGCTTTGCATCGATCTAGAGCCGTTTTTGACATAACTTTGTATCCTGGCATAAATGTAGGCTTGTTGAATTTGCAACGCATTCAGTCGAATCACGCGCGCTACCGTCCGCCATACTGACCAAGGGACAGGAAGGCTTGTGGGCCCCACTGAGCAACAATTACTAGGGGGCGTGGCTTTTGTGGCGCGTGCTCGGTGAGGTCCATGGCATTGAACCGTCTGTGTTGGGTTACTTCTCGGGCTACATCGTCAGCCTGCAAGACAGACCGATAATGAGCCGAGAGGGTGTTTTCTAGGTCAGTTATGTGACCAAGCACTGACCAATCACCAAATAGGAATTTTACAAGATGGCGGCTACTTTCGATATTAAAACGCTGTCCGCATCAGTGGTCACAGAAATGTATTCATTAAAAATCAGTATCGTTGTACCTTTTAAAGTCCGGGTGTGTAAACACTCTAGCGATGATTCCTGCGTATCCTCATAGCAAATAATTATAGGGTCCTACACGCGCTCAACTCGTCACATTTTAAACTGGATGACAGTACGACCCATTGCAAATCAGAACGAAACACAACACTGTATACTTTGCATTTAGTTTCTCTTGTGGACTCAAGCCCTGGCATATATATGCTAACATTGGCAGTATCTAAATTTTATTCCCAATCATTTTCTTGCCAACAAGTAGCAGTCGGTCGACCTACGTTTCTTTCCCATAGGCTTTTTCAGGGTCACTGATTTTGGCTGATGTGAACGAAATAAAACGAAAATTTTGCAATGACCAAGACAAATATCAAACGTTTTTTTAGTTGTCAGAATAACAGGGACTATTACATTTCAAACTCTGGGGATAATATCCTTATGTGTGATGTCTTTTTGACTGTTGCTTAAAACACGGACACCCTTTTCGAGACTGTGAATAGGGGTACCTTGCATTCATTTAGTTTCTCTTTTGGACTCAGATCCTCGAGCACAACTCAAAGTAAAATATATACGAGAAGATATTTGGTTGCATGTAGGTAGATGACATGTGGATGTTCAGGTGGTATTTATTCTTTGACAAGCATATTCTTCACCCCCTGAAATCTGAAATGGTTAGCCGAGGACAAGCAAAGGTAACCTAACATAAGGAGGAATATCTCCACTACGAGTGGTTCAATTTTGAAGGTTCATATAGCATTTTGTTTCTAATGTTCAACAGTGTCCAAATGTATAAGCCATTTTAAGACTTGAACAAATCTTGACCGTTATTTTTGTTGTCATCTGCAATTAGCGCACCTGGCAGAACAAACCACATGCAGCAGAAAAAGAAATGAGGAGGAATAAAATATTTTCAAAACTAGAATTAATCACGAACACGATGCATCTATGTTTCGTGTGGGAAAATGTGGTTTTTACACAAAACATAGCGACTGAACAAAGTGGCCAAAATGCCACACAGCCATTGAGAAATACCCACTGCGTCATCAGCCATCCACGAGGAACTACTTTTTAGTATGATTCACCAAGAATGTCATGGACACTACTGTTGGCATCTTCATTTGACTAAACTTTTAAACACTTTCAATCATTTTACATCTCTCGCCATGCTACACATGTTATGCATACATATCTCAGCATACAGTCAGAGTCCAGATATTTCAGTAATTGTTCTTTTTTTTTCAATGCATTTATTTTGTGTATATCCTCTCATTGTAAGATCCATTAGCACTTAAAAATCATGTTTTTAAAAAAAAAATTATTTAAAAAGAAAACGTGATTATATACACTTATAAAAGCCCTCAATTACATGCACTACTTGGTGTTATAAACTGTAGGGCTGTTTGAAGGCTGTGAAAAGGCAACAGTAAATAATAATAATTACGGTATTTATAATGCGCTTATCTTATAATAATTATAACTCTAAGCGCGCACTCACAACTTGCGCACGCATGCACACGCTTTAGACAATGACTCACGTACCAGAAATAGTGAAATACATTACGACGGTCAGCTTGGGGTGGGGAGGGTGGTGATATAGTGCTAAAACTGTTGAAAGAGGTGAGTTTTGAGGGCGGACTGGAAGGAGGAGAGAGGGTGTTTCTGAAGGAGAGAGAGTGGGAGAGTGTTCCAGGTGGATGGCCCGTAGACGGAGACACATATAACTATGCAGTTATGCAAACAGTCCAGCATTTTTGTAATAATTCAATCTGCTATTGATTAAATGTACATTTTAAAGTTTAGTATATTGTCAAATATACAGATTATTAAAAAAAAATATTTGTGTAAATTTGTTGTACTTTCCGTTGTCAAATCAGACCTTGTCATTCCATGCGCTAAGGCACACTGACATTCTCAGTTTCAAGTTTATTAATTTTTTTCCATGTCAACTTCTGATCTCCAACATATAACTAAGAAATTAGGAAAAAAGAAAATTCTTCAAACACTAACAAATAGCTCTGTATTCTCACTTGAGCAGAAGTTACAGTACACAAGCAGTGAATTCATTTATTACACTGAAATACTGATACATGTACATGTGTATTGACATGAAAATTGTTTACGCACATACATCATGTGCAAAATTTGAATGAAATACAGACACATGCTATACTGTGCCAACAAAAATTGGGCTATTGAGATTTGAACATGAAAGGTTTATAATTTACGAAACAAAATGAGTTACGCCACTGATTATCCACGGCACTGGCCAACACCATTAGTTGTGTTGTGTGGGTCACAAGTGAGATTGGGAGCAATGAATATGGTGTTTGGGTCCTGTGGCAAGTCAATTTTCTGTGAAAATCATTCATTTGTTGTTTTCGTTCATCTTCGTTCATCTTGTTATAATCATGATCATGCGGCCCATCATTTTCACGGTTTTCAGCTAATCAGCAACAAAGCAGACTTTCTCTTTGAAGTAAAAACAATCCTAATTACATTCAGAATCACCATCCAACCCAGGGTCAGATCAGAAAATATGCAAAAAGTGGTAGAGTTACTGATGCAATGTGCTATAGCTGACAATACATTTTCATTTTTAAATCCCCAGAGTTACCAGTGGGTCATTGGTGCACTATAAATATACATACACATTTGAAATTATTAATGAACTTTATTAGAATGTTGTGACCCATGCGACAATACACTTCCTGCATATCTGTCTTTTCCCCTTGCATCGCACAATCCTAGTAGAAGTCTACGCTCAAGCTCACACAAACTGCTTGTTCAGCCCAGAGTCAGCCTAAAAAGTGCTGGTGCCCGTTCGTTCGGTTATCAGGCCACTCACGTCTCGAACTCACTTCCACTGCATGTCCGTCTATCGCCTACCCTGATGACCTTCAAAACAAATTTTAAGACCCATCGTTTCCAGGTAGCATATCAAGATTAGCTTAGTCTGGATGTGTTGCCTGGAAATGTTGGCTGTTTTGTTATATGTGTAGTGGGCAGTGGGCATATGTTCACATCTGCACGGGACATAGACGCCCCCGCCCTCCACGAGTCTCCTGCTGCCTTGCAGGTTAGGTTTAGGATAACCAAAGGCTAGGGTGCTGACACGGTACCTGATTGGGTGATTGGGTGAACTTCCTTGATGAAGTCACCGCCCAGGGGAAGGAGTTCCATGAAAGTTTCATCGGCCACTTGTCCAGGACCAAGGTGAGCCACTAATTATGTGGAGTTTCGGTTGTGGTCAAGAGCCTGGAGAGGGATGGGCTCCGCCAGGTTTATTTGCCCAAGACACACCACACGCAATGACAACCTTACCTCAATCCATACCGGATCGGTCGTCGCCCGGAACAAGGACCGCTCCTTCTGGTTTGCGCCAGGACAGAGGTGTTAAGTGTGCTACTGGTGCACCATTAAAACTCCGTGCCAGAAACGACATCAGCATTGGCACTTGGAACGTCAGAACATTAAGAACGCCTGGAAAGGTAGAGAAACTGACACACGAAACGAACAGATGCCATTGGACCATCCTAGGACTTTGCGAAGTACGATGGAAGAACCTTGGGGAAACATCAACCCAGGAAAACCACAAACTGTACTGCAGTGGCAGAGATGACAAACACGAACAGGGTGTCGGATTTCTCGTCCACAAAGACATCGTGAACACTGTCATGAGTTGTCGGCCAGTCTCCAGCAGGCTTATTACCATACGCTTGAGGGCAACCCCATTTAATATCGCCATTGTACAAGTCTACGCTCCAACAACAATCTATGATGATGAGCAAATAGAAGACTTCTATGACCAACTGCAAGAAGTCCTGGACCAGACCCCCAAGAAAGACATTCTTGTGGTGCAGGGAGACTGGAATGCCAAAATAGGAGAGGATGCTGTTAAGAACTGGAAAGGCACATGTGGACGCTACTGCAATGCAGAGACCAACGACAGAGGCTTAAGGCTCCTGGAATTTGCCAGCGCAAATGATCTGAAGCTGATGAACACGTTTGGCCCACACAAAGCATCCAGAAAATGGACATGGCACAGCCAGAATGGAGAGTACCATAAACAAATGACTATATCATGGTGAAGAGACGCTTCCAAACCAGTGTGAACATTGCCAAGACAAGAAGTTTTCCAGGAGCAGACATTGGAAGCGACCATGACTTAGTAATGATGACCTTCCGACTCCGCCTGAAGAAAGTCAACAAGCAGGGTCCCACCAGAATCAAGTTCGATCTCGAGAAGCTAAAAGACCCAGAGGTAGCTTAAGCCTTCTAGGCAAAGATATGAGGAAAATTCGCACCACTGTTACTTCTATATGCAGAAGACACGGATGTGGACACACTGATCAACACATTTAACACTGCTGTAACACAAACAGCTAGTGAGATCCGTGGCAAACACCGACAAGCAAAGAAACCTTGGGTTACAGCTGACATCATTGATCTGTGTGACAAGCGTCGAGAATTAAAGAAAATGAAGTCAGAGGTAGAAGGAGCTAAACGATAAAGGGAAATGAACCAGGATATTAAGAAAAACATAAAAAGGCAAAGGAGAGGTGGATTGAAGACGAGTGTAAACACGTAGAAGAAAATCTGAACAAAAATAATAGCAAAAAAGCATACCAGCTGGTTAAAGACCTGACAGTGCAAAACAGAGACGCTCCTCTATCATTCAAGATAGCGAAGACCAAGACATTCTGAAGAGATGGACAGAGTACTGCTCAGATATGTACAACCATCAAGCTACAAGGGGCCCAGGTATACTTGTCACCCCACCAGTGACCAAACAGTGACAACTACCCCATCCTCCGAGAAGAAGTAGAGGCTGCCGTGAAGTCGCTGAAAAAAAGTGAAGGCAGCAGGAGCAGACAACATCCCTGCAGAACTAGTCCAAGAAGGGGGAGAAGACATGATAAGTGCCTTACTAACTATCTGCAATAAGATCTGGCAGTCAGTGGAATGGCCCACACCATGGACCCAATCACTTATAATAATTCTCCCGAAAGAGACAACTTCCAACAATGCCAAAATTATCGCACGATCAGTCTTATATGCCACCCAAGCAAAGTCATGTTAAAGATCCTACTGAACAGGCTGAAGCCACAGGCAGAGGAAATCATAGCTGAGGAACAGGCAGGCTTCAGACCAGGGCACAGTACAACTGAGCAGATCTTCAACCTGGGAGTTCTATGTGAGAGGTACCTCCAGCACCACCAAGACCTCTATCGTGTCTTTATGGATTTACGAAGGCGTTTGACAGGGTGTGGCATGCATCCCTTTGGTCCACCATGTAGCTGTACAACAACAATGACAACCTGATCAAAGTAATAGAAACCTTTACAACAAGGCCACTAGCGCAGTCTGCTTCAATGGCAAAATAGGAAATTGGTTTAGGACAACAGTCGGAGTCAGACAAGGCTGCTTGCTCTCACCTACTCTTTTCAACATCTTCCTGGAAAGAATCATGACGGACGCTCTGAAAGATCATGAAGAAACTGTCAGTATTGGAGGCAGACCAATCAAGAACTTGAGCTTCGAAGACGACATTCAGCAGGTGGTAAATTTGGACAGTACAGCCATTGGGTTCGGGCAGGAAATCAGCGCAGAGAAGACCAAACTGATGACCAATAACGCCATTGGCATTGGCACTGATATCATGGTTGGGGGGCAAAAACTGGAAACAGTTAAGAAATTCAAATACATAGGGAGCCATTGTGACAGATGAGGGATCAAAACCAGAAATACTGTCCAGGATCGCGCAGACAACAACAGCGCTGACAAGACTGAAGACCATATGGAAAGACAGAAACATCACACTTTGCTCCAAGATAAGACTGATGCGCTCCTTAGTCATCTCAGTGTTCTTATATGCCTGTGAGTCATGGGCCCTCACAGCAGACCTCGAAATGAGGGTACAAGCCACTGAAATGAGATTTTTTTAAGGCTGCTTGGCATTTTGTACAGAGATCACATCAGGAACAAGGAAATAGGATGCAGAATCAGGCAAGCCATCGGGCTCTATGAAGACCTATTAGCCATTGTGAGAAAACGCAAACTGAAGTGGTATGGGCATGTCACGCGATCAGCAGGGCTTGCCAAGGCAATCCTGCAAGGCACTGTGCAAGGAGGGCGAAGGAGAGGTAGACAGGGAAAAAGATGGGGGGGGGGGGGGGGGACAATATCTCAGAGTGGACAAGACTGAGCTGAGCGACACACTAAGAAGGGCAGAGAACAGAGTGGAATGGAGGGAGCTGGTTGCCAAGTCATCAGTGGTGCCCCAACGGTCGGCAAGACTACGGGATAGATAGTTAGATAGGTAGATAGATAGATAGATAGATAGATAGATAGATAGATAGATAGATAGATAGATAGATAGATAGATAGATAGATAGATAGATAGATAGATAGATAGATAGATAGATAGATAGAGTAGCCCATGTAGGTAGGCTGCGTGTGTGTGTGTGTGTGTGTGTGTGTGTGTGTGTGTGTGTGTGTGTGTGTGTGTGTGTGTGTATGTATGTGTTTGTGTATGTGCGTGTGTGATTCGTGTTAGGAATGTGCCTACATGGTGCGAGCAGGTGTTTATTTAAAGAGTGAGTGCGTTCTAAGTTTTCTCTTTTTAAAATTATTTTTATGTGCTGTTAAGCACTCACTCCGAGCTTGCTGTCCGTAGGGAAGGGCGCTATATAAAACTATGTATTATTATTTTATTATTATTATTATTATTATTATTATTATTATTATTATTATTATTATTATTATTATTATTATTATTATTATCCACAAAATACAAGGGACACGCTGAAAAATTGCGGACAAAATTTCTATTTCAAATGTACTGATACAAAAACAGCTGTTGACTTATACTCTTACAGTATAGTCTGTATAGCGCAGAATGAAAACACTAGTCAAATGCAAAAGCCAAGCAGAAACCTTGTTTAATGATATGTCAGAAACCTGAGAACTGGCAGAAATGTTTTTTTGTTTATTGGCTTCCAAATTTAAAAACAATTTTATGAAAAGGAAGCTACAATGAGTACTGGTAAACATATGTCCCGTTACAGGCAAAGGATGATGCTTTCTGGCAAATCTGTTTTGATTTTATAGATGACCAATTCCCTGACTTATATCTTATGGCTACTTTGATCCCAATTTCAAGTGCACTTCCGTTGTGCAGCACATAAGTAAACAAGAAATACAATAACTAATCCACATAATAAGTGTGACCTTGACCGTTGCAACAGGTCAATGAAATGAGCAAATGTTCAAGTGTCTCAACATAATGGTTGGCTTTTGTACCAGCAAAAATGTATGCATTTTTCACAGATCTGTCAACCGTCCATGACCCTTGACCTCTGTTAGGCGTCAACTTAATTAGTATGCCAAAAAAGTTTTATCATCAGCTATCTTTATGCCAAACTCGACTGAAAAGTTTGCAAAAACTTTGATGAAAACTACAATTATATCAAAAACCGATATTTTTACACACTTGCCAACCTCGCGACCCTTGACCTTTCTAAGGAGTCATTCAAATTCACAAACATAGAAAGGTCTTACCATCAGGTATCTCAATACCATGTTTGGGTTTAATTTGAAAATAGTATTTGAGAAGAAAAAAAAAACAGCTTATGTGAAAATATGGCTATTTTCTTTTACCCATTTCTGGACCACCCCCCCCCCTCCCCCCTCCCCCCAAAGGCCCTTGACCTTAGTGAGGGGAGTACTAAATTAATATACATAGAACGGACTTATCATTAGATACCTTTCAGCCAAATGTGAATAAAAAGTTGGCAAAACTTTGACAAGAACTACAATTCTATCAAAAACTGGCATTTTTCACACATTGACAACCTCTTGTGACCCTTGAACATTCCCAGGGACTAAATTAGTATGGATGAAAACGTAAGACCCTGAGGTATCTCTGTAACAAATTTGGGTTTGAAGTTGAAAATAGGATTTGATGAGAGACAATTTGTGTCAAAATATAGCTATTTTGTAAGCCCTATCTGGCCCCTGTGACCTTGATTTTTGAGAGAAGTCACTGTTTAGAAAGGTCTCGCCACAATCTTTGAGCCAAGTTTGCAGTCTGCAGCTTGAATAATCTGTGAGAAAATGCCTGTGTTAAAGTTTAGCACTGACAGCAGGTGCCAGACAGATGACGCATGGCCCATTACATACTCACGTTCGCTATCACTCGTGAGCCAAAAATGATGATTAGTTGCCTGTGAACTGCAACGTAACTATTTGACACAAGACAACCAGTTTTAACAATAGTACATGTGACCATGACTATCATAACACAAACCTAAATAAAATTGAAACAATTTTCAATGAAATAACCTGCATGTGACTTTTATTCATGGCTCCCTATCTGACCACATTAGCTGCACAACAAAAGCAATGTGAAAATATAAGCCAGTGGCATGGCTTATTCAAAGCGTCAATTTACCAATTTGAAAATTATCAGTGATTACAGGTGAATGAGGTCTTAATACCCCCCCCCCCTTCCTTCTATTTTGTGTCTTGTTGCACAGTATTCACGTACACAACACGCACGTATTTGGTTGCTTGTTTGTACATTGTTAGTCTCTCTACAGACCTGGTCTGAAACATTGATTCATTTGACTTCAATGATTGGCCAGAATGCCAAAGGGTTTTCCCGTGCTATTTTTAACAATTAAAAAATGTCCCTTTTCATAGACGTGTGCGAGAACTAAGAATATCTACAGGCAAAGTTTGATATAAACCATGATATACAATGTTTTGTATGAAAACTGTCAAGTGGGGAAAGCAGAGCGGCTAAAAATAGTCCATCAGGGCTGAGGAAACTGCTCTGCATGAACACATGACTGTAGAGGGAATTCCATCTGGTGAAAGTTTAGTAAACTGCTTATTTTTTCATATGATAATTAGGCTTTGAATTGTCTGTGTTGGGTTACTTCGAGGGTTACATCGTGGTATTGTAGTCCGATGACAATGATATCAGACCGACGCGCCGAAGGTGCGGAGGTCTGATAATCAGCTTCAGCGGACTACAAACCACGATGTAACCCGAGAAGTAACCCAACACAGACGGTTAAATCCATTGTCGTTCAGTCTAAATTACGCACTATTTGAAGCCTCGAATGTGTGTTTGACGTCAGGAGTAAAACGCCAAGTATTTCTGATGTCAGACTGTATTTTCTTGGAAATACACAGGGGACGCGACTCTTTGCCCGGTCGTGCAAATGTGCTTGCTTTTTGCCGCTGGAATTTCAAACGTTTACCAGCGGTGCTTCTTCTAAGCAGCCAGTAACAAGATCAGAATCTGTAGCAATCAAGTGCGGAATTTTCTCACTGGGTTCAAGCGATAAAACTTCATACTTTTGAGCGCAGGACTGCGTGGCAACTGACTGGATACACGGTAGGTCTGATTTTGTACATGATGCATGTATTGTTGGCATCCTTCGTCAACTGATACTGAGCTCATACACCCATTCAACAATAACTCGATCTTTTCAATAGAAACTGAAATGCCATAGAACTGTCACATTATATTTCTTTATTTCTCTTTCTCTCTTACTGCACGAGTGGCAACAGTCTTTGCTTTCTAAACAGCATACGTGTTGACAGGGAGCACAATGGAAAATTTCGAGCTGTCTCGGTTCAGAGGTTGAATAGTGACACATTTGTGTAGCACTTGTGTAGTGTGCTCACCGCTTGAGTCATGCCGAAATAAGGTACAATTTTTGTATTTCCCTATCGTCTACCACCATTTGATCTTTGTGTTTTCTGGTTATTTATGATGTAAGGTGCCGGACAGCCCTGATCTAAGACCTAGGACAGATTCGTGCGCGATACTAGAACTGCGGATTGGCCAGCTGATTAAAAATTACAGGTACGGCAATGGTTCTAAGTGGTAGGCATTGGGGCATTGAACCACCTGCGATTTTTGGATGCTGACCAATCACAGTGTCGGAAAATGGAGTGCTTGAACGACAATGTTCATTGTTCCTGTTTGCATAATTATTTTACATGTTCACTATAAATAACTTAATAGACAAGTCATGTTTTAAAAATTAAAATTCTGCACCTTTGACTTTTGGGGTCATATCAAAGGTCAACTTCCACTGACATCATTTGTCACTGAGAAACTGTGAAAGGGCATAGTTATTTCGAAGCGAAGCGAACAAAGTACACTGCTTAATGTCATGACAAGAACTAGCCTTCTTCAGCACATGCCTGCCATGCTTGCGAAAAGAATAAAAACAAAAACGGAACACTGAATTATGTAGCCAATTGGTCCAGTGAGCAAAATAAACCTAAGAGCAAGATATGCTTGGAACCCTGCACCTTCACCAACAATCATATGTGCCAGTATTTTCTCATCTTCCTCCAAAATATTGAAAAGCGGGGGCATGGTAGGGACTGGGAGAACCTAAGCTCAAAAGGTAATGGGTCATTTTGGAAAATGATACGCTAATAGCGCAGGGCACATGCTAAAAATTAACCCTGCTTCATGCTAATTCACCAAACTCTTTTCAGCCATACTTAATGTGAATGAACCTGGGGAAAGGTCAACGGGCAAATGTGTGACAAATGTTTTGTTTGTTTAGAACTTTAGTTTTCATCAGTGTGTTTGCAAACTTTTCAATCAAAAGTAACTCGTGATAAACACCTTTCTATGCATACTAAGATAGTTAGCCCTTCACAAGGCCAAGGATCACGCTGGGCAGGGGTGTGACAAACAAGTTAAACATGTATAATTCATTGCTTTTGCTAGGAAAAATATCAACCTTAACACTTTTTTATTTTTGTGACCTGTCGGAGAGACTAAGGTCACAAAATCAGACTAATTATGTGGCTTGGTCATACATGCGAGCCACAAGGGCTTTGATATTCTTATTTTTCTGTTGTTGTTAGATTTCCTTAATAGTTCATATGGCTGTTAACGAAGTACATCACGCATAGAAAATGAAGGTACTGTAACACAGGAACAGAAGGATCATTGCGTAGTTGGTCACCTCTAAACACGGGTAGTGGTAAAGATCACCAAGGTAAGTCACATCTGAGAAACAAACATGTCGTCGAGTCATGTTATTTTAAATTTTCATACACAAAAATACACAAAACATTGCCCATAAAAGCGGTAGTAAAAATTTCTTTTAGTTATTATCCAATTGGGCCTTTAGAAACACATGAAAAAGAAGGGCCCATTGCCTACAGAAACCTATGGGTCATTGACCCCCTTCACCTTAAAATGTTCTGGGCCATTTGGAGAAATCATGTGCCAATGGTGAAGAGTGCGCTCCAAAAATGAACCCTGTGCATAGGAAGACCTTACCATCAAGTATCTCTGTGCCAAGTTTTGGTTTGAAGTTGAGAATAGTGTTTGAGAAAAAAATCTTCTTTTTTGTTGAAAAGCTAGGGAGGTGGGGTGGGGGTGTATGCGGACATCTTCTCGCCAGCCACAGAAATATCGATAAGCAGGAGCGTGGTGGGGGGGGGGGGGAGTGAAGAAAAAAAGATGGGTGGGCTTTTTTGGAACACATGAAGAAAGGGCCCACTGCCTACTGAAACCTATGGGTCATTGACCCCTCACCTCAAAATGTTCTGGGTCTTTTGGGGAAATTATGCACTAATGGTGCAGGGTGCACTCCAAAAATGAACCCTGCGCATAGGAAGACCATACCAACAAGTGTCTCTGTGCCAGGTTTTGGTTTGAAGTTGGGACTAGTGTTTGAGAAAAGACAGCATCGTTTTTGTCAAAGTACGGCTACTTTCGACCTATTTCTTGATAATAATAATAATACCGTTATTATATAGGCGCTTTTTCTCAATTTTTGGGCGAATCGACACAAAGCGCCGCGAACTGAAACCCAACACGCACACTCACGTAACAGACACAGATTTACGCCATTTAAGACAAACACAGTAAAAGACAGACGAAGGGCCGGTTCAGCTACTGAAGTTACAGAGATTTTTGATCGCTTGTATTTGAAATTTGTAAAGTGGGCTGAAACCGGTACCAAAGTGTGGGGGGTGGAGGGGGGTGGGGGTGGGGGGGTGGAAGAACCGGAGTACCCAGAGAAAGAACTCCTGACGGGTTGATCTCTTGTAACCGTTGACCTTTCCGAGGGGGTCAACCCAATTAGTACGCATAGAAAGGTCTTACTAGCAGGTATCTTTGTTTGGGTGTGAAGTTGTCAATAGTATTTTTGAAACGTAAATTTTGTCAAAATATGACTATTTTTTAGTATTTCCGTATTCCGTGTGACCTTAAGAGAGGTCACACAAATTGGTATGTTTAGAAAGACCATGCCACAAAATATCCTTGGGCCAAGATTGAAGACTGTTGCTTGAATAGTCTCCGAGAAAATGCCAAATTTAAAGTTTTACTACGGACGACGGCTGTGGACATACGGACGACCATTGGCCCAGAACATAGACTCACTTTTGCTTCAAACACGTGCCAAAAACTACAGTTTTATCAAAAACTGATATTTTTCACATATTTGCCGTTATTTCCTTACCCTTGAACTTTCCTAGGCGTCATCCTAATTAATATGCATAGAAAGGCCTTAGTACTCTTACCATCCAGTATCTTTGAAACAAGTTTGGGTCTGAAGTTGAAAACGGTATTTGAGGAGAAACAACTTGGCTATTTTTGACCCCTTTCTGGACCCCTGTGACCTTGACCTTGAGAGAGGTCATTGAAATTGGTATGTTTAGAAAGGTGTTGCCACAAGGTACCCTTAGGCCACGTTTGAAGTCGGAAGCTTGAATAGAGAAGGAGAGTATGAGAGGAATTAGACAATTTTTGCCGACTTCATTTTTTCACGATTTTTGCCCACAAAACACTCATATGGTCACACCGCTCATTTTTCCCCCGGATTTTCTTTATTTTTCTTTGTAAAATAGATAATAAGAGAGAATATGAGAGAAATTAGACAATTTTTGTCGACTCCATAATTTCACGATTTTTGCTCACAAACTTCATAATGATCACGCCGCCCCATTTTTCCAGATATGTTAGTATTAAAACAGCGCCCCAGCAAGCTTGCCTAACATACCGGCCGCTACTGCATTATTATTTTAACAATCACCTTTTATGTACCTCTCAGCAGAGTAATACCAACAGGGGGTTAACACCCTGAGTTAATTAATCTATTGATGATGTAAGTGTGTACATTCTGAAATGTGTATTTAATATGTTTAATTATAGTTTCAAAAATTAATATTTTTTATTATAAAATAAACCAAGACAAATTACTTCTTCTAAACGATATCAGCGCTGTAGAAAACAAAGACTTAGACTCGAAAAAACAGCGTCTTCTCTCTGTCGTTGTTTCTGGAAAATCAAAAGCTTATCTTGGAAAACAATACATGACAGAAGATATTGAATCTCTTACCACTGAGGAGTTAATTAAATTACATTCTAAATATGAAAATCACATCGCTTCACTAATGACTAGTGACCTAAGTTGATCTCTTGTCTGTCTATACACAAAAGCAGTAAGTCACTTTCTACCTGTAGACACTGACAGTCTATCACACGACCTTGAAAGCAACCCTATTGTTTCAAGTTCATTTGGTAAATTAGCATGCGTCATGTTTTACAAGTTTGGGAATTACCTTGCACCTGTGGTAACTTTGCTTGTTACTGGGAGTCATATTGATTTTTCAAAAATAAATTTTTCTGCAGAAGAAAATGGACGAAACCCAGACGACACCACAACAGAACCCTGTTTTGGCGCAGGTTCAAATGGTGACTAAACCAAAAAGTCCAGGAAGGGTAGAGGCAGGAAAATGATTAGCCGAATATAACAGACAAAAAAATTACAGCTTCAAGCGCAAACAGAAAAGGCTCATGTAAGTGACCCACCGTCACGACAGTCAGGACCAGCCCCAGCAACAGTGTCACTACCGCCAGGGCCTTCAGGACCAACACTGTCAGGACCGTCAGGACCATCACACCCACATCAAAGTGAGAGACAAACAACTAAGTCTAACCCTGAACCCGAAACAACAAAATATATAGTTGCTGGATTTGTTGTTGGATTTGGTTACTTAGGTTACCAATTATACAAAAAATACAAACCACAGACTCGTACAGTGTCAAAAAAATCAGACACTCCAAAAACAAAACCAGAAGTCACCACATTACCAGTAGCATCCAAAGCCGTTGACCCATTTTTCATGCAATAAATAAATTTATTATTTTAATTTTTCTTGTATTAGAAAATGAGCGACACAAAGAACATAATGAACCTTGTCTATCACTCTGCTGTAATAAGCGGACTAGCAGTAGCTTACTCTATGTTGGGAAAAAGTCTACTCAAAATGAAATCAGCAGACCTCAGTAGATTAGACTTTGAAGACAGTGCTAAATTAATTGCTGTTGTAACACCGTCAATTGCTACGAAAGACTTTCTCGTCAACCAAGAAATTATTCCAGAAAAAGTTTCTATGTAAATAAAAAAAAGTATGGCAACTATAGCTATTATGATTGGAGGCGCGATGGTTAACGCACTTGCTTTTAGTGGATCAAACTATCTCTTTTCAAAAATGGGTAGAGAGGAATCAGCAGAAGAAATGAAGCGCCACAATGAAGCATCTGAAAAATTAGCACAAGCCCAACAGGATTATGAGAAGCAAAAAATTGAGAAACTTGATTTCATCAATGAAAAACTTAGACTAGAAGGTCATGCACAACATACATTTTCAAATACCGACGACGCAATTCGTGAGTATTTTCTCGTCACAGGTAATGACATGTCTATCCCAAAACCAAAACTTAGCGACTATTACAAACCAAGTACACAACAAAGAAACGGAGAAATAATCTTTGTTCTAGTAGGCATGACATTCATATTTTTTTTACTGGTCCTTATATTGCAAGAAAAAATGACAGACGCTAAACTATCAAAAATATATTACTCCCCAATTGGGTAATGGAAAGGAGCAACCGCTATTCAGAATTTACATGCCACTGTGGGCGGAGATGTAACAATCAATTAAATAAAACAATGGTTACAAAGACAAGCTATTTGGCAAATATATTTGCCTGCGCCAAGAAAAATAACACGACCTCATTTTGAAAACACAACACCAAATGACATGCATCAAATGGATTTATTGTTTCTGCCCCACGACATAATAAGAAAAAAATGTTAAAAATACGCACTGACTGTTGTCGACATAGCTTCAAGGTATAAGGATGCCGAACCTATAACTGACAAGAACGCTACCACAGTTGCGACTGCTTTAACAAAAATATATAGTCGAGGTCCTCTGAAACTTCCCAGACTTTGCAGGTTGATGATGGATCTGAGTTTAAGGGTGCCGTTAATCAGTTATTTGCGAAGCATGGCGTACTGATTAGACGTGGCATTCCAGGCGTACACAGATCACAGGCAATTGTATAGAACTTTAACAAACAGTTATCGGAAAGACTTTTCAGCTACCAGTATTCTAAGGAACTCATGCATGACACGCGTAACACTGAATGGGTTAAAAGATTACCATTTGTGATAAAAGCAATGAATAACGAAGGTTACGTAAAGCCTGTTGACACTATTAAATTGAAAACAATTACAGAGCCAAAAACAGGACCGCTGCTAGTGCCAGACACAAGTTTATTTACAAAACAGGTAAGATATCTATATCAGCCCGGAGAATCAGAAAAAGACATCAGACGCAGAGCAACTGACCCCATTTGGTCTACGACCGTACATAATATAAAAAAAATAATTCCTGGTAATCCATCAATATATTATTTATATGAACCAGCCCCAGCATTTGTTAGAGAAGAATTACAGATTATTCCCCCAGACACTGTTACTCACTTTTGACCAATTCGTCAATCAGTTCATCAATGAGCTCGTCACAAATACCCTCAGATAACTTGAGCCTGTAATGTCCAGGAGCATAAGCCTTTTCTTTACTGTGAAACACACGTTTTGTGTCCCCAACTGCCAGTGACTTCTTATGTGTTTGGATCATTTCAAGATTATGTTTGTTTGATCTCAGTGACTTGTTTGGATAATCAGGCATTAATGCTCCCTCATTACTTTATTGTAATGTTCATGACGAATGTCTTTATTTTTAATCGCTGTTTTTTTTTTTATTCCTTTGGCTTTTGACTGACTTCCCTTCTGGTGCAGTATAGAATACATTTTTGATCTCAGTCCAACGTACTCAACAATAGGTACACCATTCAGTTCGTCTTTAAACTTGCCAGGCACTTTATTGTTTTGTGTGCTATATAATGGATGGTCTTTAGGGTAGTCAGACGTGTCATACATGTGTAGTTCTGTTTTCATGTCTTCATAAAAGTCTTCAGTAGGCACATCAATGATCATAGAGTCAGTGTCAGTGTATAGCAGACGACACTCAGGATACTTTGGTTTGAAGTAATCATAATAAAATTCAAGCATCAACAGTTTTGATAACTCAAGAATTGCCATACCAATAAATACTGGCTTGTCCAGTTTAACAATCTTTTTTTGAGTGGCACTGCATGCAATGATGAATGAAACTCTTTGTACCCTGTGTACTGAGGCTTGCCTGTAAGTTTAATTGCACCCAATTCAGTTGTTACTAGTCTCACATCTTTGCGGTGATGAGGATTTTCCATCCTCTTGCCAAAACAGGCATTGTTCATAAGTTTAAAGAAGTCTTTGTCAAATGCAGTGTTGCCGTCTCTGGCACATAATGTTTTGTTCTTCATTATGTAATCTTTCATGAAAGCACTTTGATCAAATTGAATACCTCTGTGAACTTTCTTTAGTACTAACCCATGTCTGATGTAAAACTGCAACAAGCAATAATGGCAAACGTAATTGAATTTGTCATTCAGATTTGGCACAAATTTAGTGTCTTCTTTTTTCCCCGTCATACTCATTTTCTCAACAGCTAAGGGATAATCATTGTGATAATCGTGTAGATGGTGTGGGTACTCCAGGTCGACTTAAAAGATCCAACCCTTCGCGTCGTTTTGGTCAAGATTCATAATATAGTTTGTTCATTTTGTAATGTCATACTGTGACAAATCATGCAGACAAACGTTTTTCAAGGACAATAATTCACACATTGCCCAGCCATACAAATTGTTCGCATCCACGTAGGTAATGAATGACTTTGACCTTGAGGGGTCAAACCCAAGGTCATCAAGATATTTGTTGTTGGCTCTGGCGTAACTGTTTGCTGCTATACTAATGCCACCCTCAATCCGCGTTCCACCATTTCACCCATCGTACAATCAGACAACAGGTCTGTAAATATCTTACTGGATTTTAAAAAAGCATCCCATGTCATACCAGGACTATTTATGTAACATGCCAGGTCAAGACTGTAGTGCAACAAACACTTTTCACGGTAACTTTCAAATACGTCTGCTAGTAAACAAACGTCAGCTTTCAAGTACTGATCATGGTAGTCACCAATTGTCTGACACTCTAGTTTACCCCATACATCAAGTGCATGTTGGTAATCAAAGTCAGAAATACCTTTACCATTTAAGGTAGAATAAAATTTCTCTTTTGGTGGCAGTCTCCTTTCTTCAAACACAACCCAGTGGTCAGTGTACTCATAGGGATACACACCTTTCTTGATTAAGTCTGGCTCAAAATATTTACTCGTTATTGGATACTCAGTCAGTCCTTCTGCCAGACTAGCCAACCCTAAAGACAAATGTTGCATAGAGTCATAAAAGACTAATTTGTTGTCCAATCTAAAGGTCAAGTACTTTTCAGTTGTCTGCGCTATACAACTTATGTTTCTGTAAGACTCATCTACAGCATGCATGATAATGTGTAAATCATATCCTATGAGATTGTGAAAAAAGATTGGTAGTTTGTATTTCTTAGGATCTGTTTTTAATAGCAAGTTACAATTGTTATGTGCAGCACCTTTGTAGCACCCAGTTATGTGGTCATGATCACGAACTTTATCACCCTGGAGGGGTTGTTCACAAATCCAACATGTCACAGCTGTATCAAAATTTAGTTTGTCTTCTTCTGTCATCACCAAAGGCATCAGACATGTTGTGAGATAATGTACTACCTGACTATACAGATGTCTCATTTCTGTTAAAAACAGGCATGCTGCATTTTTACCCCTGTAGATAACAGGTTCTGAATGCTGTCCGTCTGACCTAACAATAATGTATCCAAAAGAACACACTACTTGGTCACTCAACTTTATAGTCTTGGGTAATGATTCTGGAACAGGACCCTCATATGGTACAACCAGTGATTCAGAATCAGCATACACTACAAACGGCAGCTTTTGCTGATTCTTATAATTCTTAAAACACACTTGACTACCAGGATCTGGATACTTAAGTACTGTTTGTATGTCATCAGCTGACCTACAATGTAAAACATGTGTGTGTGCTACGTTTATAGAGGAGAACCTTTGTAAACATCTTTTACACACTTCCTGTTTACCATTGTGTTTTGTTGTATGCCCATGAATTAGACGTGACATACTCCTGATAATTGTGTAGTGAAAGTTATCATTATGACCGATTAATAACATGTCAACATGTTTATTTTCTGACTGCCTGTAGGTTGGAGCAAGTCTTGATACTCTAATGGGTTGTAACTTGTCAACAGACACATTATCCCACACATACACATTTACAGATATACCAGGATTTAGTTTTTCAAACAAGTCTATGTCTTCTATTTTAACAGGGAAATCTATACCACTGAAGTTGAGTTCGCTTACAAATTTGGTGTAGTTAGATACACGTTCAGGTTTTGTTCTTACAAAGTGTAGTTTAGCAAACACACACCACATGAAACAATAGTGGTCATTGTTTTGTATATTTACTACAGCCTTTTTGTTTGCAACCTCTGTTGGCAGTGATATCCATGATTTACCTAATATAGGATGATACCTTGACTGTTTCAATTGTAGTTCATGCACACGACCTTCATGCCAACCAGACCCCTTCATTCTTGCTCTGTCAATTGCTTCTAGAAAGTCAGGCAACAGTCTTTCTCTAAACACGTTCTCTAATTCTCTTCTTGTGTTAACTGTGTGTTGTCTTGTTGATATATACGATACAATCACTTCACCGTCTACTCTGGTAAATTCTATTTTAGCAACAACCTGAATCTTTACACTGCCTGTAAGAAGATTATCTTGTATTACAGAAAAAGAGATTTCTATTGATTCATAGACATTGTTACTATTAGATATAGGTAAGTCTGTTGTGTGAAACAATTTCTTAAACCTGATGGGCCAGATGAGCCTGATGGGCTTTGAGCAATGTCCGTCATTTTTATTAGACGGACAAAATAATAATAGAAAAATATTACTGCTTGCACTGTAGGTATAATATCACTTTAGTGACTGTAACCTCTTCAATATTATCATGTAGTTTACTTAGTTGTCTGAATATGTGTTCACACAATGTCTTAAACCAGCGCAAGTGGTCGCAGTTAGCATCATTAACTCTAAAGGTATGTGTCCTAAGATCAACAGTCTCGTACTCATAACATGGTAGACCATCAGAATATCCTAAAGTCACATTATATGACATGTATATCTTTGTTGGCGTTGAGAGTTTTATCACAGGTTCAAATGGTTGTTTAATTTATTGCAACAACCGGTTTTCTTCTAACGTTTTGTGCTTACTTTTTCCACATATTCTAGCGGCAATTTTTCTTCTTCTTTTCTTGTTGTTGTTGTTGGTGGTGGTGGTGGTGATAGTACACAATACCAATCTATTCTCTGTATAGGTTGTTAGGACTTTTGCTCTTCGCTTTGTACAGTCTACTATTTGTTATGTGCACTCATATCTATGTGTGTTATACATAAGTTACGGATATTTCAGTAATAGCTTTGTATGTGTGTGTGTGTGTGTGTGTGCGTGTGTGTGCGTGCGTGCGTGCGTGCATGGTGTGTGTGTGTGTGTGTGTGTGTGTGTGTGTGTGTGTGTAGGTGAACTGCAACTGTTACCCAACACAATGACGTTCGATGAGACCGAGGAAGCGTGCGGAACAGAAGGGGGGCACGTCGTCTCCGTGCACAACCAACCCAGGAATAAACTGTTACAATCTATGTGTCGTTATTGTGGTGAGTCAACGCACCAACAATAACACCATCTCGCACACAAACACATGCAGACACACACACACACACACACACACACACACACACACACACACACACACACACACACACACACACACGCATGCACGCACATGCATACTCATAAGACTTCAAACTCTAGGTTTTTTTTTTTTTGGTTTTTTTTTTTACAATACAATACTATACAATACAATAAATTAATACAATACAATACAATAATACTTTATTAATCCCTCATGGGGAAATTCACGGTCTTAGCTTCCGTGGGTTGTCCTTTGTATGTTGCACATAATTATATCCTCGTATGTACGTACGTCATATCAGCGTTATTTTTGGCACATTTTTATATGTCTGCTGGGAACGCTATGCAATATAAGAGTACTACATGAAGCCTTACGTCATACCTTACAAACTGTGTGCACGTATTGGCGTTATGTACATGACGTCATTTAAAGTGGAATGTGTGACGCCGGAGACGTATAATCACGACGTGTTTCATAAGGCTCAAGACACGCGATCTCTTTCTACAACAAAATTAATGGTCACGAAGTTCGCCGAGGCAGTTTTGGGACAGTCCATGGGCGCGAGCTAAATGACAAATTGTTGAATTGTTACAAGACTCATTGGGAGTCCTCGATCTGCTACTGGTGGATACAACTTGATCTCAGCAAGAGGCATAGATCTTCATGAGCCTCCGCAGTCGCGGGGGCACATGAGGATCTATGTCTCTTGCATTTGGATCGTGTTCGTTTTTTGTTTTTTTTTTCGTCACGGCTGCCAAGGCTTTCAAAACCAAAAGGTCGCCGCAAAGTCGCTTGTAGATACCAGGAAATGTCCACAAGGTTTGTGACAGTCACATTGCAACAAAGCGCGCTAGAACGCCTGACTCTGTGTGTGTGTGTGTGTGTGTGTGTGTGTGGGTACACAGAACCACTAATTTGGGGGACTTTCTTTACCATCCTTCTGGAATCTGGGTCTGTGTAAAATTCTGGGCGGCCAAATCAGACACCCATTTTTTCTGAGGGTTGTTTCTGCATTATTTTTAATTCAAAAGTCAGAAAAAAAAATAAAAAATTGGATGTCTCATTTTGGCAGGTTTACCTAATGTTGTGTGCTTTAAACGCACTGAGCCAGTGTGTTACCGCGGAACCAAACATTGTTCGGCTGCGCTGAGTGAACTGAGTGGTTTCCCCTTCTATTGTCTCTCGTCCCACCAAGTCGCCGTTCCATCAGGTAAGATTGTTTTTATGCAATATTTCTTAGTTAAAAGCACGCCCAAGTGTACTTCTTCAGCGCAGTAATTTAACTGAGATGCTCCCAATCAGATACAATTGCACAGTAGCCTATATGGACCCGTTTGGCCGAGAAAACTGAGTCTGCTACGACCCGCGTCTCAGCCTGCTGCTCAGACCGTCAGTCTTGTAGTAACAGATAATAGAACCCCACGAATTTAACAAAAGCTTTCTTCTTCAACGAAAGGAATTTGTTCAATAACACATTACAAGGTCAATCTGTCACGCGATTGGGTTGCTTTTTTTTCTTCTTCTGACATGTGTGATTGTGAACGAAATGTAACTTTCCATGTTTGTATGCATGCACTGTTGAAACAAGATGGCGCCAGATTTGAATCCTCGTACGCAAAACTACCGCGCGATTCGAAGAACAGACTTCCACGAATATTTTTTTTTTTTGGATTTTGCAACTGAAGTGTCGCATTTTACTGTATTACCAGTTATTGTTCGTAGGGGCAGGGGGTACTGCTGTAATTATGTATAATATCTGATTCAAAATGTTAATGGTTTACATGGTTGTATTTGACATGATTGCAGCAACACCGTTTTGGTCACACTCAGCACTTTCTGCACACACCCAGCGCCGGATGGCAGCAGGATGTCCAAAACCATCGGGATCTATGGAAGTGGACAAGCACGCCCCTTCCTGGCACATGACCAAGGCCCATGGCAAAATTAGTCAGCAGCAGCATGATGGCCCAGCGTCGTCTGTCGCAGAGGGTGCGTCTGGTAGGAGGGTGCATAGACGGCAGCGGAATGACCCCAATTACAAACTGGTAAGTGATTCTATGATCATCTTCATTTTATTGGCTCGCGTGCGAAGCAAAAGTGAGTTTATGTTCTGGGCCACTGGTCGTCAGTCTGTCCGTCCGTCCGCGTCCATGGTAAATGTTAACAGTGGCATTTTCTCGGAGACTTTTCAAGCCACATTCTTCAAGCTTGGCCCAAGGATACTTTGTGGCAAGATCTTTGTAAACATACCAATTTGAGTGATCTCTCTCAAAGGGTCACGTGGGGTTGACAGATGTGTGAAAAATGCTTACATTTTCAGAAAACATGGATTTTGCTTTCTTGTGCAAGGCCCCTTAAACCAAAATTGGGCTGCTTTTGTACTAATGCAGCTTTTTTTTTCCTTTACTTTTCCAGTTGGCAAATGGAGCCTGGGATGGGCCTGAGACTGCCGAGAGTGCAAGCGCATCGCAATACAAGGACAGTGATGACGAGGAGTTTGTTCCTGGCTCAAGCTCACAGGATTCAGACGGTGCGTCACCATCAATCTCTGGGGTCTCTGACACAGACAGTATTGTATTGAATATGTTAGATTTCAAAGTGGCTGTTTCAGGGTGGGCAGGTGTCAGTGAAGCAAGTACCAGCAAGGTGCAGTGTGTGTTAGGGGATGAATTAGGGGGTGGCAATGACAATGTGGATAGGCAGAAGGAACATGATGTTGGGGATGGGGAAAGAGCGCTTACCAAAGAAACGGGTGTGCACGTGTCGCAGAGAGGGAAAGGAAAGTACAAATGGGACAAGAAACATGCATGCAAATTTTGTGGCAACCTTGTTTTGAAAATGAGCACGCACTTACATGATGTCCATGCAGATGAGGCAGATGTTGCTAAAATTTTGATAATAAAAAAGGGACTAAGCAGAGACGTCAAGCATGGATCAGAATACAAGATGAGGGGGATTACATGCATAATGTTGCAGTTCTTGAAAAGAAATCAGGATGTTTGATTCCTAAGTATCGCACCAAAACTAGTAAGGTAGACGACCTTCTCGCCTGTAGCCATTGCAAAGGGCTCTATCAAAAAAAGCTGATCTCTGTACACTCAGAACGTTGCTGTCAGAAACAAGGAGGGTTTCAGTTCACTAAGAGAGGTGAGGCTGCTCAGCGTGGGCGGCTAATGCTTCCAATACCTTTAGACGTTGACTTTTCCTTCTATCATAAGGTTATAGCCAGACAGAGACAGGATGAGATAAGCCGTCTCATCAGAACTGACCCCTTGCTTTTGGAGTATGGAAAGAGATTATTTGACCGCAGGGACATTGAAGAACACACAGCTGGGCAAATCAGCTCCAGGATGCGGGAGTTAGGGAGACTATTAAAGATTCTTAGAGTCAGGTCAGAAATGAAAATCGCAAGTTTAAATGCTGTGGTCAATGCAGCTAGCTTTGATCATGTTGTACCGGCTGTAAAAGAGCTAGCAGAATTTGATGAGGACACACATCATTTCAAAAAAGGCAATCTTGCAATGCGCATAGGCCATGCTTTGAAAAAATGTTCACAGATCAAACAGTCGCTGGCATCCAAACAGCTTGGGAATGGTTCAGATGACAGGTGGCGACAGGAGCTCTCTGAGGCGCAGCGCTTTGACTCTGTCTTCACCGGGGACTGGTACGATTGTGTGTCAGCTACAGCAGCCCAGTCGGTCGGGAAAATGACCATGAACAAACCCAAGCTGATCCCATCATGTGAAGATGTGAGGAAGGTCTAACAGCTTCTTGAGACAAGGATGGTTTCGGAAGATTA
This sequence comes from Semisulcospira habei, assembly GCA_036245525.1. Classification (NCBI taxonomy): domain Eukaryota; kingdom Metazoa; phylum Mollusca; class Gastropoda; family Semisulcospiridae; genus Semisulcospira; species Semisulcospira habei. The sequence continues at coordinate 50,844,991 of BTPG01000002.1, read as the reverse complement.
TCCGACAGTGGTTAAAGCAACTCTTTGCGCTGTATCACTTTTCAACCGAAAACGAGGGGGAGAAGTTCAGAGAATGAAGGTATCAGACTTCCAGAATGCTAAGATTGGATCGATCACCAATCAAGATATCTTGAAAGGTCTCACAGAGGTTGAGAAGAAAATGGTGAATCATTTTCAGCGAGTGGAAATCAGGGGCAAGTTTAATAGGAGTGTTCCCATTTTGCTGACGAAGAAGATGATGACAACTGTGGACAGAATCCTTCAAATGAGGCAATCAGTGCCAGCTCTCGCCGGTTCCCAGTACATCTTTGCCACACCTTCTGGTCAGAGGCCTTACAGAGGCCATGATGTTCTGAAGGAACATGCACTGCAAGCGCAAGTGTCAAACCCAGCCATGTTCACATTTACTCAGTTACGGAAGCAGCTTGCAACTTTGGCTCAGGCCATGGCCATCTCGGAGTTAGACCAGGATCAGCTGGCAGACTTCCTTGGTCATGATATTCGGATACATCGCCATATCTACCGCCAACCTCAAGACGTCCTTCAGAAGGCAAAAGTGGCAAAGATTCTTCTGTCAGTTAACAATGGGATGACCGATTTTGAGAGCTGCATTAGAGCTGAACTGGGCGATGATGAAGGGATTGACTTTGACAATGAAAACACATCAGAAACTCGCAGAGAGGTCGCTGGGGAAACAGCACCTGTGAATGAAGCAAATAGCAAGTCAACAACACAGGAATCATTGAGCATGACCGAGAAAAGACGTCCAGAGCCTGATGACAAACTAGATAGTTTTGATGATGACAGTTCTGCATCGGCTCCTGTTCGAAAGAGAGCTAGATTTACAAGGAAACCATGGGGGAAAGCTAAAGAGAAAGCTGTTGAAACTCGTTTCAAGACACACCTCGTCGTGAACAAACTTCCTAGAAAGGCTGAGATACAGCAGGCCATTGCAGAAGACCCTGCACTTAGGCATAGGCGCTGGACAAACATTAAGGATTACATCCGCAACAGACTGAAAAAGTTACAAAACAAATGAATTGAGATTCTCCGACACTCGCGTCATTTTCCTTTTCATACATATTACAAGAGTGTTCATTATTATTGGGTTGGTTTCAGCATGTCTAGCTTGTTTTTGTCAATGAAACTGCAAATGGAACGACGCTTGGGGACGAGAGACAATAATAAGGGGCAAGAAAACCATTCTCAACATAAAGATTTTTTTTACAAGAGTTCTACTATGGGGTTGGTGCACCTGCATCCTTTTGTATGCTGTATATAGCATGTAAAACTTTGAAAAAGGAGCTGCTGATGGAACGGCGCTTGGGGACGAGAGACAATAATAAGGAGTAAGAAAACCATTGCCAACATAAAGAGAGTGCTACTATGGGGTTGGTGTGCCTGACTGTATATAACATGTAAAACTTTGAAGATGGAAAGGGGCGGGGGCGGGGGGGGGGGGGGGGGGGAGACGAGAGACAATAATAAGGAGTAAGAAAACCATTGTCGAGATAAAGATTTATTACAAGAGTGCTCCTATGGAGTTGGTGCGCCTGCATCATTTTTGTATACTGTATATAACATGTAAAACTTTGAAAATGGAACGGCGCTTGGGGACGAGAGACAATAATAAGGAGTAAGAAAACCATTGCCAACATAAAGGAGTGCTACTATGGGGTTGGTGTGCCTGACTGTATATAACATGTAAAACTTTGAAGATGGAGCGGGGGGGCGGGGGGGGGGGGGGGGGGCGGGGGGGGGGGACGAGAGACAATAATAAGGAGTAAGAAAACCATTGTCGAGATAAAGATTTATTACAAGAGTGCTCCTATGGAGTTGGTGCGCCTGCATCATTTTTGTATACTGTATATAACGTAAAACTTTGAAAATGGAACTGCTGATGAAACGGCGGTTGGGGACGAAAGACATTAATAAGACAAAAACAAACAATCATTGTCAACATAAAGACTTATTACAAGAACGTTATTATTCGGTTGTTTCGAGCGTGTATAGCTCTGGTTTTATCTGATGTACACCTGGATCATTTTGTATGCTGTGTAACATTAAAGAAGTACCCAACGGAGAAAGAAACACGCTTAGAAAAGACGGGCACAACACAATGTATTAATATTTCGGGTAAATACCCTTTGTCAAAAAAGACAAACAAACAGATAGACTAGCCGCTACTTATCTTCATTGGCAGAAGGAATGTGCTGCACATTCCTTCTGCCAATGAAGATAAGTAGCGGCTAGTCTAACTGTTTGTTTGTCTTTTTTGACAAAGGGTATTTACCCGAAATATTAATACATTGTGTTGTGCCCGTCTATTCTAAGCGTGTTTCTTTCTCCGTTGGGTACTTCTTTGCTTATTACACGCTTGGCAGTCACCTTTTTGGTCTGGATTGTGTAACATTCATTAACCTTACTTTGCAACTAAACAGTGGCCCCCACCCAGGTCTGCCCTGGGGGACTTGGGTGGGGTCAACTACTTTTTAGTTCCTAGGGTCACCCTGGTCAGCCCCAAAGGGTGGGTTTTCCTCTCAATTCTGGGGCATGTGTTTCTGTCTACCCTTGGTCAATTGACTTGTATTTTCCTTTTTTAAGCTCTCCCTGCTGTCTGCGCTGCCTGTATCTCTTGAAAAGAAGTACCCAACGGAGAAAGAAACACTCTTAGAAAAGACGGTTACAACACAATTTATTAAGATTTCGGGTAAATCCGCTTTGTCAAAACGGACAAACAAACAGAGAGATCAGTCGCTACTTATCTTCATTCGCAGAAGGAATGGGGCACATTCCTTTTGTGAACAAAGATAAGTAGCGAGTGATCTCTCTGTCTGTTTGTCTGTTTTGAGAAGGCGGATTTACCCGAAATCTTACTAAATTGTGTTGTAACCGTCTTTCCTAAGCGAGTTTCTTTCTCCGTTGGGCACTTCTTTGCATTTTACATGATTGGCAGTCACCTTTTGGGTCTGAATTTTTTTTTTGGTTGTTTTGTTTGTTTGGTGGTTTTTTTTTTTTTTTTTTTTTTTTTTTTTTTTTTTTTTTTGGGGGGGGGGGGGGGTGGGGGGTGGGGTGGGTGTATCTCTCTTGATTTTGGATGTGTGTTGCTAAATGATCTTAGGTTTACTTAGCGTATTAGAATGGCTGGCGACATGCATTCAATTTTCTGTTCATTATTTTATTTTATTTTTTTCCCCTTCATTATCAGTGCTGGCACGTCCGGACGTTCAGCAATGTGTTATTTTTTCAGTGTGTATAGCTTGGTTTTATCTGATGTACGCCTGGATCATTTTGTATGCTGTGTAACATTAAAGAAGTACCCAACGGAGAAGAAACACGATTAGAAAAGATGGGTACAACACAATTTATTAATATTTCGGGTAAATACCCTTTGTCAAAATAGACAAACAGACAGAGAGATTAGCCGCTACTTATCTTCATTATCAGAAGGAATGTGCAGTACATTCCTTCTGCCAATGAAGATAAGTAGCAGCTAGTGTATCTGTTTGTTTGTCTTTTTTGACAAAGGGTATTTACCCGAAATATTAATACATTGTGTTGTGCCCGTCTATTCTAAGCGTGTTTCTTTCTCCGTTGGGTACTTCTTTGCTTATTACACGCTTGGCAGTCACCTTTTTGGTCTGGATTGTGTAACATTCATTAACCTTACTTTGCAACTAAACATTGGCCCCCACCCAGGTCTGCCCTGGGGGACTTGGGTGGGGTCAACTACTTTTTAGTTCCTAGGGTCACCCTGGTCAGCCCCAAAGGGTGGGTTTTCCTCTCAATTCTGGGGCATGTGTTTCTGTCTACCCTTGGTCAATTGACTTGTATTTTCCTTTTATAAGCTCTCCCTGCTGTCTGCGCTGCCTGTGTCTCTTGAAAAGAAGTACCCAACGGAGAAAGAAACACTCTTAGAAAAGACGGTTACAACACAATTTATTAAGATTTCGGGTAAATCCGCTTTGTCAAAACGGACAAACAAACAGAGAGATCAGTCGCTACTTATCTTCATTCGCAGAAGGAATGGGGCACATTCCTTTTGTGAACAAAGATAAGTAGCGAGTGATCTCTCTGTCTGTCTGTCTGTTTTGACAAGGCGGATTTACCCGAAATCTTACTAAATTGTGTTGTAACCGTCTTTCCTAAGCGTATTTTTTTCTCCGTTGGGCACTTCTTTGCATTTTACATGATTGAAAGTCACCTTTTGGGTCTGAATAATTTTTTTTGTTGTTTTGTTTGTTTGGTGGGGTTTTTTTGTGGGGGAGGGGGGGGGGGTGTATCTCTCTTGATTTTGGATGTGTGTTGCTAAATGATCTTAGGTTTACTTAGCGTATTAGACTGGCTGGCGACATGCATTCAATATTCTGTTTATTATTTTATTTTATTTTTTTCCCCTTCATTATCAGTGCTGGCACGTCCGGACGTTCAGCAATGTGTTATTTTTTCAGTGTGTATAGCTTGTTTTTATCTGATGTACGCCTGGATCATTTTGTATGCTGTGTAACATTAAAGAAGTACCCAACGGAGAATAAACACGCTTAGAAAAGATGGGTACAACACAATTTATTAATATTTCGGGTAAATACCCTTTGTCAAAATAGACAAACAGACAGAGAGATTAGCCGCTACTTATCTTCATTGGCAGAAGGAATGTGCAGCACATTCCTTCTGCCAATGAAGATAAGTAGCGGCTAATGTATCTGTTTGTTTGTCTTTTTTGACAAAGGGTATTTACCCGAAATATTAATACATTGTGTTGTGCCCGTCTTTTCTAAGCGTGTTTCTTTCTCCGTTGGGTACTTCTTTGCTTATTACACTCTTGGCAGTCACCTTTTTGGTCTGGATTGTGTAACATTCATTAACCTTACTTTGCAACTAAACATTGGCCCCCACCCAGGTCTGCCCTGGGGGACTTGGGCAGTGGGGTCAACTACTTTTTAGTTCCTAGGGTCACCCTGGTCAGCCCCAAAGGGTGGGTTTTCCTCTCAATTCTGGGGCATGTGTTTCTGTCTACCCTTGGTCAATTGACTTGTATTTTCCTTTTTTAAGCTCTCCCTGTCTGCGCTGCCTGTATCTCTTGAAAAGAAGTACCCAACGGAGAAAGAAACACTCTTAGAAAAGACGGTTACAACACAATTTATTAAGATTTCGGGTAAATCCGCTTTGTCAAAACGGACAAACAAACAGAGAGATCAGTCGCTACTTATCTTCATTCGCAGAAGGAATGGGGCACATTCCTTTTGTGAACAAAGATAAGTAGCGAGTGATCTCTCTGTCTGTTTTGACAAGGCGGATTTACCCGAAATCTTACTAAATTGTGTTGTAACCGTCTTTCCTAAGCGTGTTTCTTTCTCCGTTGGGCACTTCTTTGCATTTTACATGATTGGCAGTCACCTTTTGGATCTGAATATTTTTTTTGGTTGTTTTGTTTGTTTGGTGGGGTTTTTTTTTGTTTGTTTGTTTGGTTTTTTTTTTTTTGTTTTGTTTTTTTTTTGTTTGTTTGTTTTTTTTTTTTTGGTTTTTTTTGGGGGGTGTATCTCTCTTGATTTTGGATGTGTGTTGCTAAATGATCTTAGGTTTACTTAGCGTATTAGACTGGCTGGCGACATGCATTCAATATTCTGTTCATTATTTTATTTTATTTTTTTCCCCTTCATTATCAGTGCTGGCACGTCCGGACGTTCAGCAATGTACAACCAATCGGGACGAAAGACAATAATAAGATAAGAAAACCATTGTCAACATGATAAACATTTATTACAAGAGTGTTATTTTTTTCAGTGTGTATAGCTTGTTTTTATCTGATGTACGCCTGGATCATTTTGGAAATGTCTGTAACTTTTTTTTTGGTTACTGTAAAGTACACTTTGCATACTGTGCATTGTTTCTAAAGTCACAGGAAGCATAAACCTTAGCTGAGTTGGTATACCTCGCCCTCTACCTAGGTTAAACGCACCAGCGGTGCCACTGTTGCTATTTTCGCATTGGACCGGTCATGTGCACCAGAACTGCGCGCGCAGGTTGGCTTGTGCACTTGTAGTGTGGTCTCGTTCGTTCACGCAGAAGATTGTGATCGCAGTCGGGAAAAAAAAGGTTCATTTGCGGTTTTAACTTGTAGCCTTTTATCTCCCCGAACACGCCAGTTTTGTGTTGAGATGGCGGAGGCTTGAGTCATGCCCAACACCACTCAATCAAGTCTATTGTACATGTAGTGCGCTCATTTCTCGAACTTCAACTTTGACGGTGCTTTCTGCCACAAACGACGCAGATGTCGCAAAAATCACCTCCATTGAGGATTGTAAAAAGCTATTTTTAAAATCTGCCAAATCGCGTAATGTTTCATGGTGCTAGCATAAGGATGGATGCATAATTGCTGGATTGCATATATGGGAAAGGGTTTATTCTTTATTCATGTTATTTTGCAGCAGTCAAACGAAGCTCACGTGATTCTTTCTCCGAGGTTGCCCATTACAGGTGCAGAAAGCACACGCTCTAAACCGATCGGATGCACCAGACCAGTCTGAACGACCGGTTTGGTGCCAATATAGCAACATTGGCGCCACTGGTGCATTTAACCTAGGCACTGGACGAGGTATACCAACTCGGCTAAACTTTATTGTCGCACTTGCTAGAACTCGGTATTATATTTCTCTCTCCATTTTATGAATAGAGGCACATAAGTCGCGGTAACCCTTTATGTGCCGAACTTGGGCAAGAACTAGTTTTCCTCATCACAAAGTTGGCAGAAAAAGGTTTGACTGCTCTTGATTGTTTGATCTGAAGTGTTTACAAACAATTACTGTGTTTTTATATGCATGCACCTTTGATGTGATTAATAAAGACTGAAGTTTCAAGTGATTGATTTCCTATGTTGTCAGTTCATTAATTAATGTCAGTGTTCTGTTTTGTCATTTTAACTCATTCTACCTCAAGGCCGGAATCCCCAAATGTTGAAGTCATCTTCTGAAAACTGCGTTGCAGGGCAGGACACAGATCGACCACGATAGTTCAAGGGTGATGCCAGAATAGCTTGGCGACCATAGGCGCCACTCTATTCTGGCATCAGCCTTGAACTATCATGGTCGATCTTTATTTTGCTCTGGTGTGTCTGGGGTAGAATAAGTTAAGTGTTAGTTTCTTCGTCTGGGTCTTTTTTTGTCTTTCATATTTTTCCACACTTTTTAACCTGCATCATACTGAGGCTTAAAAGCTTCAAATTTGTACACTGCCATATATGCAAGCTACATTACAGAACTTACAGATGAGGACATAGACCAATGGCATTATTAGTTCAAGGGTGGTGCCACAATAGCTTGGCGCCTAGAGGCACCAAGCTATTCTGCCACTACCCTTTGGACTATTTTAGTCACACTTGTTGCACACACTGGTGTATTCCAAATAATAAGGGTTAATATTCAAAATGCTCTGTTGCTGTTTGTCTCAAACTGCAGAGTACATTTTTTTTTTAAAGTCGTTTAATTTCCAGAATTCTCGCATAAATGCCATGATAAACTGTTTTGCTTCAGAAGGACAAAACGTAGCAATGTTTAAAAGATTTCCTCTGTAAAAATCATAATCGAAAGGTTACAGGCCAGTGTTCATTCAATTTTTGCACCATACAATGTTAAGAATGTTAATGCATACATACACATTAAGTTGAAAAAAACAAAACCAAAAAATGAATGTGAAAAAGAAGTATTCCATGAACTTGACCTTATTACAGACGCCTACTGTTGTGAAGACACCCATTTTGACTGTAATGCCAGTTTTTGTGTGAGAGAGACACCCACCCACTTTATTGGCAGAAACCCATTTTTTCGGCATCTAGTGGCTCTGTTTCTAGAAAATGTCTTTTTTATTTTAAGTTATAGAGCTTAGTTATAAGGTGAGTTCTAAACATTCGCATCAATTCCAGAGCCCTAGAATAAATAGAAATATGGGAACCCATTTTCACATGAAATGGTAGGTAACCCACTGTGAGGCTTTTGTGCGTTTGTGTGTGTGTGTGTGTGTGTGTGTGTGTGTGTGTGTGTGTGTGTGTGTGTGTGTGTGTGTGTGTGTGTGTGTGTGTACTCCATGATATAATTCGATAAGAATTGTCAGTGCTTTAGCAGTCCTTGGCGGTGCCTGTTCTTGTAACGGTGTGTGTGTGTGTGTGTGTGTGTGTGTGTGTGTGTGTGTGAGAGAGAGAGAGAGAGAGAGAGAGAGAGAGAGAGAGAGAGAGAGAGAGAGAATTTTTTATAGGTGTCCCTTTAGATGTATTATTTGTAGCTTTTACTTTCTTTTACTTTTTGTTCTGTGACCTTTGGTCTTATAAGACGATTAGAATATCATCATTTATGTGGTGGTTAAGCGCTATATGAAACCTCATTATTATTATTATTAAGATAGGAGTGCTGTAGCCTCTAGATAATTCTGCTATTTTGGGACGTGTGGCAAGAGACGAACATTTCCATTGGCTACCGGACGCGCGCGTAATTATGCCTCACGCCTGGTGAATGTAGAGCATGTTATATCCCCATGGGGCATAGACAGGCCTGATCGTGACGTCATATTCAGCCCGCCCCTAACGCGACTCATATGGTCCATTACCGTCGTAAGGCATTGCATTTTCTAGATCACACACTTGTAGCCCCATCAGGCATCCAATACGCATATTCGGAATCTCAGACAAGTAGTCACAAACCAGATAGGTGAGCCTAGCGCTGGCAGAATTGTATACAAACCAAGGGGAATCACACAGCGCTGGACAGACAAACAGTTAGATCCCCTGCCCCCGCCTATCAGGCACCCAATCGCAAGCCCACAGAGAAATACGCAGGTATAGAACAAGACGATCATCTACATCCCATAAAAGGGGGCAGGGGATCTAACTGTTTATCTGTCCAGCGCTGAGTGATTCCCCTTGTTTTGTCAGACAAGTAGTGCATGCTGGGGCGGGTGTTGTGCCAAACAGACTCAGAGGGCTCGTGTTTTTAAAACACTTTCGGAAAACTCGGGCATTCAGCTTCACTACCTTCTGCATCATTCTCCAGTGCTGGTGACATCACTGATTTCATCACCTTTTAAAAGTTGCATTTATTGCTAATCCCGTGAAAATACGCCGATCGAAAATAATATTTAGCCCGTTCTGTCTGATTAGAACAAGTTAGAAGCACTCCTGGGGACCAAAAATCATGGGCTCAAAAGTCAGATTCGCCCATTTTAGTCACTGTAACAATATAATGAAACACGACGTTGCTTTTGTTTAGGGTTTCTCATAAAAGGCACAACGCACGCACAATTATACCAGAATGTTTGTTTGGTACAACGAAAGCGCATGCACAATCGTAACTCCGAATCGTCTAGGGCACGATCATGACGTAATATTCAGCCTGTTCCCATAGCATCTAATGTGATTCGTCACTATCATAATTATGCCTATGCCTTATCGTCGATCGTGGGGGGGGGGGGGGGGCGGAGGGGGCGGTGGGGGGGGGGGGGGGGGCTTAGTCGCCATGACTCTGTATGAATCGTCGAAGCTAAAACAGCTACCCAGTGCGAAAAGGCCATCGGGCCGATGTCGGCCGCCGTTGGCCCGATGACCTATTGGGCATCGACAGCCAAAGGACGAAGGCATGCATATGACGTAAACGAGTCAAGGAATGTTGAGTTCGCTGTATTTCGGCTCAAATCAACACAAGTCATAATTGTTCTCTTCATAACTGTAACAATGCAACACACTGTTGAGTATGTTCACGAGCGCGGAAGAGGTCAAGTTCGACGTGTTTGGACGCAAATTTGGAGATCGATCATGCAAAGAAAAAGAATCTTGGTGTACAGTAACAGTACGGACGCAGATGCGGAAGCTTGCTGGAGACGCAGTCCGGCGCGGATCCGTACATGTTAATGCGACTAATGGCTTTGCTGTTGACGTTGAAAGTGTCGGCAGTGACATCATGAGTGCACGTGACTTCAAACAGACCACTTCCGGGTTGCGTTACAAAGGTGACCCTGACGAGTTCCGATTTGCCGGTTAGCGTGAGATTGTACTCGGAAACAAGTTCGGCTTGCATTTTGTCGCCGACCAGGTACTTTCTCATGACCTTTTCAGCGTTGCGTTCGTTATCCGTGGGCACGTACACGACTCCATGCTTGATGTCCTCCAGCTTCAGCTCTACGCAGGCCGCCCTCTGCTTCACCGTGTAAGAGTTGATGGCGTCCACGGCAGCCTGCGCCGCTCCACGTACCACGCGGTCTGCTGTATCCACGGGCTGCCAGTCCAGGCACGCGCACCAATGGGGAGCGATGCCTGCGTCACTGCACGTGCGATTGGCCGGGATCTCTTTAAAGAGGCTGACCCCGCGATGAGAGATGTCGGCCACACCAGGCCCGGTGTAGTTCAGTATGTCGAGGAGAGTTGCATGGATGTCAAATGGTGTCGTCAGCCGGTGGGTGTTGGTTTCAAAATTTCTAATTAACTCAGGATGACGTTTCCGGAACCATGGCGGAAACCGGAAGGCGAAGTAGGGCATGCGTTCTTCCAGCCCACCTGGAATGAAAATGAAACAAGATGAAATCAACCAGCCCACAAAGTATCTTCTATATCAGTATATGAGCTTGCATGAATTTCCCACTTTTTCGCAAGAAGCGTTCGCAGACATCACTGAAAGGAAAAAATAGGTGGTGTTCCTATATAAATCTGTCAGAGAGGTAGAGAGAGCATTGTGTCAATTCATGTTTAACAATGACGTGTCTGGTGTTTTTTGCGTCAGTTCAGCAACAATGTATAACACTGGCGTGTCTAGTGCTTTTGCGTCACCGTCACTGTCTAAAGTTAAGAATTCTTTGCTTTGACTTTTTACGTTCCTTCTATTTATAGAATGGACCTTTTAGGACGGGTCGCGGTGGGGCGAATTTTATAGCCATTCCATGATGTCAAAGACGGGCAGGCATAATCCTCTGACAACTGAAGTAACAAGATAAAAATTACTTCATGAGTGTCTAGTTACGCCAACCTCGCTGATGAACGTACATTTGGCGCGAAGCGCCGTATGTGCGTATGTGTGTGCTTGTGTATGTAAACACGAGAATCTCCGATATTGCTGTATGCACAAGCTTGAAACTTGGCGAAATATTTTCTCTAAGGGGTGGCTAAGAGATCCTCCGAAAATGTTGTAACGGCATGTCTCATTGAAGACATAAAAGACAGTTTATAGAAAGTCGGTTGACCCAGATTAGAGTCCGTAATTTTTTTAATATTGACTTGAAATTTTGGATATAGTTAGTTTGGAAAAACACATTGGAAGAGTTTGTTAGCCAGCTTTGTACCTTTTCAACTTCTTCATTAAAAATTAATTCTTTTCAGACAAATAATTAAACAGTATAAAACCTTGACTTCTAAAGAAAGTCAGACAGTGGTGGTGACGTAAAAGAAGCAACTCCGTTACCAAGCAGACATTGACGCAATACTCTGAATATGACGTAATTCTCTCTCTCTCTCTCTCTCTCTCTCTCTCTCTCTCTCTCTCTCTCTCTCTCTCTCTCTCTCTCTCTCTCTCTCTCTCTCTCTCTCTCTCTCTCGCGTCCTGAGAAAGTCGTTGCTGTCAGGACTGTACAAATGAAATCTCTCTCTCTCTCTCTCTCTCTCTCTCTCTCTCTCTCTCTCTCTCTCTCTCTCTCTCTCTCTCTCTCTCACCCCCTCTCTCTCTCTCTCTCTCTCTCTCTCTCTCTCTCTCTCTCTCTCTCTCTCTCTCTCTCTCTCTCATACATGCGCGTATCTCGAAGAGGCATAGATCCTCATGCGCCCTCCGGGTCATGAGGATCTATGCCTCTTCGAGATGTTTGGAGCGCGCGCGCGCGCGCTCACGCACGCACACAGACACACACACACACACACACACACTATGCCTCTTCGAGATGTTTGAAGCGCGCGCGCGCTCACGCACGCACACACACACACACACACACACACACACACACACACACACACACACACACACACACACATCAACGCGCTTTCAGAAGAGCATGCAGGTGTACTTAGTGTATCATGTAGCTAGATAAAGTCAACCTGATTTCATACAAATTATATAGCAAGACTGAAATCGTACTGTGAAATTCTAGTTTTGTCATCATTTTCTCAAGTCTTGAAGCGAAAGTGAAACTCATATCACGCTAAATATAAAATTACGATAAAAACCAACAAGATGGAATGTACCATAACCCACAAAGTCCGTTCTATATGAGAGCTGTCCTTGCTGTCAATGGTCTCTACCTTTTGTCTTTGACCTGATTCTGATGTTAGGGGCGCAGGACATACGCGTCATTGATTTGTTAAACGTCATTTGTCATGGCGTAAATTTTTCAGTAATTTCACATTTTACGTGATATGAGTTTCACTTTCGCTTCATAGGCTTGAGAAAATGGTGATAAAACTAGAACTTCATGGTACAATTTCAGCCTTGCTATAATTTGTGTGAAAGCAGGTTGACTTTACCTAGCTACATGATATACTAAGTACACGGGTCACCTGCATGCTCTTCTGAAAGCGCGTCGTTGTGTGTGTGCGTGTTAGTGCGTACGTGCGCGCGCTCGAAACATCTCCAAGAGGCATAGATCCTCATGCACCTCGAGGGCGCATGAGGATCTATTCCTCCTGGAGATACGCGCTTGTTTGTGTGTGTGTGTGTGTGTGTGTGAGAGAGAGAGAGAGAGAGAGAGAGAGAGAGAGAGAGAGAGAGAGAGAGAGGATGACGTCATATTTAGAGTATTATGTCAGTGTCTGCGTGGTGACGGAGTTGCCTCTTTTACGTCACCGCCACTGTCTGACTTTCTCTATAAGTCAAGGTTTTTTACTATTTTAAGGTTGTATACTATACCTACATTTTTTAATTGAAAACTGCCCTTTATAGGGTTTTTTGAGAGCCTTGTTCAGTCTGGAGGCTATTGCCACCCTGACAGACCCATGGTCCCGGGCATATTTGTAAGTTACAGCCGTTTTTCTGAGGTACCCCACGAGAAAAAACACGCAAAATAGCCGATTTCAGAACACAATAAAAATTTATCGAATAGTGTGTTAAAATGATAAAGAAACATTTCGGTCACTTCATAAAGTATGTTAGTATTTTCTCGTAAAAAAAAGTGTGTTCTGATAATTGGAATTCTAAGTGAAATCTAAAAAAATGTATGTTGTAAATTCGCAAATTGCCCGGATGTTATCAATAACATTACAAGTGTTTGCAATGTTGGGCAATTGCTCAGGCCCTTTTTATTCGATAAAGTCGTACTTTATGTTATAACTATCACATTGATTATGAAGAAAATATGGGGTCCCGCACAAAATTGGGCACTTTGGGTCGTTTTCGAGTGCGTATTCAATAAGGGATACAAGCGATGTCTGACTTCCGGCAGATCATATCTCCGCCGTAGCCGGTCACAAGCCGGCATTAGAAAGAAGGGAAAACGACTATGCCAAACTTACAAGGGAAAACCTAAGCCCAAACTGTTGCAAACTACGCCCAAACTGCTAGTCCTCGATTACTATTTGTGACAGTAAACTGGAACAAACAACAACGGCAGATACGGGATGAAAACGTTTATCTATAAGTAATTAAATGCAAGAGATGTTTCTTAGTAATTTAGTTAGTGCAGTGGTAAGATACTTTTCTTTGCCACGCAGTGACCAGGGTTCGAGTCCCGTAGATGGCGATATTTTTTTCCTGCTCACTTTTGAAACCCATACAGTTTCTACTTCGCTAAATGAAACACACTTTAAACCCAAAGCAAAAAAAAAAATTAACACGTGTTATTTTTTTATTTTTATTTTTTAAATATGCGATTATCATCACTGTGGTAATGTGAATGTTAAACCATAAACCAAACAACCGGATTCAGTTTTGGATAAAAATGCACACTGGTTACCTCGGTACATTTGTTCATTCATTTTTTTTCAGCCAGGCATTGTGTGAGCATGTTTACATTCATTCAATCATTCACAGCTTCACTGATGAAAAAGCACACCAAAGAGTGTTGTCACAGACAGTTTTTTTTAAATAATTTTTACTGGCATCATCTACAAACATTAATTGATGTGAATTTGTTTTAATATACCTGCTGCAAGAAATGCTACATGCTCCTTTGGTGTCTCCGTGAAAGCAGGTCGATGAACATCTCTGGTTGAAAGATGTTTGTAAACAGATTGGTAGTGGATGTACCTATCTCTCTAGCTGAATCTCAGTTTCCCAGCAGTTTTTGGTTACAAATTATAAGGAAACAAAAACACACTACCACCGAGCCACCCAGCTCCCCCTCAAAATACAGCTTTACTGCAGAACATATTTCAACTACATGTAACATTATTCACATTTACATTGACAAAGTGCTGACTGTATACAAGCTATTTGGGAGAAAAGTGGAGCTGATGTCATTTTTAGTTGTGTGCATGCCAACGGAGACCGACACCGGCAACCACTTGCTCATGAGGTATTTATTTGGGAGCCAACTGCACAGTATATAAAAGGGGGATAGGAGAGAAGGAATGACAGACTTATCATTTAGAGCCTTCCACTACATATATTATTTTGCTCATATATATATATAGAGAGAGAGAGGGAGGGGGAGAGGGAGGGAGAGAGAGAGAGAGACCATGTACCATCACTGTAGTCCTGATATAATTCAACATTGCACATCCCACAACATAATAACAGTGAAATGCAGTACCAAACTACACTACACAGATACTGTGCACAATGTTGGCATGAAAATCAAACAATACTGTTACCAGTACCACACTGTGTCCAATTGCAGCACAACAAAGTGAAATGCAGTCTCAAGCCCCATAACTTGCACTGCACAATGCTGATGTCAACACAAAATACCATAACAACTGAATAACAAGGGTACAATGCACTGTGTCACCTAGTCTGCATAATATAGGCATCCACACCAAACAATACCTGTACTGCTCTTGATACAAAATCGACCATATAACACTGCAAAATACATGAGTGCTACGCTGGCAAAGTGTCTACAACAGAGTCTGCACCATGCTGGCCCGTAATCCAAGCAATACCATTGCTGCTCTCCAAAAACTCAACATGGTGCAGGCTATCATGTCACAACTGATTGCTGCATAGCACCCTGTACACAATGTTGGCATCAGTTTACTTTATTTAATTTTGGACCCGCTGGGGCATGAAAAAAATCACAAAAGAACTTACATGAATGTGCTCAGAAATGAAATATTATCCTTATTACTACACTGTACGCATGTTCCTTAGCACAAATCACAAATGGACACGGATCATAGTCAGATCATTCTGTTTGCAGGCGTGTGTCATGTACAGTACATCTGTAAAACTTGTGAAATGAACCATGTGGTTAGCAATTCTGATACGATAAGTAAAGCCACACAGCTGAAAGTCAAAGATTGACAGTGGAAGAAAAAAACAAAACAAACACAAAGTACAGTACATATCATATGCCTATGATCAGTTATCACCAACCACTTAAATCTGCTGTGACAGCTGGAGGGTAATGCAAAAACTGCATGGTCAACTCACTCTTGAGAAGTATTGCGTTTTTCATTGAGCAAGTCCACATTTGCACAACATTTTAAGCTGAGGGTTTAATGACATAAATATACATCCCCACGTTTCTATATTTCCGCACATCCCCTCTTCAGAAAGGACCCGTGGGTTTTATACTCTGAGGCCACTGACCATTTTCAGAATGAGCCCTGTATATCATTTTGAATCATGCAAAGCGGAGCAGTGATAAGTTTTCTCCTTGTCTCACACCGATGCTGCACAAAATCTATCTGTACCACTGTTTCCTACCCCATAAGTGTCAGCTGTGGAGTACATATTTTGAATGGCTGATGTATGCCAGCATTTAGGAACTTGTCACAATAAAGACCTGTTCATATGATGAAATGTCTTCGAAAAATGAACACATTGTCAGTAAAGGGGTTTTCTGTGGATAATCAAAAACTAATACATATTAAGCTGCATTTCCAAATCGCGACATGACAGGAGAGTGACAAAAAGTAACTTTTCTGAGGGGGTCATCCAAATAAATATGCATAGGAAGGTCTTACCATCAGGGATCTCTTTACCAAGTTTAGGGTTACAGTTAGGAATACTTGAGAAAAAAATCTTTGGGCAATATATGGCTATCTTGTACCTATTTCCCGATTTCTTGTGACCCTTGACCTTTCTGACCTTTCATGCATACGAAATTAGTATGCATGAAAAGTTCTTACCACCTTGTACCAAGTCTGGGTTTGAAGTTGTGTATACTTGAGAAAACATCTTTTTGGTCAAAATACAGATATTTTTCACCTTTTTACTGCACTACAAATTACAACATGGGTGTCAAATCGCTTTGTCACATTGTTATATGAAAACACACAAAGCACACCCCCATCACTGTACAATAGCCCCTGAACTGCTCGACTGCACGTTACAATTTTGTTGCCCCGCTGCTTCTATGTCAGGCTTATGGAAACACTCCATCTTTATTTCTATTTCTCGAGTTTTGTCATTGTCACTTTGTTGTCACTGCCCCACTGTTGTTGTGTCTGCAGTTGAATAGCCAGGCCTAAAGCCTGCTTGCCCTTCTCCTAATATATGGCTATGCATCAGCTCAGGCAGTAAGGCACAGGCTTTTGCTGCATTGCGAATGATGTGACTGTCCAAAACCTTGACACTGTGGCCAGCCTGGTGGATGGACATCAAAATAACAGGACGTCTGCCCTCCTACACAGGACAATCAGTTCACTTCCTTTGCCTTCTCGTCGGTTGGCCATTGCGGAGAGATGTACCCACTGAACTTTTCTTCCCTCATCTTTCGCAACCTGCAAAAGATAATTTTGTATCAAAAAAATTTCTGACATGCACATATTGCGTGCATATATGTTTGCAAGTATTTATACAAAGTACATACATGCATAATATGACAGTAGTCAGAACATGAACAAGAAAGGCAATGTCCTTATGGTTCACGTGTATGACCAATCCACATAATATGTCTGTCCTTTTTGACCTTGGCTTGACTTCTCCAACAGGTCTCTGAAAATGTCTAAACATAAGTATAGGGCTGGATTTTGTACCAGCGAAACCTGAGTATTTTTCCAAATCCCTTCATTTTTCACACATTTGTCAACCCTCTGTGACCCTTGACCTCTGTGAGGGGCTGATTACATTAGTAGCACAGAAAAGTGTTATCATCATGCCAAATTTTATTGAAAAGTTTGCAAAAACATTGATAAAAACTACAACTCTACCCGAAACTAACTTTTGTCACCCTTATCATGTGGTATCTCCATAGCAAGTTTGAGTTTGAAGTTGAAAATACTACTTGAGATGACCTTTGAAAGGTCACAGAAATTGGTATGTTTAGAATTATTTTACCACAAAGTACCCTTGTGCCAAGTTTGAAGTCTGAGGCTTGCATAGTCTTCGAGGAAATGCCAATGTTAAAGTTGCCCACAGGTAACAGACAGTTGACGGACGACCCATTACAAACACTTACTTTTGCTATCACACTTGCGCCAAAAATTAGACGCCATTGAGCTTGAAATGACCACAAAGGGTGTATACATATATCTAGAATCAGCATCAATATTCAAAGTGTAACTTGCAGAAATTGTTTCAAACAGGACACAACGCATTGCTGTTTAGCAACAGCACACACTGGACCAAATGGGTAGTATTCAGATTTTTCTAGTCCTTTTGTATGCACTAAGTGCTTATTAAAGAAAACGACAGTATTTGGAGACTTGCCCAACCCTCTAGTTTTCAAATCAAATGCAATATGGTGCCACTTGTTGACAGCAAGTGATTTTAGCATTCGGTGTTGTTGAAAATGCTGGTACTACTACTACACCATCTTCAAAATGAAAGAAAGCATTACAGTGTGATGTGTTTATCCCAACCAGTTGTGTTTTGTTATGAACCTGATTCTATTCACAAATCAATCGGTATGCTTTACCTCGAGTCCAGGACAATAAGTGTCGCATTCTCTCACTTTAGTTAATCCGCTGGAACTGGAATTGCCTGCTTTTAGCTGTGGCCTTCTCCTGTGAGCAAACATGTCCTGACTAGCTCTTGCCTCTTCTTGCTGTAGGCGTCATACTTCTGTGCTTGTTTGCAAGTATACCCTCTGGGCGTGACTCTGCAGTGAGACGTCAACAGCAGCACTGACCTGAAATGAAATACATGTGTATCGTGTTATTCGGCAGCATGGCAATTTCACTTCTGATCTTATTTCAGGGTGGGTCAGTTCCAAACTCCACAAACAGGGACTTTGTTATAGCATTATAAACAATTCGGGGCCAGTGGGCGGAGTCCCCCCACCCACCCACCCACCCACCCAATTCATCCCTACATTTAGTTTACACATTACTACCTTCAAACTAATGTGAAATAAACTGTGAACACCACAAACAAGAATGGTGAAGCCTGGATCGCTCGTGTGCATTTAAAACTGATCATTTTCTTAATCTGAACTGTGTGACCTTTCCAAAAGGTGACTGAAATTTAAGTGCCATGAGGCTAAGCATATGTAAAGTGCTGGCTTATGTACAGTTGTGAATAGTATTGGAGAAAAAAATATCTTTTGTCAAAATATGGCTATTTTTTTTTAAACCTATTTCTTGATTTCTCATGACCCTTGGCCTGAACTCAAACTGGTAGGCTAAGAGTAAGAAAGGTCTTGCCACAAAGTATCCTTCGGCTACGTTTGAAGACTGTGGATTGAATAGTCTCCGAGAAAATGCCAACATTAAAGTTTACCATGGACGACCAATGGCCCAGAACATAGCCTTACACTTGCTTCGCACATGAGCCAATGAAAGAAGGCATTACAGTATGATGTGTTCATTCACACCATAGTTGTGTTGTGTTCTGCACCTGATTCTCATCACAGATCTACTGGTATGATTTACCTTGAGTCCAGGAGAATAAGTGTCACATTCCCTCACTTCACTTGAGCTGTGAGTGTGACCTTGGTCAGTTGGTGTAGACGTCATACTTCTGCACTTGTTTGCAAGTATGTACTCTGGGTGAAAGTACTGAGACTCCACAGCGAGAGGTCAACAGCAGTATTAGCCTGAAATGAAATAGATGATTATTACTGTGTTGTTCGGCAGCATGACAATTTCACTTTGCGTGAACTAAATGCAGGGGCAGATTATTACTTTCAAAATAAATGCGACAAAAACTGTGTAAACCACAAAGAACAAACAACAATGGCAAAGTCACGTCTGTACGCCTCATGCGCATAACTGATTCACAACCTGTGTGACCTTTCCAAACGGTAGCTGAAATAAGTGTCACAAGTGTCACGAGTCTCAACATACAGGCTTGCTTTTGTACTAGTCAAATTTGTATTTTTCACACATTCTACGGTCATCCAAAATGGTAGTCAACAAATATTAGGGTTTCAGTCAAAGTAGCGTTTTACTAGGTAACCCTTTTAATCCTGATACACCCACTGCTTGAAATAAATGTGACTATGATAGTTCAAGTGTGGTGCCAGAATCGATTGGCGTCTCATCCGCCAAGCTATTCTGGCACCATCCTTGAACTAAAAAAATGCTGGACCTATCTCCTAATCTGTAATAACTAATATAGCCTTCATAAGACAGAGAATGGATGAGAAAACTAAGTTACTAAGTACTGAAAGCAGTTACTGAGTTAGTAATGCAAAATTCTCCCTTAGCAGGACTTTATACTACACACAGTACGTTTTCCTAAATAATAAGCACTGGCACTGGTTTAATATCACTACAATGTGGACTACATTCCTTCCACGGTATTAGTAAAGGCTCTCTGAGAATGTATGGAAATGTTCTACTTCTAGGTGGTGACTGACATACATGGAATGCATGCCCCTGTCAACCCACAATAAAATGTAGTCTTCTTCATTGCAGGTAGGCTGTAAATTTCCATGCATAAAAGGACAGTTAGCTATTGGGGTTTTACACCGTGCAAGTGACATCTCACGGCGGTGCATAAAACTTTCTTTTTTTTAAGAGTTGGAAAACCAGTCAGATATGCCACTTACGTACGACATTTTTCTTTCACTACTAGTAACTCGTCTTCTAGTCACTTAGCAAACACCACCAACCTCTTTTTCTACTTTAGTTTACCTTTTCCTTCCTGATGTTTAAAGAGATTTTGTAAGTTGTTTTCCTGGCTCCCGTTCGGTTGGCCCGTTCATTTTTTTTTTTCTTCTTCTGAGAAATGGTTATGCGTTACTACTGACGCTCGATGACTTGTCGCAACTTATGCAAAAGTATCTTATTTCTGAGGAAACACAACATTTTATGCATAGAAACAGTCAGCGTACACACCTATTTCAGACAGTATATATCTTTTGTCAATTATCGATAAATTGAGCTTGTTTGCAATACGACTTGCCGTACGGCGGTTTTTTTCGGTGACCTCTAGTCTCAGGTCACGGCAGACGCAAGATAGCGGTATCTACATGCGCAGAAAAGATGCGCGAAAGAGGTGTGTCCTACAACCTTAATTCATGTCTGAAAAAAATTAATTTTTAATATGCAAAGCTGGCTAACGAACTCATCAAATTGCTTTCTCCATTCTACCTATATGCACGGTCCAAGTAAATATGACTGACAAAAATTACGGACTCTAACCTGGGTCAACGGACTTCCTATAAACGGTTGTTTATATCTTCAATGAGACATTCATTTACAATATGCTCTCTTAGCCACCCACTTAAGAAAGTATTTCGCCAAGTTTCAAGCTTGTGTGTACGGAAATGTTGGAGATTCTCTTGTTTACATACATACGCACACACATACTTACGCACATACTCACAAACGGCGCTTCGCGCCAAATGTACGTTCAGCAGCGAGGTTAGCGTAACTGGAAATGACGTAATTTGTATCTTGTTACTTAAATTGTTATAGGTTTAACCTGCCCGCCTTTGACATCATGGACATGCTATTAAATTCGCCCCACCGCGACCTGTCCTAAAATGTCCCTTCTATAAATAGAAGGGGCTTAACAAATGCGTCATGATAAATGACGTTTGACAAACCAATGACGCATATGCACTGCGCCCCTTTTAGAATTCACTGTGGCGCATTGAAAGATCTACTAGACTTTTCAAAAGGAGATATTTTAACATCAGAATTAGGTCAAAGACGAAAGTTAGAGACCCTTGACAGCGAGGGCAGCTCGCATATAGACGGGACTTTTGTGAGTTATGGTTCATCCCATCTTGTTTTTTCTGCGATGAATTATTTTTTTACGATAAAGTTGAAGAGGCACAATGCTGGTTAACGAACTCATCCAATGTCTTCCTTCAAGCTAGCTATATACAAAATTGCAATTGAATATAACACAAATGACGGACTAAAATGCGGGTCACCTGACTTTCTGCAAACGGCAATGTTTTTTTTTAAATGAGTCATTCCATTTAAATATCCTCGAATGTTCTCTGAAATACATTGTCAAGTAAGCATGCCGTAGTGTTTCAGACCTATACGAATACAAACACCGGAGATACTCGTGTCTACACATGCACGCACGCAAGCACGCACGCACACACACACACACCGGCACACACACACACACGCGGCACTTCCCGTCACATACGTGACGGGAAGTGCCGCGTGTGTGTGTGTGCGTGCGTGCGTGCGTGCATGTGTAGACACGAGTATCTCCGGTGTTCGTTCAACAGCGCAGCTAGCGTTGGCATGACGTAATTTGTATCGTCTTAGTTCACTGTGAGAGTCTGAGGCCTGCCCGCCTAAGACGGCATTTGCATTCTACTGAGCGGGCGCCGATCTGCCCCATCCCAAGACGTCTTTTCTATAAATAGAGGAGACTTAAAAAGGCATTGGCTAGCGTCTCTATCATTTCAGCAATTAACACATTCTACCCGGGGAGCGAAATCTCCCGGGCAAAATTTGAAGTTACCCTCTGAAGGATTGTATTACAATTAAAATAAATAAAAATGAAATAAATCAGCGCATTAAATAGGCGCTTTATCCCAATTGAAAATCGGCTCAAAGCGCCACCGCGACTGAACTGAACCCAACAGGCACGCTCACTACGTGAATCACGCGCATTCACTCACACACTGTGCATAAACACAGAACATTCACTTGGTGCTAAGGGCAAGCTCAAGCGAGCTACGGAAGTTTTGGAAATTGAAATCGTTTATATTTGCAGTTTGATTAAGTGGGCTGAAATTGATACCAAAGTCGTGGGGGGGAGGAAGAGCCGGAGTACCCGGAGAAGTAACCCCAGACAGTCCGCCCGAATTAACGGTGACACTTACTAGAGGAGAAAAGTCCGACGCCGAAACCGGGTATCGAACCTCGCACCACTGGTATTGGTGGCAGGCGTTTTTACCGCTGCGCCTCGGACCGCCCAATTTCAGAGACAGATCGAGCATGAAAGTTAAATGGAGTTGCTAGAATAGTTTGGCGCCTATGGGCACCAAGCTATTCCCATTTCCGGCACCACCCTTGAACTATCATGCTCGTTCCGTGTCTTGCTGTGGTGTGTCGCGGCTAGATGAGTTAAGCTCCCAAAAGTGCGTTTGCATCGCTCGTGAACCACGGTGGTTTTGGTAGGTTTTGTTGTTGTTGTTGTTTTTTGGTTTTGTTTGTTTGTCTGTTTGTTTGTTTGTTTGTTTTTTTGAATATTTTTAAAACAAGGAAAATACTTTGATTTTTGTTAATTATGCAATCGCCTCAGTACTAACCCGGCAGACTTTTTATAAAAAGTGATTTCATAAGAGTTCAGCTCCTCCTCGTTCCCAGGTAGGGTTGTAATTGAACACCACCCAACTGCAAAAGGCATAGATCCTCATGAGCCCCCGCAGTTGCGGGGGCTCATGAGGATCTATGCCTCTTGCTGACACCACTTTGAAGCCATGTTCCTGAGACAGCTTTTCTTGGTGTGTGTGTGTGTGTTACATTAACTAAGATTGCACAAACACAGACTGCGTCAGCCGGCACTGAGAGGGTTAAAATAGGGGGGACGACCCTTCATCGTAAGCGCTGTGTTTGCATGATTAACGCCGTTGGGGTTGTGTCCCTTTGAAGGGCGGAGGAGGGTGGGGGGGGGGAGGGAGTTGAGGACTAAGCATTTGTTGGGAGAGTCCATTGCTTTAATAAAGGGTGATTACGCCTGTCGTTTTATAATTAACGCTGTTAGGGTTGCGCCCCTTCTACTGCATATCTCTAATGCGAGATAACTTCAGGCTCATTGGCCTAGAAGTCGTTTTTCAAATCGAAAACTTTTATTTCGATGACTCATGTGAAGCGTAATTCTCAAACAACAACAAACGCTTGTCATCTTCATGCAGGGGCGGATCACTTACGTCGGCGGGTGGGGGTGGGGGGGTGGATTCCAACTTTTTTTTTTTTTTTTGCTTAAACCTGACGCATAAAGCCTCCTCGACGCTAGAACTTGCTTCCAGTGGCCGAAATAAAAATCGAACGGTGGAGGGGGGAATGCGGGGGGAGGGGATGGGGGGGGGGGGCAGGGGAGAAGTAAGGTGCGTGTGCGTCAAGACTCTCACCATCACTTGCCAAAATATCGAACGGGGGAAGGGGGTGTCAAAAATCGACAAAATATAAAACGGGGAGAAGTGTATGTGTGTGTGTGTGGGGGGGGGGGGGGTGGATGGGGGGAGAAGAACCCATGGAACACCACCCCCCTCCCTCCACCAACCCCCACCCACCCCCTACCCTCCTCCTCTCCTCCACCCCCAACCCAGTTCCGCCCCTGGCACGACATAACTGAACTCAAACTAAGATTTTTCGTCAACTTGAACGTGGACCGATGTACTGTAATCCCCGACGACTCCCAACAGCGAACGATGTACTGTAATCCCCGACGACTCCCAACAGCGAACGATGTACTGTAATCCCCGACGACTCCCAACAGCGAACGATGTACTGTAATCCCCGACGACTCCCAACAGCGAACGATGTACTGTAATCCCCGACGACTCCCAACAGCGAACGATGTACTGTAATCCCCGACGACTCCCAACAGCGACCGATGTACTGTAATCCCCGACGACTCCCAACAGCGAACGAGAGCGAAATCACAGTTGATTAGCAGCTTGCACCAAAAACGGTGCACCATCACCATCAAAACTCCGTGCCACAAACAACATCAGCATTGGCACTTGGAACGTCAGAACATTAAGAACGCCTGGAAAGGTAGAGGAACTGACACATGAAATGAACAGATACCATTGGACCATCCTAGGACTTTGCGAAGTACGATGGAAGAACCTTGGGGAAACATCAACCCAGGAAAACCACAAACTGTACTACAGTGGCAGAGAAGACAAACGCGAACAGGGTGTCGGATTTCTCGTCCACAAAGACATCGTGAACACCGTCATGAGTTGTCGGCCAGTCTCCAGTAGGCTTATAACCATACGCTTGAGGGCAACTCCATTTAATATCACCATTGTACAAGTTTATGACCCAACAACAGACTATGGCGATGAGGAAATAGAAGACTTCTATGACCAACTGCAAGAAGTTCTGGACCAGACCCCCAAGAAAGACATTCTTGTGGTGCAGGGAGACTGGAATTCCAAAATAGGGGAGGATGCTGCTAGGAACTGGAAAGGCACATGCGGACGCTACTGCAATGCAGAGACCAACGACAGAGGCTTAAGGCTCCTGGAATTTGCCAGTTCAAATGATCTAAAGCTGATGAACACGTTTGGCCCGCACAAAGCATCCAGAAGGTGGACATGGCACAGCCCGAACGGAGAGCACCATAACCAAATTGACTACATCATGGTGAAGAGACGCTTCCAAACCAGTGTGAACATTGCCAAGGCAAGAAGTTTTCCAGGAGTAGACATTGGAAGCGACCATGACTTAGTCATGATGACCTTCCGACTCCGCCTAAAGAAGGTCAACAAGCAGGGTCCCACCAGAATCAAGTTTGACCTCGAGAAGCTGAAAGACCCATAGGTAGCGGAAGCCTTTCAGGCAAAGATAGGAGGAAAATTCGCACCACTGCTACTTCTAGGTGCAGAAGACACGGACGTGGACACAGGGATTGACACATTTAACACTGTTGTAACCCAAACAGCCAGTGAGATCCTTGGTAAACACCGACAAGCAAAGAAACCTTGGGTTACAGCTGACATCTTTGTTCTATGTGACAAGCGTCGAGAATTAAAGAAAAAGAAATCAGAGGTAGAAGGAGCTAAACAATACAGGGAAATGAACCAGGATATCAAGAAAAGAATGAAAAAGGCAAATAATAAGTGGATTGAAGTCCAGTGTAAACACGTAGAAGAAAATCTGAACAAAAATAATAGCAAAAAAAGCATACCAGCTGGTGAAAGACCTGACCAGTGTAAAACAAGGACGCTCCTCGATCATTCAAGATAGTAAAGGAAACTGTCTTACGGAAGACCAAGACATACTGAAGAGATGGACAGAGTACTGCTCAGATTTGTACAACCACCGAGCTGCAGGGGACCCAGGCATACTTGTCAACCCACCCGTGACCAACAATGGCAACTATCCCATTCCAAGAAGAAGTAGAGGCTGCAGTGAAGTCGCTGCAAAAAAGGGAAGGCAGCAAGAGCAGACAACATCCCTGCAGAGCTAGTCCAAGAAGGGGGAGAAGACACGATAAGCGCCTTACTAACAATATGCAATACGATCTGGCAGTCAGGGGATTGGCCCACACCATGGACCCAATCACTTGTAATAACTCTCCCCAAAAAAGACAACTTACATTAATGCCAGAACTATCGCACGATCAGTCTTATATCCCACCCAAGCAAAGTCATGTTAAAGATCCTACTGAACAGGCTGAAGCCACAGGCAGAGGAAATCATAGCTGAGGAACAGGCAGGCTTCAGACCAGGGCGCAGCACAACTGAGCAGATCTTCAACCTGAGAGTTCTATGTGAGAGATACCTCCAGCACCAGCAGGACCTCTATCATGTCTTTGTGGATTTTAAGAAAGCGTTTGACAGGGTGTGGCATGCAGCCCTTTGGTCCACCATGAAGCTATACAACATCAATGCCAACCTGATCAAAGTGATAGCAAACCTTTACAACAAGGCCACTAGCGCAGTCTGCTTCAACGGCAAAATAGGAAACTGGTTTAGGACTACAGTTGGAGTCAGACAAGGCTGCTTGCTCTCACCTACTCTTTTCAACATCTTCCTGGAAAGAATCATGATGGCGTTGCAGGAACAGAGAAGGAGCTAGCTCAGCTGGTGAAAAAGCTGGATAGTACAGCCATTGCATATGGGTTGGAAATCAGTGCAGAGAAGACCAAACTGATGACCAATAACGCCAGTGGCATTGGCACTGAAATCATGGTTGGAGGCCAAAAACTGGAATCAGTTAAGAAATTCAAATACTTAGGAGCTGTTGTGACAGATGAGAGATCAAAACCAGAAATACTGTCCAGGATTGCGCAGACAACAACAGCACTGACAAGATTGAAGACCATATGGAAGGACAGAAACATCACACTCTGCTCCAAGATCAGACTGATGCGCTCCTTAGTCATTTCAGTGTTCTTGTATGCCTGCGAGTCATGGACCATCACATCAGACCTTGAAAGGAGGATACAAGCCACTGAAATGAGATGTTTTCAAAGGCTGCTTGGCATCTCATACAGAGATCACATCACAAACGAGGAAGTGGGAAGCAGAATCAGGCAAGCCATCGGGCCCTATGAAGACTTATTAGCCATTGTGAGAAAACGCAAACTGAAGTGGTATGAGCATGTCACGCGTTCAGCAGGGCTTGCCAAAACAATCCTGCAAAGCACTGCGCAAGGAGGACGAAGGAGAGGAAGACAGAGGAAAAGATGGGAGGACAATATCTCAGAGTGGACAGGACTGAAGCTGGGCGATACGCTGAGAATGGCAGAGAACAGAAAGGAATGGAGGGAGCTGGTTGCCAAGTCATCAGTGGTGCCCCAACGGTCGGCAAGACTACGGGATATAGATAGATAGATAGCACCAAAAGCATAAGCAACACTCCAAGCATCTCTAAGAGGCATAGATTCTCATGAGCCTCGAGGGCTCATGAGGATCTATTCCTCTTGGAGATGTTTGGAGTGTTGTCTGTGCGAATGATAGCTCATGAGGATCTATGCCTATTGGAGATGTTGGGGCTGTTGTCTGTGCTTGTGGTGCACACTGGTTACCGGCTGTGAGTTGGGAGTCGCCGGGGGTAAACCGCTTTGCAGGAAGTTAGTTATTGGGGTTTAACGCCGAGCAGGCGACTACAACCATCTCAGGGCGGACAAACAGAAGAAACTGGCTTAACCCATTACATCCTGAGGTTGATTTTTTTTAAGTTTGCTTATTTTCCTATAAAGGCTGTATTGCAGATTAGGAGACAGATCCGCTATTGTAATTCAAGGGTGGTGCTAGGATAGCTTGGTGCCTAAGGCGCCAAGCTATTCTGGCACAACCTTTGAACTATCCTTGTAAAATTTATTTCAAACAAAAGTGTATCAGGGTGAGAAGGGATTAATGCCTTTTGCGGATGGTGATGGAGCAGGGTGGCTCAGTTGGTAGAGCGTTGGACTCTTCTCCGAATGAGATCGCGGGTTCGAAACCAGCCGGAGTAAAAAAAAAAAATTTTTTAAAATGTTCAAACCCCTTTCAGTGTCTCGTCTTCTAAATCGCCGTCGTGGCGGACAAAAGCGCGAAAAGCCAAACCAATCACTCGTCTTGAGGTGGACCGATAAAATGAGCGCACGTGATTTACTTTGCCTGAAGTATGTCCGAGTATAACTTCAATGTCTAGACGCACAATTCAAAGTGCTGGCGGGAGAAACTTACCGAAATCGACGAACGTCAGATTTGTTACACTTGAATGTACTCACAATAACTCGTAAACTCTACCACAATTTCTTCATTTTTTAACTACAAAAAAATGTGATCTTTTCCTTTCCCTTGTCGAATTTGACAATAATTTGCAACAAAATCAGATAAACAGGCGTGCTTTGAGGGGTTTCAAAACACAAGCCAAATCAGTAGCGAACCTGAAGTTTGTCTCAGAAAGCAATAATTCTCCATCAAGTCCTACACTACAAGATGTTTCTGAAATCTGTCTTCTAATTCTTATAGTCACACACCATCTCTGTCAGATTTGATATAACTACACATCAGAAAAACAGACAATACCTCAATTAAAGATCAAAATAAATAAATTATGTCGAAGTAAAAAAAGATCTCCGTGTTCACCACATTGTAAATACCGACGAGTCCACAACCACGTGGTATTTCTTCGCCGAGCAAACGTTAACTCATTGTGCCAGAGGTACGAAATACCCACATTTTGGAGTTATCCTCTGAGGACTGCATTACAATTCAGGAGATAGATCGACCATGATAGTTCAAGGGTGGTGGTAGAATAGCTTGGCGCCTATAGGCGCCAAGCTATTCTGCCACCACCCTTAAACTACGATGGTCGAGCCATATCTGGCTGTGGTGTGTCTCGGGCAGAATGAGTTGACGGAGAATGTATTGTTCCAACTGTGCATCACTTTAGACGCTTTTGAAATTATCTCGATGCAAAATTTTCCGCTGATTTGGTGTCCAAATAACCTGAATCCTACTGTACCACATACATAAAATTTCCCTTGGTATGTGTATAGTAGGATTCAGGTTATTTGGACACCACTGAAATCAGCGGAAAATTTTGCATCGAGATAATTTCAAAAGTATATATCATTCATGTATATATATATATATGAAGGATATACGGGATGTATAATTATGATTGTCTTGTTCTCTATACCTGCGTATTTTTCTGTGGGTTGGGCGATTGGGTGCCTGATAGGAGGGGACAGGGGATCTAACTATGTGTATATCCAGCGCTGAGTATTTCCCCTTGGTATGTGTGCTGGTCAACCAGCGGTAGCCTCACCTATCTGGTTTGAGAGTGAACCTGAATCCTGCCTGTGGGTCGCGCCCTACCTTGTCTGGTGGCCCTCAGCTCCTGAAATCTCGCCCCGTGGTCTGACATCAATATGAGGAGAGTGGAGTTGAGGTGGCCCTCCTTCTCCAAGTCTTGCAGAAAAGCAGCCAGGTCAGAATCTTCAATCTACCAGGACGAGAAATCTCTCTCTCTTGGCTTGACTTCGCGAACGAAGATTTTATAGGAGTTGCCCACGACGTCTGCAGGCTTGTTCGTGGCTGCGGAGGCCAATCCGAGACAGGCAGGTTCGACCGCAGTGGCTGCAGGGGAAGGTATGGCCGGGGTTCTGAGCTGCGGCATCTCTGTTTTTTCTCCTGAGCCGCTTGTCCTTAAGGCTAGCTCTGTGAGAGTCCTCAAAGGAGACAGCTGCCTTGTAAATGGTGGAGCGCCAGGTGTCACGGTCCGCAGCAAGCGAAGACCACTGGTGGTGGTCGATTTGGCAGGCACTAAGTGACTTCTTGAGACAGTCTTTGTATCTCTTTTTTGGTGCCCCTCTGTCACGGTGTCCAGTAGCAAGCTCGCCGAACAGGGTGATCTTTGGTAGGCGATGATCCTCCATCCTGGAGACATGCCCTGCCCAGCGGAGCTGTGTCCGCAACAGCAAAGCCTCGATGCTCACAGTTTCAGCCTGTTCAAGGACCTCGACGTTGGTGACATAGTCACTCCAGTGAATGCCCAGGATGGTACGCAGGCAGCGCTGGTGGAAGCGTTCGAGGAGTCGTAGTTGGCTGCGGTAGAGGGCCCAGGACTCGGAACCATACAGCAGGGTGGTGAGGACCACAGCTCTGTACACGCTGATCTTGGTGCCTGTTTTCAGCTGTTGATTGTGCCACACCCGCTTGAAAAGTCGCCCGAAAGCGCTGTTCGCTTTTGCCAGCCTGCTGTCAAGCTCCTTGTCCAGCTTGGCGTCCGACGTGATAATGCAGCCAAGGTAAGTAAACTGGTGCACTGACTTTAGTTCAGACTCGCCAATGGTGATGTGAGGAGGGCGATACACTGTCTTGGGTGCCGGCTGATGGAGGACCTCTGTCTTTTTCAGACTGACCTCGAGTCCAAAGAGCTGGGCAGCATCTGCGAAGCAAGACGTGATGCGCTGCAGGGCTCTCTCTGTGTGTGCAACGAGGGCAGCATCATCAGCAAAAAGCAGCTCACGAATCAGTTGGTCCTGCTGTCCATTGCTGGGAAAATCCTTGCAAGGCTGCTCCTGAATCGGCTGGTACCTGCCATCGCTGAAGACCAACTCCCAGAGGGCCAGTGTGGCTTCAGAGCAAACAGGAGCACCACCGATATGGTCTTTGTGCTGAGACAGCTACAGGAGAAGTGCCGCGAGCAGAACAAAGGGCTGTACGTAACATTTGTCGACCTAACAAAAGCGTTCGACACTGTGAGCAGGCAAGGCATGTGGCAGATCCTGGAGCGACTTGGCTGTCCCCCAAAGTTCCTCAACATGATTGTCCAGCTACACGAGGACCAGCAAGGCCAGGTCAGACTCAACAATGACCTCTCAGAACCATTCCCTATTCTCAACGGCGTAAAGCAGGGCTGCGTGCTGGCACCGACCCTCTTCACCATCTTTTTTAGCATGATGTTGAAGCAGGCCACAGTGGACCTTGATGATGACGATGCAGTGTACATCAGGTATCGTCTCGATGGCAGCCTGTTCAACCTCAGACGACTGCAGGCCCACACGAAAACCCTAGGACGAGAAATAACCCACAAGTAAAAAGCCACGCAATGGAAGTAGATCAGTAACATAAGTCATGTGTTGTATTTGTTTCAGTTTTTCTGTGTTTTATTTTTGTCATTAATATCTTGTATTTAATTAGTTTCCTGTGAAGCGCCTAGAGGTCTGTTTTGATGTTAGCTATTATTATTATTATTATTATTATTATTATCATTATTATTATTATTATTATTATTATTATTATTATTATTATATTTGTTATTATTATTATCATCATCTTTATTGTTATTATTACTGTGCTGTTCTCCTTTTATTATCATTATTAACCCCTTCACTGCCGAGAAAAAGAGAACACGATCCAACCGCAAGCGGGCATAGATCCTCATGAGCCCCCGCGACTGCAGAGGCTCATGAGGATCTATGCCTCTTGCTGAGACCAATTTCAGGGGCGGATCCAGGGGTGCCTCGACGGGGAGGGGACGACAGCCCTCCCTTACCCCCCCCCCCCACCCCCTCCTCCTTCCCCCAGTTTCCCAAACTGTGTCATACAAAAGAAATCAAGAACAAAACAGTGACTATCAGGCGAGCATAAATTCATAACAAAGAAAGAAATGTGCTTAAAAAGAACAATTACAAATAAGTTGTGTTGAAATTATTCTTTTTTGGTGCTTTTTTTAGAGGGGGGAATTTTCTTTAAAACAGTACTATAGTGTTGTAACCGTTCTCTCTACGCGTGCTTCTTTCTTTTCTTTTCTTTTCCTTTTTTTTCTTGGGGGGGGGGGGGGGGGTTCTGAGACATTTAGAGTTTGTAGAGGTTACTATTTTTAGTTCTTAAAACGTTTCTTCTTTCATCTCGGGACACAGCACCGCTTTTAGCACTTTTTTTGTGGAAAGTTTAAAAAGAAAGGCTGATCATATCTACATGCACTTGACCCCTCCTCACTTCCACCCCACGTCCCTAACAAAACAAGATTATTCGGGCACTTCTGATTCTTATATGGTGTTAATTTTCTTATTAAAAATAATGTTCTACCTGAAGTTTCTGCGGGAGCAATCACCTTGTGTTTGACAACAACACTACACTACCAAGTACTCCTCCGTCTAAGAAACAACACAGCCATTTGTGCAAATTGGGATACTGCTCTATACACCCACAAACCTCCTCCATATGAGGAACACAGGATCAGATCACAGAAATAGTCATTATCACTCACGATGTATACCTCTTACACTGACTGACGATTACATAAGGGTTAGTTCAAGGTTGATCAAAATCAACACCTCTCCTCTGGTGACACGCATCAATGACCACATTGCTACTCTAATGGGCACTTGTCCACGGAAGACAAAGCTACGCAATCTGAGTGAGGCTGGAGACCCACTGTGCTCAGAGAACGTGACAGGGTTAGGGGATTAGCAATTACCTGTGACACCCGGGCCGGTCGACTGCTCACCCCGGGGGAGACACTCACAGCGCAGTTGATTTAGTCTCACTTTCTGATCACACATGGCGTGTACACTGGCGTAGACTTAAACCTAGATGACTGCCACGTATGAGGATGCAACACCATTCGTATCGCACAGAAAGAGGTAATGCTTTTCATGAGCCCCTGCGACTAAAGGGGCACATGAAACTCTATGCCTGGCTGAGGGACTGAGTTCAGCAATGACTGGACACTTTTCCACCGCTGGGGTTGACCAGCAGTCAGCGGCTTATTGCCAGATGGCTGCCTCAGTCTGAGGATGCAATGGTGATTGTATCGCACAGCAAGAGGCACTGATTTACATGAGCCCCTGTAAGTGGCTGGGCACATGGCACTCAAGTGAGGATATTTGACTATAGGCCCATGAACACACTAGGCTCACCCACCGATCCCGTGAGATAATTGTAAAATACACCGTACAAGAAAAGAAGAACCATCGAACACAACTTCTACAAATAACCCTAAAAAGAATTGTTGTCAGGGCTGACGGGGGGGGGGGGGGGGTTTGGGGGGGGGGGGTCAGGGCTCCCTCCCCCCCTGGATCCGCCTTTGAATTTGTATCCACGTTTCTTGAACGATGTTGGCTTTTGGTCGCGGAACGAACAAAGATTTCAGAAACAAAAACGTACGTACCATGGCATATAAAGGGTTACAGGACAAGCACAGAAGAGCTGACTAAATGTTCGAGGTTAACCTCTTTACCGGCAAAAATAACAACGGAACACGATCCAACTGCAAGAGATATAGATCCTCTTGAGTCATCGCAGTCACGGAAACTCACGACGATCTGTGTCTCTTCCTGAGACCAATTTGTATCCGTGTTCTGCGGTGGGTTGTGACTTGTTGTCCCTGAATAAACAAAGAAATTCTAAACAAAAATATGTGTGTAACACATCAAGGAATCAAAGCTGTACAACACACTAAGTAGACTGTATTCTCCTACGAAGAGCTTGACTGCGCTCGCCGTCAGTTCTCTGTCACACATTAGGGCGGTACCATTCAAGCGATGGGATCGAACTTCTTCCCCATTCAAAATAGCTGCCCCTAATTATAATTATCAGTATTATCGTCGTTCGTCGACGACGTCATAATTATCATTGCTCAAGTCGTCGTCATCACTGAAACCGTTTACACTTGCACCCGGGTTGGATCCAAAACTTGCATTTGGAACCGGGGTTGACAAGTTCACACTGACGCGACAAAGCATCTTATGGCGCCCTCCACGAGACAACACGTTACGTGGCTTTCATGTCCTTTGGCTCTTGCAGCTGGACGGTGTCCAGTCTTTCTTTTTACTGTAATTAATTTGTATGTACTGTTTCTTGCGGCATTGAAAGAGACGACCTCGAAAACGACCTTTTTGCTGCTACACGTACAGCAGTTTTCTTACAGATCATGACCTTTATGACAATGCAAATGTAAACGCACCAAACCGGATTGTACTCGGGTTCTAACCTGGTTGATGTACAAGTGTAAACGGCCTCGTTATCTGTAGAAATTCTTACCTTCAGCCTGGAACTATGACCGTGGCTGTATTCGGAATGGAAGCCGAAGAACATCTTCGGGTGGTCCCTGTACACCGCGAACAGCTCTCGGAACCAGTTCATAAATATCAGGTGTCGGGTCACCGAGCCCAGGCACCCGGGGAGATTGCTGCGGAAGACTTTCTCGGCCTCCAGGTAGAAAGTCCGCATGTGGTGGTCAGTCGGCTGGTCCTTAAAGCCCAGGAGTCGATACTGGAAAGTACCTGGGGGGTGAAGCACAGGCGATTGTCTCAATAGTGTTCGCTACAGCTCAACCTAAGAGTACGCGCTCAAGTTAGGATATACCTCGCATGGGTGCCGCAAATGTATCCGGCACCCAGCTTATTTCATTTTCGATTGCTGCAAATGAAAATCAAATTAAAATTAAG